>CM059202.1:15371549-15824432 GCA_030323885.1 Branchipolynoe longqiensis
TCTTCACCCCTGAGAAATTGTCTTCTCCCATATGGGGCCACCTTTCATGGCAGCCATTAAGTTTTGCAGCTTTTTGCAACCTTCAGTCATCATATATGACTGTTAACCCCACCATTCGGTTCAGTTCACTCAACTCTCCACACCTCTCTTTTCTCAATCCTGCCCTTTCATTATTTTCCTTCCGGACTTACTTCTGATCATGGGAGTTGTTTCCTTGGTTTGGGCCCTTTTCCTTTTTCACAGCTGCTCTGTCCTCCTTTGCTGCGGATCCCCCCCCCCCCCTCCTCCCAAACCCATTGGCGACCGGACTCAACTACTTCAGGCAAAATGGGACTGATTTATCGGTGATGATTCAACGACCGTTCTGCTATCGGATTAAAAATAAAACAATGTTGTTAACTCATGAACGGGTCCGTACAGTCTGGATTGTTGAATTTCTACAACTTTTCTATTTTTCACATCGAAAACTCCAAAGTTAAAATTGTCATAATCATCGATCAAACCGATTCTCAATAATACACATTTAGAGATTTTTCATCGATGTTTATTGTAATACATAGATAAGGCATATATTGTAAGAAAAAATGTCCATAATATAATACTGATTTAATTTGATGGTTTTATGTCATTAACACAGCCTTTATTGCTGTAAAATATTGGCATTGTTATGAAAACAAAAAACCTATAACAATTAATCACAATAACCCCTTTGAAATGTATTTCAATGTGCAAAACAAAGCCGATGTACCGTATAATATGACTGTTCTGTCAGCATAAATATATTGTGAGTAGGCCTATATAATGAAAATATATGATATTGAGGGATGAGACATTTCCATTTTTCGGCGGATTTCCGAATTTTTCTTGGCCACAAGGGTCATTTCTGAGATTTGTTTAAATCAGATGTAAAATAATTGGTGCGGGGGGGGGGGTGTCCTTCTGAGATCAAATATATCAAGTAATTTACTGCCCGATTCAGAAGGAGCTTTACTATCAAAACAAGTGAAGTATCCTTGATGCTGATATAGGATTTTATTTTTGGAAAAATATGCTTCTACAACCCATGATGATGGGTTGTAAGGCAGTAAGAGGATATTTTCCTAAAGAAAAATGACTTCAGCTACAGCAAAGTAGTCCCAGGTTGTTTTAAAATGGCTCTGAAATTGCGCGCAATTCAAAATCTTTTCGGGTAGATCACAGCCCCTCCCCCATAACCCCAGCTGAATGGGACTCGCTTTGCTCGTAATTATAGATGATACTTTTCAGACTTTTTTTTGTCACGAGCTACTCTCATCCCTGGATATTAGGTACCAGCTGTACTTAGATAACACTGGAAGAAAGAATGAACATCATGAAAAATTGCTAGTTTTTAAACACTCCTATTTGGGTGTATGTTTAAATTAAAAATATGCAGAAAGTAAAACTAAAGTTTCACTCTTTATTTGAACACCAAAATGGTTTGGGCTGTATATTAAGACAACACACCAAAAGCCACTGTACTACCAGTAGATGCACTTTGGCTAATTAGCACATTCTTTTGCATCACATTAATCAGAACAACTACCAAAGCATGCAGTTTTGTTTTGCTCAGCGCTATATCACCATTGGGTTCACAAGCTATTAATAGATTCTATCAGAAATACCACTAAATGAGCTTTTGTTTGGTATATGATATACATATATTTAAAACAAAATCTACTCATGCCAAACAAAAAACACACCCCATGTTTCATTGAGTGTTAAAGGCAAATTTTGTTCAAGTCAATAACAAAAATCTTAAAATGTGAATATCATGAAAAGTCAACAGGATAGAACCTTTCTGTTTCGTGTTATTCTGGATTTAACTAGCACGGTGTGATTAACCTTAATTAACTGCCCCGCTTAAAGATCTAAAATATGTACCTAGTGATATTGTAGACAACCGAGGGCTGCCAATCATGGAAGACGACGCTTGTTGCCATAATGGCAACTTTATATTTTAGACTTCATTTGTGTAGAATTCCCCTTTTCAAATAACTATTGTGCAAAACAACAACTACTGGCCAAACACACTTGCTGTCCGGACCCGGCTTCATCCACACCTCTTCTTCTCCTCTCCACTGAGCCTCTTCTCTCCACTGAGCCTCTTCTCCTTTCCACTGAGCCTCTTCTCCTCTCCTCTCCACTGAGCTTCGCTCCTCCTTGATTATGTCTGAAAAGAGTTACAGGAGGGGGAGCTGGCCACCATTTCACTTTCTACCTCTTACTCTGTCCGTATCTTAGGCTCACTGACTGGTCACCACAGGGCAAGGAGGCACGGCCCTTTGACTCAACTGTCCTCATTTCTCTTTCCTCTATACTACCCTTTCTTTTTTTTTCTGCCAGGCTTTCTTCTCCCCCTGATCAAGGGAGTTGATTGCTTTGGTGGGGCCATGTTTCTTTTTCACTGTTTCACTTTGTTCTTTCCTGCAGATCCCACCTTTTCCGCCCCTTCCTCCTGAACCATCGGCTACTGGACACGAGTGCACAGCTACAATCGGACCGGAGTGATCTGGTACTGCTCCATATAAGAGACATAAGGAAACCCGCTCTGTCAGACGAGAGCAAGAGTTCTTTTAAATCCCACACCACACAGACATAGTATGAGATGGACATCCCTTTGATAAATCAGTTTGTTTGCATTGCGGGTAGATCTGGTAAATTAGAGTACCAACCAGGGATTGAACCCACAACTTTTGGCATTTGAGTCCAGCACGCTAACCACTAGGCCACTGTGACTCCTCACTGTAACAATTACTGATAATGTATATATGTTGCCATGCATAAATTACTGTCCTAGTGAGGTTGCGCTCCAGTAGAGCTAACACGTGACATTCACACATCGATTATACCTAAGACATTGCTCTCAGGTGACACAACCTCCCTAAATCTTGGACGTCTGTATTAGAAAAACATTTGCCCGAGGGAGGGGAGACCCCTTCCCACACCCACCGCCTGCTCAGCGTTTTTCACTTCGTTCACAGTGTACCCCATCAGTCCGACCCCTGATGATTATTATTACTACTATTATTATAATAAATGTGCTTCTGCTTATTAATATATTTGAAATAGAACTTTTCCCACGAAGCATGTGCAGTGAGTTGAAAATTGGGTGAATACTAAGTTTGTATACATGAATACTGCATGACCATTCATGAATAATACAAACATAAATAAAAGAAGAAAACAATGACTATCAATGAGTGATGTTATCATAGCTTTTTGATCAGTAATGTTGAGTTGAGCTTTATTTAACTACAAACATGTAGTATTACTAGTAAGGTGACTATGGCTTCCCCAAGGGATCATCTTCCAGCAAAGCAACCAATGTCACATTCAATTGGCAATATTCACAATGCATGCGACGTCTGACGGCGACGACAAACACTATGGTTGTGGGACCGTTACCACAGCACATACAAGAGCTTTGAAAATTGTGCATATTACTCCAGTAATATGGGTAATTCGAGACCAAGTCGGAGCTGGCCCTCCCCCTCCCTCCACCTCCTATGTCCTCCTCCCCTCCCTTCCCCTCTCATCTACCTGACCCGCCTCCCTACAGGCGGCGACACCGCCGCCCCCCTGCCTCCCCTACTTCCCTCACTACCCTGCAGATGGCGCCACTACCGCCTCACAACGGGGAACCAGCGTCACTCTGACGTGACTTCCTACCCTGCCCCTACACTGCCCTGCGCCTCCCGCTCAGCCCACTTCTCACCAGACAGCGCACCGACAAGACCCCCAGCAAATTCCACCACCCACTCACCCGACATCGACAGGTTAAGGGTTGAGGCCCGGATCGCGACCTAAAACACACCACCTCAGACCCTCCCCTCCTTACTTCCCCCCTCCCCTCTTTCCGACACCTCCCAGACGCACTTCCCCCACACCACCTCCTATACCACCTCCCACACCCCTATGCATACCAACCTAACGAGATACCACCTACCTGTCCGCATACCTGATGCACTCACCTATTATTCTCATTGTTCTGATCCTCGCTGTACTGCTACCTGATCATTCTATGTACCTATGATACGTTGATTGCTATTGATGATCTACATGATCCGACACTACCTATTGACTATATCTTCACTACTGTTCTGATCTCTCACTGCATAACTATTCTTGATTACTGATTACCGACACTGATTGTTATTGATTATCTAATGATTCGACCGATGCCCATTGACTATTATTCACCACTGTTCTGATTATTCACTGCATAACTATTGATTGATTACCTACGACATTGTACTAACTATACACTACTACATACTCAAACTCCAATAAAGTTCCATAATATAGCTCCGTCTCATGTCGTGAATTACTAACTTTCAAATGCACGTATGTCAGTCAAATTTTGGGATATTTTGAAAATTCTCAAACTATATTGCTTTTGGGTCATTGGAGCTTCCAATAAAAATAAAATGTTCATGTTTGGACCCTTTTGAAAATCTTAGGAGGGTACCAAACTAGTCAGTCACTATTAATACACAATATTCACAACGCATGTGACATCTGATGGCGATGACGAATACTATGATTGCAGGACCGTGACCACAGCGCATGCGTGGTAATATCCTCTATTAGAGTTCATAATTATGTAAAACACATTGTTACAGCAAATCGGCAATTGAAATCTTTATTGTTCACTTCAAATATCTCCAAAGTAACCTTTTAAAAGGAAAGTTACTTCAAACTAAAGTAAAGACAAATTATAACAAAACCAACTTAACATATTTATCTAAAGAAATAGACCAGAAGTTTAAAATCATCACAGTGGAGCGAGCGGCAGAGGGTGTCAGAGGGAACCAACAGGGTCATCGGCTACATATATGCACTTGAGATTTCACTCTCTGGGAGCGGGACATAGCTCAGGCGGTAGCGTGTCCACCTGTGAAGCTGCCGGTCATCCAATCGATCCTTCTCAGTGGACCCATTTGCAGTTTAGGCTATTTACTGTTCCAACCAGTGGTCCACAACTGGTTCATCAAAGGCTGTGGTATGTGTTGTCCTGTGTGTGGGAAAGCGCATATAAAAGACCCCTTGCTGCTTATGTGGCAGCATCGCGTTTCCTCCAAAGAAATTTGTCAGAATGACAATATGGTTGCCATCCAATAGCCGATGTTACGATAACAAAATCAACGTGCTCTAGAGGCGTCATTAAATATAACAAGCTTTACTTTCATTTCACTCGCTAGACCCAACTATGTAACCACTGTAATGTTGCATGGCCAGAAGATCAATGGTACGGTGCTAAAAAAAAAAAAAAGCACCTACTAAATAAATATTTTTTACAAAGCAATATTTTTATTACTTTTAAAATTTAAATTAAATATATAATTGCAAGGCCTTGTGGGATTTAACTTTCAAACCAATAAAACATAACATTTTCGGAAGCAAAACACTGACCTAGATTTGACCCAACTCACTGGTGCACCTATTAAGCATTCGTTGATGCATGGAAGAGTCAATGTAATTGGACTTGTTATTGCTGAAGCCTATATCGTGTCGGAAATGTTTACATGAATCTCAAAATTCAGTTTGCATGGTTTTGCTTTAAATATTTCTAAAGGTAGCCATTTATAATAAAAGTCCCTTCGAACTGAATAGAAGGTAGATTATGGGGACTTAATATATTTATCTAACAAAAAAAGTAGAAACTAAAACCCATCGGGCTATGCAACGTTAACAGAGAGCGAAACATGTTGACAGGGTTCACCGTCCAGCTTCCAGATGGAGGGTCATAGTGACACACAACTTTAAAATAGTAATTTTCCACTTGTACAGTAATGCTGTCCGACATTCTACCATGTCTCTCGGCTTCATAGCAGTCCTGGTAAACTGGCAACGAGAAAAATAAACACGCATATTATGAGCAATAATGCAACGTGGGAAGGAATATTCCCACTTTTCCTACTCTATTAAAGCTGCATGGTCCGATAAAAAGCGTAACATTTTCTAAATGAAAACACTTAGATTTGATCCTACATATCCAACTGCAATACTGGTGCACATATTAAGTATTTGTTGCCACATAGAAGGAGAAACTAAGCCAATTTAATCAAACCTGTTAGTACTGAACCCCATGGAATCAGAATTTGTACATGCTTGACAAAATTAATTTGGCATGTTTTCACTTCAGATATTCTCTAAAGATAGCCACTTAAAACCACTGAATCCGGCGGCCATTTTGGAGGCGCTTTTTGCCTCCTACTTGAAAAGAGAGAAGTCTCGGAGTCGACTCCAAGACATACCCTGAGCTGTTCAGAGCTGTTCTTCTCAATTCGAAATGGCGGCCCCCCTATTCGAGGCAACCGACAGCTAGTCGTTCAGACTAGCGCGACGTCCGGAATTTCTCCGAGGCGTACCTTGAACGCGGCCCAGCTGTGCCAGGTTCCGGCCCTTGTGATATATGCGTAATAGACGTCTAGACGTCTAGACACTTCTGTAATATATTATATATAATCTGTTATATACATATAAACTCTCGGAGAATTATTTATTATTTATTATTCGCCTCCAGTTTTTTGCTGAGGAAGGAACACAGTCTACCTGCTACCTGTTGTTCCTTTGTTCTACGTGTGCTACCTGTTGTTCTACCTGGGGCCAGCTGACGACTTCAGCATTGACTACCTGTCTGTCGACGATCAGCAATAACAAGGACGATCGCACCCGATTGACAGAGTAACGGTATCGTGCACATAACTAAACCTTATTCTAGCGTTTCCACAGGGACAGCGGACGACTGAAGCAAAATAATTTCATGTTGTCGATTTTCACATTCTACACTAATCGCTACTGAAAACGCTTGATATAATTTTCTTCAATAACAATCGATCAATCTGAATCTGCCTAACTGTAACTGGGCCAAGTGACGACTATATCGGCCGTTTTCAGGGTTATTGATAGACTACATGCATTGATACCGATATCGGCGAATAATTCAATGATCGATTTAATCTCGTCCTAACTTAACGGTCGACCACCATTGATCGCCCGATCGGACCAACGGACGACTTCGTTTCGAATTAATGTTGGCTACTGATCGTTATTGAAAACTTTTGATATTGCTTTCATTTAAAAAAATGAGATGGGTACGTGAGAGAACGATTCAACCTTGTCCGATCTTTAACGTTTTGCATTGACCCACTGATCGGGATTGATCGACTGATCGGACCAACGGACGACTTCACTTCCGAATCGGGCCATCGGTGTACAGCTAAATACGGACCATAGTACTGCAATCAGCCCAGGGTTCAGGTCACAACAACCCGGCTGTTGGGCTGCCATAGCCTAGCAGTAAAGCGCAGAAGCACAGATCGAGATCGTCATGACCGCAGAAGACATAGATTCGACATTTTTGTTGAACATTTAAGCATTAGTGCTTTGCGCCAATTGGGGTTGAGTGATTAATGTGGGCTCGACTGAATAATTAGCACACTCGAACTTCAACACTCAGGAGGGCCAGCGGACGACCGTGAGTGACTATGATAGCTTCCTGATACTGATCTTTACTGAGATCGGGCCAACAGACGACTTATGCCGCTACCATACTGTAGCGACTGCGGGTTTAACGACAAGAAGGACGACACGGCGACTTGCTGCGACCACCAGGAACGGACGACGATCCGCACAAGAAGTATGGCCTCGATTAAGCCTAAAGACGATTTGGGCCAGGTGCCGACGACAATGGCCGATTTATCGATCGACGAAAAGGAGGATGAGGCAAGAACGGCGATCGCAAAAATCGAGGCGGAATTACGGTTACAGGACCTCCAGGACCGTTTGAGTGACTTGCAGGCAGAGAGGGACAGAAGGAGGTCAGCTCGTCCGCGGACTAGGGACGAGCCAGGAAAAGAGGACGACCTGACGGAGAAGGCCAACTGCAGAACTGACATTCACGTGATTCCCGAGGAGGCACGGCCAGAGTGGAAGACAAAGGATAGAGAAGACGACGGCCACTCTTCCTATGGCCGGGCACGGAGAAGATCGAGGGAAACTGGACGACGACGGAAAACACGCTCGCGGAGCGACAGCAGTGCGTCCCGACGTAGACGGAGCAAGTGGGCTCTGAAAAAACATACTCTGGGGGGAAAGGATGTTAGGAAGCTCAATGCCTATGAGCTAATTAATGCTAGTGCTTCCTGGTGCGTCACCATAGCGGACCTGTCCGTACAAGACTACAAATCTTTCTTGCAGCATCTAAAGTTTATCACAAATCGTGCGAGGGACGACCATTACAAAGACATTGCACATGTCGAGTACGATTTGGAGATCCGGAAGCTAGCGGAGACGAAGGGATTCGCTGCATTCTCATCCAAGTACCAGAGCGAGAGCATGTCCCACTACAGCGACCAGAACCGCAGGCAGAAGAAGACGAGCTACGGTTCAGCGACATCACAAAGGAAGTCGCCATCCGGACCTGGAAAGCGCTCCTGCTACGCCTGGAACTCGGATGGGGGATGCGACCGTGCAGAGGACGTGTGCCGCTTTAAACACACCTGTTCTAAGTGCGGTGGGAAGGGCCACAAACGCTACAAGTGCAAGGAGTGACTGGGACAGGAACATCTCACCGACCGGGTCGAAGCAAGTTCGGTTGTAGCTGAGCAAGAACCCTTATTCGCATATCATGCAGGTAAGTGGGTCAGTGGGCAAACTAGTGCCCAGCTGACTCAGTGGCCCAAGGCAGGTGTGTTGGAGAGGGACTTGGTTGACAGGGAGACTGTCAATGGGGAGGTTGCTGAACTGGGTGCTAGCCAGCTTGGGGCTAGGAACTATGGGGAGTACTCGGCCCCTGTGAGTAGCCAGGGGCTCGTACACAGCGTGAGCAGGAGCAGCAACACAGGGAATGACAGTGATACACCAACCGACATTATGGCTGAGAGCAGCAACACAGTTTATGACGGAGATACCCTTGTGGACTTTGATGAGGACATGGGTGACATGACTGACAATAGAGACGGTGGTGGTCTGGACATTCATGTTGAGAGGAACGGTGAACATTCTGTGCACAGTGATACCAATGCTAATCTGATTGTTTCTTCCAATGTACAGGAGGAAGGCGTTGAGACATGTAGCATTTGGGGTACGGTTGATATAAAAGACGTTGAGGGCCGATTGCACATTTGGGATGTAGGAGATCGTATAATGGTATCTTTATCCGAGTTGATAGGTGGGAAAAAGTTCCTTTTTGAAGTATATGAATCATGCTTTCATGGCAATTGTGAGTGTACCCACTTTATTGCAGGAAACCGCTCCCAGCTTAAGCCTTGTAGATTTGTAGTAGAGCTGTTCTTTAGAGGAGATAATGATCCTGACGCTATTTTTCTATTCTTAGGAGTTGTCTATGGCTTCAAGGTTATAAATGATGATTGTGATATAACCTATAACACCAGGGAGAGGAAGGCTAGGAACAGTTGGGAGCAGGATATCATTTATGAGAAGTTTCACAGAGAGCTAGCTGATGGGAACATATCCAGGGTATGCAATCAGCCAAAATGTACACATTCGGTGTTTGTCGTACCGAAGGACGATGGCGGCGGTAGAACCGTTGTCGATTGTAGTAGACCAAAGGGCAACTCTGTAAACCAGTTCACACGAGGCATAGCCACTACTTTTAGCTACAAAACCATCGACACTGTCACACACTGCATGGAGAAAGGAGATTTTCTATCTACAATAGACATTAAAGATGCTTACAGAGCTGTCTCCATCCATCCATGTGACAGGCCTCGTCAGGGTCTTGCCATTGCTAGGGCGCTGGCTGATGATGGAGCCTATTACCTAGACAACAGACTTAGCATGGGCCTATCCTCCAGTCCTTATATATTTTCCAAAATTTCAGATTTCATTGTCAGATGTGCTCTAAGAGAGGGAGTTACTCGGGTAATTAATTACCTCGATGATTTCTGTGTATTAGGACGGAATAAATTCGAGGCGATGGGCGCCCAGAAGCTAGTGTTAGGCATTATCCGCAGGCTAGGTTTCTATGTCAGCTATAAGAAAGTGAGCCAGGCTGCCCCGCGGGTGCGGTTTCTAGGGATCATAATTGATTCCGACAAGTTAGAACTCACCCTCCCGAAAGATAAATTGGACAAGATGAGACGGGTACTTGAGAGAATGAGGGGTCGGAGGAAAGCTTCGAAGAAGGAGCTGGAACAGGTCGGTGGAATCCTAGCCCACTGTGCAAAGGTGATCAGGGGCGGGCGAACCTTTACGAGGAGGATATTCGATATGTCTGCAAAACTCAGGGAGGGCCACCATAGGGTTAGGCTGACCAAGGGGGTACGTGAAGACCTGGAATGGTGGATCACATTCTTTGGCCACTTTAACGGTAAGGCCAAAATTCTAGGCCACTTTGCCCCCCTGATCTCTTCTTACAGTGATGCATCTGGATGGGGCCTCGGCGCACTCCATGGTAACGACTGGTTAGTCGGCTCCTTTGTCGAAGCTGATGATAGATTGTTGGCTGGCTATGTTGGTCACCACCACTCGAGCCCCGAGGGCCATGTCGCTTCAGCTCATATAAATATTCAGGAGATGGCGGTGGTGTACGCAGCCTGCGAGAGGTGGTCGCATAAATGGTCGGATGCAACTGTCGTTATGGTTACGGATAGTGCTGTCGTGCGGCCCGGGCACAGGCAGATCTAGATCAAGTGGGATCATGTACTATCTCAGGAGGTTGTTTTGGATGGCCGTTGAGACGAATTTTGAGTTTAAGTCTGTTTATATTCGCAGTAGGGATAATGTCATCTGTGACTCTCTAAGCCGCCTTGACGACGGTGCTAGTAACATGAGAATTTTGAACGCTGACCCTGAAGGCGTGCTTTGCTGTAGGGCTAAACTGTGTTACACTCTACTTTCTTACAGAAATATCTCAGCTGAGAAGTGAGCAAAAGGGTTAGCAGGACTCAGCTTCCCACTGGACCCTCAGAGGAAGCATTCAGACTTTCTGATGGGGATGGGGGCTCGACACCTATGACTTATGCAATTTACCAACAAACGCTAAAGACTTTTGCTTCAAGCGCCGCTATGGATGTGGAGGATTTATCTTCACATTCCCTGTGCCGGGGTGGCTGCACCTTCTTATCCTTATGTGGGGCCACTTGGAAGAGATCAAAGTACGGGGGGACTGGGCCTTTGGGACAGTCTACGCATATCTAAAAAACCCTTATCTGTCCGGATTGTCGACGACATGAGGGTCGCAGCCACCTTGTGCACTGAGACAGCTTGATTGGTTTGGGTGGTAGCCTTCGGCTTCCTTTGGCATTTATCGCTCAGCCCGGAGTCGAATAAACGATCCAACCCAATCTGCTGGTCTCCTTGTCATTCGTAGGGAAGTCTTATATTATATATAATCTGTTATATACATATAAACTCTCGGAGAATTATTTATTATTTATTATTCGATTTGGCTCGATTTGAATATTAGCCAATCGCCGTCTTCCGCCTCTGGCTGCTTCCTTTGCCTCCGGCGGTTGATCTCGAGACGGTCAAATCGTCACTTGCCTCCAGTTTTTTGCTTTTGATTTAGGTAGGGCATTTATCGCTCAGCCCGGAGTCGAATAAACGATCCAACCCAATCTGCTGGTCTCCTTGTCATTCGTCGGGAAGTCTTATATGCAAATGAGATGACATCATGGAAAAGTTTGGCCGGCTATGGTTTGAGCCCTGGAGGGGAATAAAGTCATTCAGTATCCAGAAGTCAAAGTGTTCAGACGTTGTACTTTCACATGGTATCAGATGTGGAGGCAATGGTGCTTTTAGGCCCATTTCTTCAGGCTACCAACAAAGAGAGTGTCGTATAGCTGTGGTTCACCGGGCAGCAACTCCCTGGTAACCAAATGAAGCAGCATTAACAAGTTACTGTGAGTTTGCTCTACCACAGACAAGCAAGCAGAACGCCATATTTGAATGGACAGATTGGAGAACAGGGCCCGAAGTGATAGCCCACAAATGCACAGATGCCTGGAAAGATGGCACACGGATGCATGGATGGCTAGAGGCACAGACATGACTGCACAGATGCCAAGAAGCACAGATGCACAGATCGTCGACAGAGACGAACGGCTGTAATGAAAACGGTCAGGATGAAGACGTGCAGAACGTCAGGCCAGCTAAGCAACAGGTGAGGCACCGAGCAGTGAACACGGAGCATCGAGATGCAAGCATCGGATGCCAGGCCACTGGTATTGATATATAATTCCATCATAATATTGCTATGGACTAGTTATTAGTGATGGTAATTGTTTTGTCAATGGAAAGAAAATACAACTGAATATGTATTTTTATTGTGTCATTATGGACAATGTGTTTTGTGGAGGCTAAGCAGCCAGACAGTTCAAAGTATTTCAGTGGCATAGTGCACTCGGACAATCACTAAACCTGTGGTTTAAGGTACTTACTTACTTACGCCTACTCACTTAAGTTAAGTGCTTGTATATTTTATGGTATTACTGTATGATGAATGAGTAAACCTGGTATGTTTTATGGGGATTCTGAAACATTTCATGTCTCAGAAATACTTTGAGGGGGGAATGTGATATATGCGTAATAGACGTCTAGACGTCTAGACATGTCTGTAATATATGCAAATGAGATGACGTCATGGACAAGTTTGGCCGGCTATGGTTTGAGCCCTGGAGGGGAATAAAGTCATTCAGTATCCAGAAGTCAAAGTGTTCAGACTTTGTACTTTCACAGCCCTCACCCCAACCGACATGAACATTGTCATCTATCTTCGTGCTGCAGGGCTCAACGGCCCGGTGCTCACCACCAGCCTGCTTGTAAAATTTTCCGATAATGACATGAGGATATATGTGAACTCTACTATAATAAATTGCAACTTATCTATATAATGGTAAATGGTAATATATAAAATCCAAAGGCATATGAGGGATATCTGGAGTTGGTCAACTATTACTCATTAGGTATAGAAATTGTATCGTAAAATAGTATAGAGGAGGAGTGTCACTTCTTAGATGCAGTCTTTGGAGGAGTTGCCTCACATACCCCCTCCCTCCAGGTGTTATTTATGGATCACTACACACCACAAGGCACTGTAGCCGGCATGACAAGGCCTTGGATACAAGAGATTGAACTCTGATTGGTGGATAGATAAATACCTGTTAGGGATTGGGAGATCAACCCATGTGACCACCACCATCTTGGATTCTAGAAACCTATATAAGATAATAAACCAGGGAGTCTCACTCTCCTACTTTTCACTCTTTCTCTACTTTCCTTCATTACCTGTATTGACTTCTCATTAGCTTGTCCACACCACTCACACCACCAGCCGGCGACTTTACATGCTGATTGGGGACTTCCACCCTGCTAAGGCAGTCGAACCTGCTCGACTCATACTGCCCCCAGTGCATCGATTGCACATAGGACATAACCATCGTCCCGTCCGGACTCAACGTCCACGTGACCCCCAACAAGATGCGGTGAAGGTTGGGGTCTGCCGTCAAGAATAGCTGGAGCGGTCAGTGCACCTCACCAGAGTGTGTATACTATTATTATTATTATATAAAGTTAAAATGAACTAAATAATCTTATTTTAGTTATGATATCCCACACTGGCATGTTAGCTAACTTCTAGCAGATAAATTGAACGACACAAAACGAAACTGATTATATGTATTTGTATGCAAAGATTTATTTTGCATTGGTGAACAATGTTTTACCTCTTAATGATGTCAAGGAGGTAGTCAAATTATGTAAACAGTTCACATTAGCAGATATTTGCTAGGTTGAAGTACATATCTTAAAATATATCTATTTGCAATTAATTAGTATGTAGATGTAGCTATTAATTAATGATTGATGAAATAATGTCGATGGAAGGTTGGAGTGGATGTCAGAGGATGGTCAGAAGATGAAGGGCAGCTCCACTATGGTGGAACGCTTCTTCACCTTCTTGTTATCCTTCTTGACATCTGTGCCGGTCTTTCCGACTTTCGCCGGTAGGACAGCACCTCTTGCCTTCCTGCAAACACAACAACAGATTCTGCACTCATCCGCCTCAACCCCAACACTATACACATCATACAATCTTTGTTTGTTGTTTGGGGTTTTACGTTCAAGAAACATCTAAGGTTACATCAGGACAGGGCTGCTGACATGTGGCAGTGCACAACTATGGTGACTTTTTAGTGCATTGATCTATGTTCTTGTTCATTCATCTTTTATCTCTGATGTTAATCTTTACGCATAGACTTACACTAAAACAGTGGCCGAATCAGGAAAGGGGTGGCGGGAATCGGTAGAGCTGGTGGAAACTTATAGTCAGTATGTGTAAGTTGGTAGCGCTGGTGGAAACTTATAGGCAGTATGTGTAAGTTGCTGCCAACGAATGGCGGCCTTACTGAGTCAACGTATGCTGCCAGCAGATGGCGAACCCGCCATCTCTTATGCTATGTAGCGAGACCCCTGCACTATTATTTATAGTAGCTGGGAAGAAAATGTCATATTTCTCAAAACATTGAAAATGGATTCATGGCATTTTGGAAAAGTGTCTTTCAATTCGAGTCGCGATTCAATTCTTACCTGACTTTGGGGACCGCCTCGCACGTGGGCCCTCCATAGATCCCGAACATCTCGGTTAGGCGACTGAAAGATACGAGAATAATCATCATAATTAGACAACGAAATGACTTGTTTGATCTCCAACCTATCACCACTCAGAGAACAATTATTATTGGGTAATTAATCTGAATGGGGGTGAAGAAAAAAACCCTTATCTCTGAGTGGTTATTTCAGTAAATGGTAGGATTCGAACTCGCGGTAATACATATATATATATATATATATATATATATATATATATATATATGTATATATATATATATATATCGGCGCTTAGAGGGGAAAATGTTATCATGAATAGATTATTTATGATAATATATTTGCACGTGATTGGACGTCTTCTACTTATGCATCTATTGGTTGGGTGGAAAGGTCAGGTAATAAATAGTCGGGTGCTAATTAGGCCCCGTCCTGATATGACCTTAGATGTTGCCAGGACGTAAAACTCCGTCCAACAACAGCTAATTAGTACGTTGATAACCAACTGAACAGGAACCCAGCCTTTTCTACTGTCTAGATCTACTCAACTCTCAGCATGATACTTTTTTTAAACTGTGAAACAGAACACAAAAAAGTGTTCCCTTCTAAGAAAATGTTAATGACAGGAAGCAAGGTAGCTAAGACTAACATAATGCGAATGCTTTACATTTAACAATTATTAGTTACTTCCATTTAGCCAAGAGCCCTCCTGCCCACATAAAGGATTAATTAACGTGCACCACTTTGTCAGCTTGATAGGATATATATTGACTGATTCAACGACATAAGCTCACAAGACAAAAGCAAACAAGACAAAAGCTCACACCCTGAACAGAAAAAGAGACAAAAGCTCACAATAATTATTTTGTTAAATTACACACACACATATATATATATATATATATATATATACTATGTGACAAACTAGTACTAAAGGACTATTACTAATACTAGTAGGCCTATTAGATGTAAGTGGTGTATTACTAGTAAGTAGTAATGACGCCCCGACAAGTGACAAAGTCTTCTACTCAAACATGTCGTTATACTCTGTCATGCTAGATGTAGATGACATATTCACTCCCTATCCTTAGTAGGTACTAGAAGCCCCCAAAAGGCGGTGTTTCAGGATACATTTAGTGGAAACTCACGATTTGTACGCTCGGATCTCCTCTCGGCGGATTGCCTTTTCAACAGCCTTTCTCGCCTGGGCAATCTCTTCCTCCTCAATGAAGGATAAATCTAACTTCGGAACATGCACCTTTGGCACAGGGCGCGCCTGCACCTGGCATTCCGGCATAGCTTTGAGTCGTTCAATGTACGACGCCCAATCAATGAGCTTCCCGTTCTGGGATTTGTCAGCTTGAACCATGTTGAGGCACTTTATGCAAGATCAACTATATCTGTCTGAATGAAACTCGGTCAACAGTAAATAGCGTATGTCAACACTGCTGCTAGTTTCGCCTGTGTCCATAGTAACGTTGCTACGCAACGGAGTCAAAGAAACAAGCCACGCCCCCTGGAAACCGGCTGTCATTTAGGTTAAGGTCAAGGTCATCAGCACAGAAGAAACGTAAGTTTGCAGCGACTACATTGAGCGTAATTACGTATTTGCGATTCAACTGTCAATGACGAGCATTTTCTAAACGAGACAATCCATGTTTAATGTTTTCATAATGTGTTTTGTTTGATACCTCCTGACATGCGATGTCAATAACGAAAGTTAGGGGATCAGACTAGAATGTGAATGTGTAACTTCTGGGTACGGCATTGCCATTGGTTCATGTTCCACACACTAGGGGGACAATGATATTGGATAAGCTGAGCAATCTGTGTTGACCAGTAAGCACATATGCTCCGAGATAAATATATTAAGAACAAAAGAAAATGAAAAGAAAAAGTCACTATCCATAATCATAATCAAAGAAAATGTATGGTAGTCTTTGACATAACACACATGAGCTTTATAATTTAATGAGTGTCTATTGGCACATAATTGATTGTCTGCTTTTACATGTAAAAGCGATTGTTTGAACAAAAAACAAACATCTCTCGCCGTGAATATGGCCTATGCTGCCGACATGGTGTAAAGCAACCAATCAATCAATCAATCAATCAACCCTACAACAGGGAGACTCAACCAGTGCAGACTAACCTGGTCCCCTGGCCTTTGTTTACACATATGGTTGCCCCTCGGTCCACCTCCACTGACATCAGATGTAGTACTTGTAAAGAATGAGCGAATTGTATCCTCAATGAAGGGCTTGTTAAGTTGACTCAGTAGCTCGATCGTTGCCATTGACATTGTAATAACAATCATTGTCGCTGAGTTTCTTTCATCATTGGGGGCATTCGACTGGGCCCTTTCTATCCGCAAGATTCACGGATGGAACGGATGGAGCCACATACACACATCCGAATCATCGGTATACACGATGCCACGGTTTGGCCTTATATGAGCATGTCCTACTTTCGCGAGAACGAGGCCACTTCCGGTTATAGGTAAACAAACACTGATAGCCTTGAGTTTGCCGGTATGCGCAGTGCAAACCGTTAGTTTTATTAACAATTAATAGAAATCAAGAACCCTAACATTATCAATTTAATATAATCCTTTTGTTAAACATGTTTTCTATATGTATTCCAATTAGTTTGTTTCTAGGTGGTGTAGTTTTAGAGATATTTAACGTTTTCTGTATGAAGATTCATAGATTGCTCACTGCCATTGACAATGCATTGAGTATACCGGTACGCGCAGTGCAAAACGTCAGTTTTATTCAAAATTAATAGAAATCAAGAACCCTAACCATATCAATTTAATATAATATTTTTGGTAAACATGTTTTCTATGTGTCTTCCAATCAGTTTGTTTCTAGGTGTTGTAGTTTTAGAGATATTTAACTTTTTCTCTCTGAAGATTGCTCACTGCCACACTGATGATACTGCCATGTGCGTTTGTTTACCTACGAACACGAATTAGGTCAAGATGGCCGCCAAACCGTGTTTAGGTGTATATGACCCACTTCCGGTCCCAGTCGAATAGGAATTTGTTCGGAAATATGGTGCTGGTGACCCTGTCTATGAAGACAGCTCTATGAAGTCGCCATCAGCCATGTTCTCACAAGTTGGCACCTGATAGGACCTTAGCTGTTGCTAGGACAAACAATCCCAATAAACCAACAAAACTAATCAAATTCCTACCCAAAACTACCCTGGGTATCTCCTGGGACCCAATTCTTTCATTTGATTTGATATATATATATTAATATCAATTCAGATATAGTTGGACTAGGATGGTGTCCACTAGTCAAGAGAACCCAGACCGTCGAGATGATGAATGCTACAAAACTCCTCCAAATAGATCCAGATTGACATTGCATGAAGAAGTAGTTCCGGAGGTTCCCTGCTTTGAGGGGGCCAATTGCAGCATGTGGATAATTATCAACAGTATGTTCTGTGTACTGTTAACAGGTCTACTTGTTATGGGTGAGTAGTATCAGCTAGGCGGAGACATTGCTGGATTTCTGTACTTCTTTGCCAATAGATAATTTCTGCCATCACTGCAAGCTGATTGCAGTAATAAGAACTCATCTTCTGGTAGGACTTCAGAACCAATACATTGGATAGCGCCGAAAGCCACAGAAGACAGGACATAAATACAGGAAAATCAAATGAAATACCAAATATAATAGCACATTTCAGAAAGGCAGGGACTTCCAAGTTTCATTAAGTGCCAGCTAAATAAATGCGTTCCTGTTAAACACCACAAAATACCAGGAATTCTTTAAAACATTCAAGCATGTCCTATTACTGAGTAGGGTTCGATTTCCATGAAAATGCAGAAAGTCTGTCATAGGCTTAGCATTATCAGGGAATGACAGAAAAAGCTGGAAGTCGGGTTCCATCCAGTCCTTTCCAAGCAGTCTTTGCACCATGCCTATGATCAATCTTTACAAACAATGTTCGGAGAACATTCTGCCATTGTTGTGCCCATATTATCACCCACTTTGCTTATGTTTCTGCTTTCTTTCTCTGATCACTTTCATCCCTAATTCTGGAACATAATGACACAAAATCAGTCAACATCAATAGAGTTCATCATATAAATCCACCATTGTAATGTATCTAGCATCTATTCACCTGTCGTCTGTACAGACGACAGGTGAAAAAGCTGCATGCCTTCATGATGCAACATCTGCGTTCAATCATGAGGCTAACCTGGAAGGACAAAGTGACAAATAAGGAAATACTCAAATGGACGGGGCTGCCCTCTATGGAAGATCTGATCAAAAAGAATCTCCGGTGGACTGGACACCTCATGAGGATGTCATCAGACAGGCTACCAAAGCAGATCCTCTATTCTCAATTATCTTCTGGTTACAGAAAGAGAGGGCGCCATCATCTCTGGTTCAAGGATACCATCAAGAGAAACCTGAAGCTGAGAGACATTAAGGCCGACTCATGGACGCAACTCTCACAGCAGAGAGCTAAATGGAGAGCGGCAGTCAAGTAATGAAAGCAGTCTTTGTAGCATTGCGACCGACAGCATGATGATGATGATGATGATGTATGCCTAGCATGATGTGCAATCAGGTGGAACTGCCCAGTTACACGGCTAGTTCCTGAATATGGACTGATATCAGAGGTAACATGTAACTGGCAGGATGGTTATCAAGGAATAAATCACTCACTGCTTGGATCTCACAGAATTCTGACCTAATTACAACTATTTCTAAAGGAACTGGTTCTCCGGCATAATGTAGCAAAGTTGTTTTACATCGAGCATCATTGTTAATGTCTTTTGCCACGATGAAATCTACTGCATGATGAGTTAAAAATTAAAATAACTGAATGTTGTTATGAAGAAATGAAGGAATCTCTATTGTGTGAATGTTTGGTATGTGGTATTAGTAGTAATGAGGTTCACACCCAGTTATTGCAGACAACCATTCTAGATAACCTTGACACAATGTATGGACATGTGCCGTTTAAGTGAACATAATTCAACCCATCTAACCGATAGCAGAGCAACCATACAAGAAAAAGAAGTGGATATAGTTAGAACATATGCTCATCCTTGGGAGGCCTACCAATTCTCAATTCTCTTTCTCATAAATAATAAGAAAAAGAAGTGATGAAATAAGAACAGTTTCCTTTTCCTCTGGATGTAAATCTATGCTTTTTAATTCTTGATCTGAATTTGCAAACTTGTGTCAAAGAAATAGATAACCAATGTCTGATGAACCCGTACCCATCACATTTCCTAGCCCTATCGATTTTTTTAACTTTAAACAAAAACATGAATAAAAAAAGTAAAACTTACTGTGGCTATTGTTCTAACACTAGATTTGTCTAGATCTAGATGCAAGTATAAGATGTGCTGATTAGTTTGATGTACATATAATGGTAGACAAAAGATTCACGTTTTAATTTATTATATATCTATTTTGTTAGATATATATATATATATTTCACCTCATCCTCGAGCCTCCTGTCTAATTATAGCTCAGAGAGCGGAAGAGTTACCCAACAAACCACTTAGTGAGCCCAACTCACCTAGAGCCAACGTCAACTGGGTGAGCAGAGCACTTTTTACTTTCGTCCCTTTAGACTGTATTGGTTTGCAGTTTGTTCTTTCATGTATTTATGAATGTCTGTACATGGTGGTTTATTTAAATTAGTTGGTGTTTTGTGTAATTTGTAGTAAGTTTTGTAAGTTAGTTACGGCATACGGTACGGCAGCTGCCAGTGACAGCAGCGGAGCCAGTACCGGTGTCGGTGTCACACCACCAGTATGTTGCGTTACAGACAGACCATGCACACTGCCAAGTGCCAGTTCCCGAGGGTGGTCATTTAAGTTAATTTTTAAATTAATGTTGTATTTATTTGTGTAAATTATGCCTGGTTTGGGCCTTTTAAGGCCCTGTCACAGCACGGCATATGGCGGCGGCGCATGTAAAACCTACCACAAAAATTTGAAAAACGTTGCGGGACAATGTATGGTGACCTTTGAGCACTGACGTGTCTTTTGGAGCGTATGCGTAACCTATGCATGACCTATGTGTAACCTACCCTTGGTCTATGACGGCGTATTCAAAGCGTAACCCGACCTATGCGTGGCGTACATTGATGTGGTTTGACAGTTGTGAGTGGCAGGTTGAGCGTATACGTAATGTATGAGCGACCTATGCCTAGCGTATGAGCGTATGAGCAGCGTATGAGTAACATATGCAAAACTTATGAGCAGCGTATGAGCGACTTACGTGTGGCGTGTGAAAAGCATATGGTATCTCTCCGAGGTTGGGGGTGGGTGGCCGCCTGGGTATAAATACCCTGGAGCAGCAGCTCTCCCCTCACTCTGCCACCATGCCTGCTAAGAAGAACACCACTACTGCTGCTGCTGCTGCTACACCAGCCTCCAGGGCTGCTCTCACCACTGGAGGAGGACTAGGCCGTGGGAGAGGGAGGAAGAAGCATACTTTGCAATGCTCACCATCACCAGCCTCCTCAGCTGCCTCCTCACCTCACCACTCACCTTACCACTCTCCAGAACACCACTCTCCACAACACCACTCTTCACAACACCACTCTCCATAACACCCCTCTCCATTGGAAGAGCTGCAGACAGAAGGGGAGTTCACAGGCATCGTCCACCGCCTCCACATCCAACGCCTCTGCCTCAGCCTCCACCAGCACCTCTGGCCTGTCCTCTGCAAAGAGAAGGAGGGCAAAGAAGAGCGACTGTTCTCTGTCGGTCTTCAAGGAGGGTCAGATGCTTGACTTGTTCCAGGAAAACCCAGTCATCTGGAATGTCAAGCTCACCGACTACCGCCGCACGGACAGGAAGGGGAAGATGTGGGAGGACCAGGCGACGCTTCTGGGGACGACAGCAGTCCATCTCCAGAAGTGGTTCAAGTCACTCCGGGACACCAACACGCGGCTGCACAAAAAAAAGAGCGGGGACGGAGCGCCTGACCTGACTGAGAGGGAGGAGTGGATCATGTGGAAGTTTGGTTTCCTGCGGTCCCTCGTCCGTCACTGGCCAGAGTCCAGCAGAAGTGTAAGTACGGGTTTCCAGAGGGGGGGGGGGGGTGAAGTAATACAGAATCTGGTATATACACAATTCATAGCAGGCAATGGTGCCACCTGCATTAATCATTGGGGAAATATCACCAACTCACAGTGGGATTTAGAAAATATTCAAGGTGTTGCTATTCCCTTCATTAAAATTCCAGAACAAAAGTTTTGTTCGACACCATATAAAATGTCAGTAGAAGAACATGAATGAATTAATAAAGAAACTGATGATTTCTTAAATAATAAAGTGATTGAGCGAGCTCAACACGAGCAAGGGGAATTCATCTAGAATATTTGTCTAAGACCCAAACTAGGATTATATTAGACCTTACAAAGCTTAATCAGTTGGTAGAATACAAACATTTCAAGATGTTTTTGATGAACACAGCATTAGATCTGATCACACCAGACACATCTATGGGTAGTTTCGATTTAAAACAAGCATACTGTTCAATTCCAATTGCAAAATAACACAGGAAATATTTCAGATTCATATGGAATAAATATTTGTTTGAATTTACATGTTTGAATGGACTGTCAGCATGTCCGAGAATTTGCACGATGTTATGTAGGGAACTTACATTAGCAGCTTAACTATCCATGATAAATAATCAGTACTCATTCCAATGAAGGAATTACAATTTCATGGCTTCATTTTAGACTTTGAGAAAATGGAAGTTTCACTAACAGAGGAAAAAGTCGAGAAGTTCATCAAATCAGAGAAGCACGGTGTTCACCAAAGATTAGGAAAGTAGCGATACTGTTGGGACTTATGACAGCATATTCGCAGGGTCTGCAATATGGTGCAGCACACATCAAAGGCTTAGACTAGAGATTGATACAAACTTAGCATTAATAAATGCAAACGTCATTTTGAAAGATTCATGACCATCTCAAATGAAGGGTGGGATGACATTGATTGGTGGATAGTTAATTCATTAAAGACAGCAGTACAAATCGTGACAGACGCTTCACTACAAGGCTGGGGGGCACGCAAAGGCAGTCAGAGTGCGGGGGCAGATGGCTAGAAACAGAAACTGATGAATACATAAATGCATTAGAACTAAAAGCAATTTGATTAGCATTAAACAGTCTAACAAATAAAGAGGATAAGCAAATATAATTATTTACAGATAATAGGACAGCATTAGCCTACATTAGGAGAATGGGAGGCACATGCTCAGTTAGGTGCAACAAACCGGTGAGGAAGATCTGGCAATGGGCAGAACAGAGAGGGATTTCTTTAACAATTAATTATATCCTGGGGAAATTGAGTAAGATAGCAGATGCAATGAGTAGACAGTTTCAGGACCATTTAGAATGGAGTCAGTCATCAGAGATATTTGAAGAAATCTGTAAACTATGGGGAATATCAAACATAGATCTGTTTGCATCTCGCAAAAATTACAAACTGTCCAAGTATGTCTCATGGCTACCAGAACTAGAGGCATGGAAAGTGGACGCATTCTCATTCAGGTGGAGTAATTTGTTCTTTTATGTGTTTCGACCATTTAGCATGGTGGGGAGAGTCGTCAGGAAGCTTCACCTGGAGAAGACTTCAGCAGTCCTGGTAACCCCTGGCCTGGACAACACAACCATGGCTTGCAGCAGTGAAATCATGGGCGAAGGAGTCCGTGACATTCTGTGCGGTGGAGAACAATCTCTGATACAGTGAACCGTTAGAACCAGGGGAAGATGTGAGTTTGACCCCCTTGGTGGTATTCCGCTTCTGTGGAAACATTTAGAACAATATAACATTGATGAAGTTACATTGGATAGGTTAACTTCCTCAGCGTGGAGGAAAGGCACTGTTACGTTATGTGCTCATTACTTAAGGAAATGGTAATTGTTTTGTTTGTTATCTAAAATCGACTGCATGAAGTCGTCGTTAGCACAAATATTAAGATTTCTTAGATCTCTAGAGGATGAAGGTCTGGGATTTGGAGCCATTAACATGGCACGGTGTGCACTATCATTGGTATTACCAAGGATAGGAGGAGAAACGATAGGCAAACACTACGTGGTACATTGGTTTTTGCATTCAGTGTACAAACGCAACCCGCCTAAGGCCAAATACTCAAAATTCTGAGATGTCTCATGTCTGTTTGATCCGTTCAAAAGTTGGACAGTCAAGACTTAGGCTTTTTTTGTTGTTGGTACATTAGTTGTTTAAGCAGGGGAAATTTCAATCGTGAACGATTGGTCTTCCTCATTCCACTGCTCCTTGTCCTATCCTAATAATGCAGAGCACCTGGCTAGGAAGTGACAAGTATAAATTTTTAAGTAATTGGTTTGACTCAACCAGGATTCGAACCCTCATCACACGATCTACCAACACAGCAGACGGATGCTCTAACTCATTCTGCCGTCCCATCTGGTACATATATATATGAGTCACTCTCCTAAAGACTGGTCAGCATGGGATGGGATTTTAAAACATCAATAAAAATAGGTCCTACTTATTTTTGTCCTTATAGTACTTTTCATAGTCATGTTCAGATTTGATGTAATAAATAAGGGAAATAAAATAAATTGCCTGCAACTTTGGTCTTTTTAGTTATGAAGTGTTTTTGTACCAAAAAAAAACATTTTACAGTCACCCATTTGTAACATGACATATGGGACATGGTTGGATGCGGCATGGTATGTGTTAAATTGATATCTCACGATGGTTATATTTGATTTGCCAGTGCTGTACTCACGGAAAGCTTCTGTTAGGACATGTATCTTGTCTTTGTCAGCAATATCGAGCGTCTGGTATATGGGTCACTCTCCTGAAATGTATTGCATTCATATATCAAACAAAACCGTTCCCAAATCA
Organism: Branchipolynoe longqiensis; assembly: GCA_030323885.1. Lineage (NCBI taxonomy): Eukaryota > Metazoa > Annelida > Polychaeta > Phyllodocida > Polynoidae > Branchipolynoe > Branchipolynoe longqiensis. The sequence continues at coordinate 15,396,037 of CM059202.1, forward strand.
AAAGGAAGTATTTATTAACATGAATGCATGCTTAAATTTAAAAAAGATTATTTGATGTCTTCAGAAATAACATTACAAATTTCTGTCACAGATGTAACCAGTGGTGTCTGAATGCCACACAAATATTGTACACTAATTACGTATGTTGCGAGGCAACATCGTTAATTTGCGCGCGAGGCTAACGTGACCCCTTCCGTGACCTCGCATATGACCTAATTATACACTGAGAAGTCACTTTGCCACGAGGCACCAACCAAGCAAGTCAGACTTTAGGATCGCACGCTCATAGAAGGTTCGAGAATATGCCACCGAGAAAGCGTCTGGGGAGGCCGCCACTGCGGCCGCAGTTGACACGGGCTTCTTTGAGGAGGGCGGCATGGGTATTGGCACCACATGCGTTCAGACATAATGTTGCGGTGGCCGAAAGTGTAACAGCAGGTGTTGCGAGTGCGTCACAAGCGCCGGTAAAAATTCCGTCGGAGCTGAGAGTGCTGCTCAAACTGCAGAGGGAGGCGCTGCAGGTCTCGGAAAGACCTGGCAGTGAGAGTGGGTGCGTTGGAGAAGGTTGCGGCACCATTCAAGTCGGTGTTTCAACGAGAAGGCCGCTTCGGCTGGTGCTGTTGTAAGTTCAGACTTGACATGTTGTTGTGTGCCTATTGTGACAGGTCACCTTTCAGTACCTCAAACGGTGTCGAGACACGCCCCTTTTCTAGAAACGCCCACTGGCACTGGTGCACCTGTCGCAGTAAGGGTGTGTGAGGCGCCACAGGGTGGTTTCGCGCACGTCCCAATTAGTAATACTACCGTAAAGTGTGAGAATTCCGTTAAGCGTGTTTCGCAGTTAGATAGTACTATGCTTGTTTCTCCGGAAAACGTAATTATTTCTGACTTGTCTGGTCCTAGGGCAACTGTATTAAATAATGTACAACCCATTCCTGAAAGGCTTATTGGTGCGACGAAAGACATTGCTTCAGAGCGTAGCATGTCTGACAGTGTTAACATTCCATTCGGTATTGCTGTACATGCGCATAATATACTCGGCAGTGGTTCGGTAGACGATACTATGCAGTCCAGCACTGCGTGCAGTCAGCTCGGTTCACTGGGTCATCAAGCGACAACAGCTGTTCAACATAAAAACATTACGCATGATATGGTTTATACTGAATTGTTGCCTGTCGAAATAGAATTCGATTGTTTTGATACTAGCTCTAATGTAACTACTCTATTTACAGATTATCGTCAACCAAGCCAGTTTGTGCCGCCGTCTCCCCTGCAATATGCTCCTACTCTTAATTCGTTTTGGCCAAAGGTAGCTTCGGCACTCTGTGTTAACAATGCTAAGTTTGTGAAACTTTATCAAGCAGTAAGGGAGTCAAACTTGCCGAATTATCTTCACTGTAAGTTGTCGCTGGTGTCCGGTTTGAGGATGCCGGCGTGGAGGGCAGCCTTGTGTGACTATCCGGACAGCCAGATTCTCGATTATCTTGAGTTTGGCTGGCCGCTAGATTACACGTCGAAATTTATTCCAACCCCGACGCTCATCAATCACACAAAAAACTCGGCGGTAGATCCGCATATCAGACGCTTTATTAACACAGAATGTGAGGCTAAAGCTATGATAGGTCCGTTTACACAACCCCCGTTTTTTCCTTGGTCGCAAGTGAGTCCGCTAATGACGCGGCCGAAAAAGAATACAGAGGTGAGAAGGGTCATAATTGACTTAAGTTTTCCACTGGGAAGAAGTGTAAATGCGGGTATAGCTAAGGGTTATTATCAAGGCATTCCATTCAGTTTCTCATTACCATCAGTTACGACGCTAACTGATCAGCTGGTTAAAGTGGGAATTCATGCATGGCTTTGGTCGGCAGATTTAGCAAGAGCATACATGCAGCTAAGAGTCTGTCCTCTGTCGACACCTTTGCTCGGCATTATGGTAGATGGGAGCTACTATATAGACTTAGCACCGCCGTTCGGTTGTCGAGTGTCGGCGTTGGCGTGTGCGCGTACGACACATGCAGTTGTTTGGCTATTAAGAAGGAGTGGGTTTTAGTCACTGTGCTACCTCGACGATTTTGTCGGGGTAGAGCCAACTAAAGAAAGAGCATTGGAAGCTTACGACAAGTTTTTACAATTAATGCGGGAGTTGGGTTTAGATTTGGCGGAGAAGTGCTCTCCACCAGTAAGATGTCTTACTTGGTTAGGTTTTGTTATTAATGCTGAAACAATGACGGTGACTTTGCCCCAAGAAAAGCTAAACGAGGTTCTGCTGCAGTGTTCCGAGTGGAAGACGAAGAAAGTTGCCAGAGTTTGGCGGGAAAACTGCAACATGTTGCGAAATGCGTGAGGCCTGCCACAAGGTTCATGAATAGAGTGCTAGCTGCGCTCAGGCAGGCTCCAATGGTAGGATTGCATCCGTTCTCACCTCTGCTATTGAAAGATTTGGACTGGTTTAAAAAATTTGCCTCTTCCTGCAATAATGTAATTCTACTTCCCGCAGCTCCTCCTCCGCCCTGGGAGATCGAGTGTGATTCGACACTGCTGGGGGGGGGGGCCTTCTCGCCAGTAGCATACTACTCGGTTAAATATCCCCAGGCGGTTTGCGATGAACTCAAAGCAATAACCCAGCTGGAGGAATTTAATTTGGTATTGGGTCTCTCTGCCTTGTTGCCTAAAGACCCACAGAATTATACCATAGTGGTCAATACTGATAACAAAGCTTCACAGCAAGTGCTGTCGTCGGGGTCTGGCAGGGATCCTTTTCTATGCGCATGTGCCAGGCAGATCTGGCTCATAGCGGCATAACAGCAATGCGAGTTGGTAATTAACCACAAGCCAGGAGCGGAGTTAGTATTTGCCGATGCGCTGAGCAGGGCGTCTACTAGCGATGCTGCAAATGACGCACTTCAGAAGCACTTACTCCTACGTAATCTCACTCAGATAGTAGTCAATCCGTCATTAGACTGCCTAAGTTTTGAGATTTAATGTCGTAGCCTGAAGATAGCATTTATTTTTTGCTTCTATCTTACAGGCTACTCTATAATGCAGCACCTGCAACTGCTTGGCACGTTCAGCAGGTCGCTGGCGGAGGGCACGTGGGCGAACAAACACGGTCACCTAGCTCTGTATCTCAGCTTCTGCCGGGAGCACGATATTGATGCATTACGCCCGTCACTCTACGACGTGATGTCATTGTTGATTCATTTGGGATCTAAATTAAGAGCCCCGGGCTCAATCTTTAATTATTTTAGCACTATCAACACCTGGCTCTCATCAGTGGGAGGTCCGGTCCATTTCTTTGACTCGGTACAGGTGCGAATACTGAAGAGAGGCATAAAAAGGAATTCCCAACATGTAATTAGGAGGGCAGCTCCCTTGTCCCCACCAGATTTGGCACGAGTGGTTAGGTTTCTGACAGAGTATGGCCCGGAAACGTCAGTATTCGCAGCTGTCTTGCTAATTGGCTACGCAACGCTATTAAGACAGAGCAATCTAGTGTCATTGACACCTAACAGAATAGGGTCACACACCCTTATGTTTCATGATGTAATTACATTCCCTGAAATGTTGTTGCTTAGTGTTGGATCTACCAAGACACGATTTAACACACAACCGCCACTGTTGTTCTCATTGCCAGCCGTCACTGGTTCAGCCTGCTGTCCAGTAGTAGTATAGAATAACTATGCAGCGAAGTTACGACCCTCCCGTGACTCTCCTGCATTTCTGCTGCCGACTGGCGATTTCTTAACCGCCAAAGTACTAACACAACTATTAAATATAGTGTCTTCTGCTGTACTTCCACACGCCCCAACTCTAACGCTCCATAGTCTTAGGCGTGGGGCAGCGCAGGCCTGTATGGCCGCTCGTGTTCCTTTGTCAGATATAAAGGAAGCGGGTTCATGGTCAAGTGATGCCATGAAGGTTTATTTTAAAGACACTCCAATCACTTGGGCTCCATCAGCACTTATCAAAATGTTGGGTTAAGTGCTGATGTCCCCATGTGATTTCTTGATTTTGACTTATGTTATGCCTGATCTCGCTCCAGCAAGATGACCAGCCAATCAGGCAACTCTAACACCAAATTCATGGACATTAAGGAAGCCAGCTCTTCCGAAGACATTGTGCCTGGCACCAGATTTGAGCCAGCCTCATTCGCCTATGTGGCATCTACATTTCTCTGTTGTTGAATGATGATGATTTATCTTTTGTTATGATGATGATTAAGATAACCTGAAGTTGAACATAAGTGATTATCATGAAATAAATAAGTTGAAGTAACTCTTCGTTGTCTTTGTGTCCGAGCGCGGCAAATTACGTATGTTGCGAGGCAACATCGTTAATTTGCGCGCGAGGCTAACGTGACCCCTTCCGTGACCTCGCATATGACCTAATTATACAGTGAGAAGTCACTTCGCCATGAGGCACCAACCAAGCAAGTCAGATTTTCCCACCCACCTAACCCTTTTTTCATAATTAGTCTTTATGTCACTCAGTTAGTAGGGGTTAAGTGCTGATGTCCCCATGTGATTTCTTGATTTTGACTTATGTTATGCCTGATCTCGCTTCAGCAAGATGACCAGCCAATCAGACAACTCTAACACCAAATTCATGGACATTAAGGAAGCCAGCTCTTCCGAAGACATTGTGCCTGGCACCAGATTTGAGCCAGCCTCATTCGCCTATGTGGCATCTACATTTCTCTGTTGTTGAATGATGATGGTTTATCTTTTGTTATGATGATGATTAAGATAACCTGAAATTGAATCTAAGTGATTATCATGAAATAAATAACTTTAAGTAACTCCTCGTTGTCTTTGTGTCCGAGCGCGGCAAATTATTCAGTGAATAAAGCATGGCTGGGAATTACTTCTTTTTTTTATCAATATAAGCACTACATATTTCTGTATATTATGCCATGATTAATATGCTTCTCAGTAAGAAATGATTTAATTCTGCTTAGATTTTTATTAGGCAGACTGTGTCGTCTCCTAAACATGTGCTATGTCTGAGCAACACATTTGTTACTGCCATATGGCATAGCTTAATCAGGGACTACACCTCAATTTATATTTTACATAGATGTAAAGGGGAGATTTCCAGCTTTCATTTGCAACCAAACAATTAACAAAAATCAAATATTCTATTTGAACTCTCCATGTGACACTTCTGGCCAGTTTTCAAGAGAGTGACCCATATATATAATTGTTATTCTACCTTTTAAGCAGTAGCTGAAGTTTGCTGAAACTAACAGATTCCACAGCTGTACTCAATGCTTCAACATGAACCACATCCTTCTTGCTGGTTTGTTTGGTTTTTACGCATCCCACAATGCCCCGCATGGCTAGAATCACGACCCATCTATTGCATAGGGTTGTTTAGCAACCCTCTCCAGGAAACGGGGCTATTGGAGTAATTTGTGTTCAGCATGTGCAAACATTCATATACAACACAGCACTGTGGTGATTTCAATATGTATTTATTTGTTTCAGAGATTACATTTGTCACTTATACAGCGGTAGTCTCTAAACTACATATCCCAGGTACAAATAAAGAACTTATTCAATAAAGGGTGCATTGAAGGGATACTAAGTCAATTTAATAGAACCTTTCACCAAACTAAACTCCAAACAAGCAAACAAACAAACTCTCGTTAAACTTACTAGTTTCAACGTGCCCTAAATAACATAGGACTTTGCTTCAACTTGTGTTACCCACAACTTATTTGTTATGCTTGCATTCCAAATATCTTCCGGAGTTAATCAATTATCTTAAAAGTTGCTTGGAAATAAAGTATTTAGCTGTTATAATTGTCAACCTGATGTATTTAAACCTGCATAATCCAATAAAAGGATAACATTTTCAAACCAAACCTGACGTAGATTTGATTTTACATATTGAACTTAGATACTGGTGCATTTATTAAGCATGATTTGCAGCATACAGGAGTATGCTAAGTCAATTTACTAGAACTTGTAAGCACTGAGGCCTATGAGGTCCAGCATTTTGACGTGCATGCCAAAATGTATTTGGCATATTTTCACTTCAAGTATCTCCAAATTTAGCCATTCAAATAATGAAAGTCACTTAAAACTAAATTAAAGTAGATTATTACGATCAACCTAGTGATATAATGTGTTTATTATTTATGAAGACAAAATATGGCAGACACTCAGTCATCAGAAATGTAATTATAACCCAAAAATATGAAGAAACAAATTAAACCCAACAAAATTATGCATGATTATGCAAAGATGATTTTTTAAATTTTCTTTCTTTTCTTTTACATAACTATCAGACTATAGCACGTTGATCATTAAGATATACATTACTTTAGTTTGAAGTAACTTCTATTTTAAGCCGCTAACTTTTGAGATATATACAGTGAAAACACACACTATTAATTTTGGCAAGCATGTAACAATTCTGACTCCATGGGGTTCAGTACTAAAAGGTTCAATTAAATTGTCTTAGTATGTCCTTCTATGTGGCAACACATGCTTAATAAGTGCACCAGTATCTTAGTTGGATATAATCAAAGTGGAGAATGAGCGTGTGCTCATTCGGGGTCATTGCGGGGCACGCGGGGCGGCGAGGCGCGGCGCCCACCCCCTCGCCCCCCACTGCCTGGTGGTGGGGTGTGGGGGGGGGGGGGTGCCCACAGAGCATGCACAGCGATGCTCATGCCCTCACCTGGTCACTCCACCTCACACATCGGGACTGACCACTACACAATTTTATCAAATCTAAATAAGTGTTTTCGTTTAGAAAATGTTACGCTTTTTATCGGACCATGCAGCTTTAATAGAGTAAGAAAAATGGGAATATTCCTTCCCACGTTGCATTATTGCTAATAATATGGGTGCTTATTTTTATTGTTGCCAGTTTACCAGGACTGCTATGAAGCCAGTTCCCGTGGTGAAAAGGCGGACATCATCATTCTAAAACATGGGCAAGGAAACATGCTCAATGTTTCGTGTTCCCATGAAATTGGATATGAAGGCTGGACGGTGAATCCTGTCAACATTCTTCACTCTTTAATGTTATATATTCTGAGAGTTTCTCCTTAAAACCTTTTTTTTCAGATACATATATTAGGTTGTTGTAATCTATCTTATATTTAGTTGGAAATAAGCTTTATTATAAATGGCTAAGGGATATTTAAAGCGAACACATCTTTATTTATTTCATCTATGTGCGATTCTGAGATACTTTCTGTGACCTTTTTGAGTGAGCTTGTGTTATGTTCGCTCATATGGCACATTTGTAGACTGTTGCATAGTTAGGTTCTGTGTTTGCAACAATTTATCTCTGACGCCACAAATCAGTCTGTCGCACAGTAGGTCATCTTCCACTATAGCTACAGTACGTTATGAGCTGGCTCAATTATCAAATATATGATTCCATGCTTTCAGTTGTTTGCAGGTATGTGTTAAATTGATATCTCACGAGGCTTATATTCGATTTCCCAGTGCTGTGCTCACAGAAAGCTTCTGTTAGGACATTTATCTTATCTTTGTCAGCAATATTGAGCGTCTGGTATATAGATATATACTCTTGCTCGGCTGGTGCCATGACATGTCTAAAGGACGAAACCCTGCACTTTCTCTGCCTTTGAATTTATGCCGGATGTGCCTGTAATCGTTGATCCATGTTTTCTAGTTCTGAGCTAGATTTCCTTCTAGCATGAATGGGGCTGGATATCTCAGTCCTGATAGTGCCATTATTGAGTAGTAGGTTCCTAATCTGACATCATGTAGTATGATGTATGGACAAGACAACAGTTAGTTTACGACTGAGTTTATTCCAGCCTCATGGTCACGTGCCCTCCATGTCACATGCCTCCCATGTCATGTGACCAATGTGGCACGGCCGTTATGCGGTGTACACATATCTCCATAAGCATATTCAGCGCTGTAAGGAGCGGGACAACCAGCCACGTTTGAACCCGTTTGAGGCCGTTTGAACTTGCCCGGAAATAGACTTTCCTCTTCTCATGTTCGCGAGAACTCAGTGAAATAGAATTTGCCGATACGCGCAGTTCAAAACTTAGATTTTATTCAAAATTAAAAGAAATAAAGAACAATTTGGCATAAACATGGTGCACAAATGCAATATTAATACTTTATTCCGTGGAAACGACGGCCGTATTCGATTATCATGACCGCAACTCGGATCACACGAGTTGCTAGAATTTCAAATCAAACATATTGCAAATGGCGGCCCCATAGGGGGTGGCCATTTGCAATCGAAAAGAACAGCTCTGATTGGCTCAAATTATGGAAAGATCCCATTATTCTTTTAGTAGTTTCTTGTTCAGACATAGTTACACATATATATGTATCTTTTGCACAGATTAAAGTGCTTGAAGTATATTTTTAATTTATCTACATTGACTTCTGTTTAAATCACACAATATCAGGGCTTAAAGAATGGGAAACTATTCCTGCAAGGGTTATGCTCAATAAGGGACAGTGGTCACCTGTTTTTCCTCCTTTCCTTGCTGTGGACCCTTCTCCATAACTTGCATGTCTGACATTTAGTGCGTGCCTTTTAATTGTTTTCTTTGTACGTTTCCTTTCCATGTTACACAAGTGATCTTTAATTTTTGGTCAATTTGTATAAGATCAAAATCAAAAAGAGAAATAACTATTTTGCCCCAAACTTTGACATTATATGCACAACATGTAAACCTTAACATGACCGCGGATTCTGCTATTAATTGGAATGTTTTCTGCTATTATTTGGAATGTTTTCACTTTTTTCTCACACATTGGGTCCTAATTTCAGAGACCGACCCACTCATCAAAAGCAAAACAAGAATAAAGAAAGCATAGTGTTTTACATGACAGGTAGATTTTGCTTCGAGTCATAAGCCTCTGTAATTAACAAATATAACAACATATACTTTAAATATGCCTGTCAACCAGCTAATCTGTTTACAAGTATCCGGCTATAAAACCTTAAGAGAGTGTGATGTATGATCTAATACAAGTGGTCCTTAGCCACTGCCGTATTGGCCACTCGTGGCTTACACATGCTTTTCTGCTCAAGGGGGAACCTCCCCCTGAATGTATTGGGCGTCAGTCCCCGCTGACACTCAAAAACATTTGACTAAGTTCCGTTGATCTTTTGGCCCTGTGCCAACAGTTCTACACTGCAGACAGTATGCATGACCTTTTTACTAAGGTAAAACAGGAACACATTTGAGCCTTTTTGAGGGCAGCTGGGCCCGTATGCAGGAGTCAGTGTTAGCGGCGTTTGGTGTTACAGCCTGATACCGTTTAGCTATCACTGACGTCGGGAACTGTGTCAAGTGGTATGCAGGAGCGCGTAACACTTTCATTATAGCTAAACGTGAATTTATTTATAGATTTGGAAAATCCCTCTGCGTCTGTAGCCCATATATTAGGCTTAAATATATTAAATGCTATCATATTTAACAGAATTACATATGCAATAAGTGAAATTTCATGAAATTAACCCTAAATTCGAAGCAATATTAATGCTGCCGCTGGAATGGCGGCGATATTAATATTTTCGAACCAACGAATGCAAGCAACCGCCGCCACCGCCAGTATGGAAAGCAACGTTGATGTGGCGGCGGCGGCGGCAATTTGTTTACTTTACATTCGTCGATTCGAAAATAAAAATATTAATATCGCCGCCGTTGCGGCGGCAGCATTAATCTCACTTCGATTTTAGGGTTAATTTAATAAAATTTCACTATTTGACTATGTAATTTTGTTAAATATGACACGATTGAATAGATTTGATACCTTACACCGCTGTAAACTAGCTAAATTTCTCGTTTACCTTAACCTAGTTTAAGCTTCTGGTGTTAGGCCCATCACTGACTCATGCATGCCATTTTTCGCCGCTAAACGGGAATTCCCGCCAAACACCGGTTTGCCTCGGTAACACTGACTCCTGCATACGGGCCCTGGACTGTACCACCTCATATAGTTTACTAAATAGATTCTATCAATTATTAATAAAACCTTTCTTTTTCTATGGGAATTTGTTTCCCTTGACCACAGATATATGATTGTGAGCTTTCTAATTTAATGAGTGTCTATTGGCACATAATTGATTGTCTGCTTTTACATGTAAAAGCAATGGTTTGAACAAAAAACAAACATTTCTTGCCGTGAATATGGCCTATGCTGGCGACACGGCGTAAAGCAACCACCAATCAATCAATCAATCTAATACAGGTATCCAGTGTTCTACTAGTCCCTCATGAAGAACTGAAGCTGCGACCCAGCATGCCGGGTCACAGTGTCAGCTTACAGGGCTGAAGGTGAGGGAGATGTGAATACACATACACATGGTATTTTAAAGGTAAAATATTTGCTCACACAATGTCACTGTAATCTACATGAGAATCAAATGCATTGCAAGAATCCCACCAAGGTTGGTCATCAGGAGGCATCTATAGTGAAGGATAGGGCTGGGAGAGTCAGAAACCCAAATACCTGTATGTACGCTCTATTTATGACCCGTTGTGCTGACAGTTTCAGTTCTAACAGATAAAAGATTCACCCCTACCCAGAGTAAGGCTGAATGACAACCCTGCCTACATTCGAGCAAAAACTGCTTCAGTAGGAATTAACTGTGGAGATGGTGGTTCTAGTGTGCAGTCTTTATCTATACTGGTGTGAAGTTGAAAAATTGATAGCCACAAAAATCTCTCCATTCAACATTCAAAGTCTATTAATCTACATGATTTTATCAATTATTCACCCCAAAAGCAATGATGACAACATATTTTAACTATATGCTTAGCACTTTAGATTTGCATGCAAACCCATGTGGTTATTTCCATCATCCAGCTTCCCAACATTTTTTTCTATATGGTTGTTTAGGAGCCCTATCCTGGAGACAGTGCTGTATAACTACAGTACTCCAGAAGGGACCAGCAGAACTCAAAATACCGGTATTGTTAACGCTTTTCTGCTGACTCTCTTCTGATTTACAGATCATCCAACAAAGAAGCGATGGTGATAAAATGAACTTTAACCGGACATGGAAAGAATACGTGAATGGTTTTGGGTTGGCATCGGGTACCTACTGGCTAGGCAACAGGAATCTGTATTTGATGACAAAGTTGGAGCCCATGCGCTTGCATATCAAGCTGGAGCTGGCAGATGGCGATCTGTTCGCTGAGTTTGGCTACTTTACTGTCAGTAATGCTACCACCCACTACTCTCTGAACCTTCGGATGTTCAAGGGAGACTTATATAGTGAGTGTGTCTGCCTGAGAAGCCCTAACTCATACAAATACACATTTAAAGCTGCATAGTCTCATGGAAGTGTCACATTTTTTCAAATCAAAACGACCTAGACCGGATGCTACGTATTCAATTTAGATCATTTAAACACAGATATCACAATTTATTTCTCTGTTGCCATGCTTGAAAAATAGGTAAGCAAAGCCTGTGAATATGACCTCGGTGCACTATATGTCATGTGTGCACTGCCTGTGTGATATGTGAACGTCCCATTTTCTATGCACAACTCCTATCTGCACTACCCATGTTATATGTTTACTGCCCATTTCCTATGTGCACCACCATTTGTCCTATTTCCACCGGTCATATCCGATGGGAACTACTAATGTCATATGTAGACCACCCATGTTTTGCATGCACTTCCCATGTGTCATGTGCACTACGCATGTCATAGGTGCACTACAAATGTCCTACGTGCATCACCCATGCCATATGTGCATTACCCATGTCCTATGTGCACTGTACATAGGACATGTCATATGTACATGTCATATGTGTACTGTCCATGTCATGTGTACGTGGTCCATGCCATGTGTACACTGTCCATGTCATATGTGCACTATACATGTCATGTACTATATCATGTGTGTACTGCATGCGTGCTATGTACACTGTCCATGTCAAATGTGTACTATCCATGTTATATATTCTCTGCACATGTCATATGTGTTATGCCCATGTCATATGTGCACTGCTCATGTCATATGTGTACTATCCATGTCATGTGTGCACTTCGCATGTCATATATGTACTGCCCATGTCATATGCATACTGTCCATGTCCTATGTGCAACTCCCATATCATATGTGCACTACCCATACCGCATATGCACTGATCATGTGATATATGCATGCCCATGTCACATGTGTACTATCCATGTCATATGTGCACTGCCCATATCACATGTGCACTGCCCATGCCATATACACACTGACCATGTCATATGTGTACTATCCATGTCATATATGCACATCCCATGTAGTATGTGCATGTCCCATGCCATGCACACTGCTCATGTCATATGTGCACTGTATGTGTCCTGTGTGCACTTCCAGTGCCCTATGTGAACTATCCATGTCATGTGTACTTCACATGTCTCGTGTACACTGCCTGTGTCATGTGCACTCTGTATCATGTGTGCACTGCCTGTGCCCCATGTGCACTCTGTATCATGTGTGCACTGCCTGTGTCATGTGCACTCTATCATGTGTGCACTGCCTGTGCCCCATGTGCACTTTCCATGTTCTATGTGCACCACCCATATCCTATGTGCACTGCCCATGTCTTGTGTGCACTTGCTGTTCCGTATTCCATGTCCTGAGTGCACTGTCTATCATTACTGGTCATTGTTCACTAACATGCCCATTCCCTTACAGGAAACCCAATGGCTTCCCATGATGGCATGAAGTTCTCCACTTATGATGCCGACCACGATACGTCAGACACAACAAACTGTGCCTCACTCTATGGTGGCGGTTGGTGGTACTCTGACTGCGGAAACATGTTCTTGAATAGAGCACGGTTAACTGAGGGCTTTTCATGGTTTCCGAATTCTACACATGCTCAGCAGTTTGCAAAGACTGTCAAGATAATGATGACCAGAGTCTATCACAGTCCTGTGCCGTGATGGAGAGGTAGTCTCTAGTGCATTTTGTGTTTCATTCGGCAGTTGTATTTACTATTTTTAATGTTGCACTTATTTCAAAAGGTATTAAACTTGTTCTTTATACAAACACTCAGCATATGATATACATTGGAACTAACTTACAGGGATGGAGGATCTCCATTAGTTCGCGGATTTCCATGATTTTTAGTAATACGTGATCTGTGTTATTTCTAAATATATTCTATTAGTATTATATTCTACATATGTTATTGTGCTTAGAGCATAATTCCAACTCACAATTCTTGGCATTCTGGAGACAGTATAATACCCAATAGCCTATCTCAGCTTCATGATGCAATCACTCTATCCATGCATTGATTGATTGATTGGTGGTTGCTTTACGCCGTGTCGGCAGCATAGGCCATATTCACGGCGAGAAATGTTTGTTTTTGTTCAAACCATCGCTTTTACATGTAAAGGCATCCAATCAATTTTGGGTCAATGGACACTCATGAATTTTGTAAACTCACAATCATAATAGCTAAATAAAAGACTAAATGATAGTATTATTCACTGATGAAATTTGTTTAAAAACCTATATGAGGTGGTACAAACCAGCTGCCCTCAAAAAGGCTAAAATATTTTCTTGTTTTACTTTAGTAAAAAGGTCATGCATGTTGTTTGCAGTGTAAAATTGTTGGCGCAGGGCCATGACATCCACACAGTTTAATAAAGTGTGTTTTAATGTCAGTGGGGACTGACATCCAATACATTCAGGGGGAGGCTCCCCCTTGAGCAGAAAAACGTGTGTTAGCCACGAGTGGCCAATATGGCATCTTGCTAAAACAACCTGGTCGTGTCGCCCTTCCAGGCGACTCTGCGGCAGTCCGTTCACGGAGGGGGTAATTCTATGGAGTTTGTTGTCTGGGTGTTCATCCCATTCGATCTGCGATAGGTTCCAAATGTATTTTTGAATGGTAGGTTTCAGATCAGAGTGGGGGATATGACAGTGTTCCAAAGGAGCAGTCAGGGCTCGAGTGGCCGCTTGATCTGCTCTCTCATTTCCTGGGATACCCACATGACTGGGCACCCAATATAGGTGAATGTCAAATTTTGCTATTGAAAGAGAGTTTAGTTTAATGAGTACTTTAAGTAGTATTGGGTGGTCCAGTTTCCTATTGTTTAAAGCCTGAAGGCAGGAAAAAGAGTCAGTGAAAATGATGAATTTATGACTGGCTGAGGTTTTGAAGCACTCTAACGCGAGTAGGAGTGCTCGTGCCTCAGCAGTAAAGATGGAACTCTGATCTGGAATACGCGTACCTAATTCACTTCCCTGGACGATTGCTGCTGCAGAGACTCTGTTGTCTGTCTTTGACCTATCCGTGTAAATGGCTAGGTGGGAGCTAAAAGCACTTCGCACATCGATAAACCTTTCATGATATGAAAGTGGGTGTGTTTGAGATTTCTTCGACTTGGCCAGCTGGAGGATGATGTTTGGTTTCCTCAGCTGCCAGGCAGGAACATCTGAATATTGTGAGGGTGCTATGTTATGTAGATTTGCCCTCAGGGCCTCCAAATGAGGCTTTATTCTGAGGCCTAACGGCTTTATGTATGTTGGCCTTGATTCATAGAGGCGTTCATATGGTGGCATAGAAATGTAGTTATATGCAGGATTTAAAATATTTCCTTTTAATTTTATCACATATTGCATAGACAGTTTGAGCCTTCTACTCTTAAGGGAAGGCTCTCGGCCTTCGACATAAAGGCTCTGGACGGGCGAGGTTCTAAATGCCCCCAGGGCCAGCCGAAGGCCTTGATGGTGTATAGTGTCTAACTGATATGTATGATTTCCTGGCTGAACCATAAACAATACAGCCATAGTCCAATTTTGAACGTATTAATGTTCTATATAATTGGAGCAGAACAGTGCTGTCTGCTCCCCACTGTGTGTGGGCTAGAACTTTTAAAATGTCCAGTCCCTTAAGGCATCTGGACTTTAAATACTTAATATGAGGGATAAAAGATAATTTGTTGTCAAAGATGACTCCTAAAAACTTGGTCTCTTTGACAACTTTTATGGGATCATTTCCAATTGTTAAATTAGGTTCATGGTGCAAAGTCCGTAAAAAACAAAAGTGCATGCAAACGGTTTTCGATTTGGAGAATCTAAAACCATTTTCCATTGCCCATGAGGAAAGGCTATTTATGTTTAATTGGAGCTGCCGTTCAATAGTGTTCATATTTTTACCCTTATAACATATTAAAAAGTCATCCACATAGAGACTGCAGGATACAGTACTCTTTATGGATTTTACTATATTGTTAATGTTAATGCCAAAAAGACTAACAGATAGAATGCTACCCTGAGGTACACCCATCTCCTGATCAAAAGGATCAGAGAGGGTAGCATTGACCCAAACTCTAAAGTTCCGGTTTGATACAAATTTAGAAATGAAAATGGGCAAGCGCCCTCTAAGCACCATATTGAACAAATCCTTCAGGATACCATACTTCCATGTCATGTCGTACGCCTTTTCAAGGTAGAAAAATGCGGACACAACATGTTCTCTGTTTATGAAGGCATTTTGAACGAATGACTCCAATCGGACCAAGTGGTCGAGGGTACTCCTCCCCCACCTGAAACCACACTGGAAGTCGGTCAGATGGTGCTCCGACTCCAGGATCCAGACGAGGCGATCGTTAATCATTCGTTCGAAGGTTTTACAAATGCAACTTGTAAGCGCTATCAGGTGGTAGTTCCCGGGCTCGCTATGGTCTTTCCCCGGTTTGGGGATGGGAATAATGATGGCCTCTTGCCAGGAGGTTGGGATGTCTCCCGTGCACCAAATATTATTAAAAAGGTGCAGAAGCAGTTCTATTGGTGCTGGTGGGAGGTGTTTTAAAAATTGGTAGTGTATTTTGTCTGGACCTATTGCAGCGATGTGCGATCTATTTAAAGCATGCTTTAATTCATCTATTGTGAAGAAACTATTGTAGTGCTCAGTGTTATTAGATTTGAAATTTATAGAATGTCGTTCCAGGTGCAACTTCATCTGCGCAAAGGCCCGAAGGCAGTTTTGCACAGATGAGTTCTGGGAGAAAGTACTGGCAAGAAGGTTGGCTATGTCGGTTACGGAAGTTAATAAAATATTATTGTGTTTTAGGTGTTGGACCGATGATCCAGCATATTTTTGTTTCATTTTCCGGATCATGGTCCATTCTTTAGAAAGTGGGGTGCGAGTGGTTATGCTGGAGACATATTGTCTCCAACACAACCTCCTTGCCTCCCTAATAATTCGGCGAGCCCGAGCCCTTAGAATTTTAAAGCGAACGTGGTTCTCGGCGGTAGGCCGCCGGAAGAACACACATTGTACCTTTTTCCGCTCATTGATAGCCTTCTTACAAGTTACATTAAACCAAGGATTTGTTATATGTTTTGGAAATGCCGAGGTCTTAGGAATGGTTTCCTCTGCAATCGACCCCAAGATCTCTGTGAATGTTTTCATTGCAACAGGATCATTGAGGGCTACTCCCATGTTCTCTCACGGGCGAGTGACTGGAACAGTGACCAGTCGGCTTTGCTCAGCCACCAGCTCGGTTCCTTCCGGTTCCGAGCTGGTCCCTTAGTCGTAATCACAATACGGAAATGGTCACTTCCACAAAGGTCATTCCAGACTCTCCATGAGAAGTCCAGCAGGAGACCCGGTTGCAAAATAGTGAGGTCGATTGCAGAGCAGGTCCCATACCCAGGATGAACATAAGTATGGGACCCATCATTGAGAAAGCTTAAAGCGCGTTTGCTTAGGAAATTCTCAACTCCCCTGCCCTTGCTGTTTGTGTTTGCACTACCCCACATGGGGTTTTGTGCATTGAAGTCCCCCATTAAAATGTAGGGGGGAGGCAACTGATCAGCTAAAGTTTCTAAATCCTGTGTTGAAAATATGGAGTTAGGGGGGATATATATGGAGCATATTATAATGGTTTTATCTAGGCTAATTCAAATGGCTATTGCTTGAAAAGTTGTATTTAAGGTGATGGGGGTGTGTATCACATCTTCACGCACCAGAATGGACGAGCCACCAGTGGCTCTTCCCCATCCGGTGCATAAGAGTGATACATATTGTAGTGCTTTAGAGAAATCTGATCAGTAGCCTTTATATAAGTTTCTTGTAAACAAAGGGCAAGAGGGTCAAGCCCCTCACAAAGCAATCACACTTCATTGAAGTTTGCTCTAAAACCTTGGCAGTTCCATTGAAGAAGAGATTCACCCGCCATCAAGGTGGTGGATTGACAGGTGATCTCCCCCTCAGTTTCACTTTGGGGGAGACGCTGGGACTACGACTCGGCGCAGCCTCAGCCATCTCTTCTTCATCTAAAACATAAAATTAATTTTTAAGGGACATATATCCCTTCTGCTCCCTCTCGGGAGCAACTTTCCGTTGTTTTTGTGCCGGAGCCTTTTCAGGTGCCGGCTTTGTTTTTTTGGTAATTTTGTTAGTCTTTCTTAGACACACTCGGATTCGGATCATTTTGGACAGTGGTTGTCTTTGTCAAAGAAACCACGCTCTGGAAACCAGAAGGACTGCACTTTGGTTGATCCAAGTTCAACCATGTGCAGTCGGTCTGACATTCGATCGTCCTGGTGGAGGGTTTGACTGCAGAGGCATAGGAGCGGGAGGGGACGGACCCCTCAACCAATTTCCTAGCCTCTGGGTAGCTGATGTTGCTTTCAGTTTTCACCCTTTGAACAGCTTTATCTTTTTTCCACACAGGGCAATCTTTCGATATGGCCATGTGGGCACCTTGACAGTTAACACATTTAACTGTGTTTTTGCAGTCTGTATTTTCTTGCCCTTTCTGACCACATCGGAGACAGGTCTGCAGTTGTCTCTGCCATGACCATACTTCTGGCATTGGGAACATCGGAGTGGATTTGGAATAAACAAATCCAAATCAACGATTAAGTAGCCAATTTTCAACTTCTTAGGTGGAGTGGGTTTATTAAATGTCAGAATGTAAGTGTTTGTAGGAATGGTCTTTCCTTCTTTTTTAATCGTTATTCTTCTGACATTTAACATGCCCTGAGGTTTTAATTCAGAGGCGATTTCAACCTCATCGATACCCTGGAGTTCTCTAGTACGGATTACTCCTTTACTAGAGTTCAGGGATCGGTGAGGTGAGGCCTTCATGCCGACACCTGCCAGTGTTTTGCAACGCAGCAGGTTATCAGCATGGGCCTTCTTACCACACTCCAAAAGAATCTGTCCAGAACGTAATTTCTTTACTGAAGTCACCATGCCTGCTATCCCCAGAATGCCTTGTCAATGGGAAATGGGGACAGCTTGCCTAGAGGATGGGATGGATCGGTTGCCTCAAGGACAACAAATCTAGCCCACTCATTAGAAGGTTCCTGGTCCGAATCCGAGTCTGTCAATGGTCTTCTTTTTTTTTTTTTGGTTTGAAGCCATATTTTATGAATGAAATTCGGCACTCTTGCTCCCCACCCACCACGGAGCCCCACATAGGGGTGTGCAGAGCTGCGGATCATCATCATGCTGTCGGTCGCGATGCGACAAAGACTGCTTTCATTACTTGATTGCCGCTCTCCATTTAGCTAAGTACATTTCATGAAAGCTGCCTGCAAAAGTGTTGAAGTGCTGCTGGCTTTTGCAAGTTACCAGCGGCACTCTCTCGGGGAGCAAGTAGAGGTTTCACACCGGCAAGAACATGTCCAGACAGGCGCAAAACTATTTGTCCCTGCAGTGGCTGGTCGGGAGATGTTGGGAGTTCCATACATCAACTGCCCTTGATGCTGCCACAGTGACATGGTTTTCTGTTCAGGGTTTGCTCCCTTAGCCTTCGGTTCTGTCAAGAACCTGTACCACAAGGTAGTGGTTTACAACTCTGCAGGGCAGGGGCATCAAACTCCCTGATGTATTGCAATACCTGCGGATACCCGGCAGTTACACACCAAGGATACAAGGGTGATATACTCAAGCAATGATCTACCAAAATGGAAGATCATTACCAGATTGACCCTAGCCACTGCCTTCTAGGAGTAGTGAAACATGAAAATAAATTGCATTTATGTATATATATATATATATATATATATAAATACGAGTGTCTAGATAATTACATTCTTCATAGTACTACTCCTAGGGCTTGGTGTGACCAACCGATTGATTGGACCGGGCCAGTCCAACCCCTCGTCTAGGTGAAGTCAGGCCAAAGTGCAGTATTGGTCGACAGGAAGACGCAGCTCCCTGAACACCTCATGCACCAGGATCCCTTCCTCCACCGACACTAGCTGCGACTCACGGCAAACGAGTCGCCCCATTTGTCGCCTTTTACGATCTGCAAGGGGGTGCAAGGGAACTATTCTACCCCGGTTCCCCATGGGGGCTCTATCCATGCATACCTGTCTGTGTGGATCCTTGCTTGAGAGGTCAGTGCCGAATACTGCTTGTATAATCTGATGATTTTGACTTTCTGACCTATTTCTTTAGGTAAATTTGTTAGGGTGATTCGTTATAATTGACGACACGGAGAGAACATGGTGTATATATGGGTGGTTTATTCGTCGGAATGACTCATTAAGACAATCATGAACAGCAAGAGATCACAGCAACAGAAGACAGCCATTTCTCCATGAGACAATGGTTCAGACACAGGAATCAAACCCTCAGCCCTACCGCTTGATCATTAATTATAGGTGTGGGTGGGTGAAGAAATGCTGGGAGGTGTTGATGTGAAGGTGGCTGCAGCAGTTGTGGTCGATTGTTTGAATTTGGCGCGCTCCGGTAGCATCAGTCATGTTGGTGCTGGTGGTGGCATTTGGCGGAAAAGTTTGCACTAACGCATTTGGTCAGTTTGTGGTGGCGGTTAACGCTAGGTGGTGCCACCATACCAAGTTAACAGCAGGGGAGATCAGGGCCATCGGTCGTCGTAGTTGGTTCAGTTTGTGTAGTTTTGTAGCTTGGGCTGTCTCATCTCCAGCATGAATTACCGAGGTTAAGAATAACATCCACAATTTACTTTATTTTGTTTGAAGTAACTTTTATTTAAAGGATTAACTTTGGGGATATTTGAAGTGAAAAAATGCAAAATTAATGTGGGCTGGCAGACCGAAATGCTACTTGGTGTAGGCTTCAGCACTGACAGGTTGTATTAAATTGACTTAGTATAATTTATTCCTTTCATGTGGCAATTAATGAGTACAACCGTAGCTAAGTTGGACATGTGGGATCAAATATAAGTCATTGTCTTGGTTTAGAAAATGTACTGCTTTCATCGCATTATGCAGCTTTCAGAAATGTATTTCACTTGAACAAAAGACACATGTTTGTTCTTCTTTTTGTGGTAAAGTGTTTATTCATCTGAATATGACATTTGTCAGTGCCGGAGCACTGGTCTTCCGGTTATCTGACAATTGGAAATTGACAGTCGATATAATGTAAGTTTGATCAGTGCTGTATTAGTTACAGCACTGATCCTGTAGAATTAAGGGAGTGGCTCCTGCTGTATAATGTACAGCACCAGTCACTGTGGTTCATGCAAATGGAAATGTCAGCGCTGCAGCACTGCTCTTCAGCCATCTTACAATTGGAAATTGACAGTCTATATAGTCTAAGTTTGATGTGTGATGTATTAGTTACAGCACGATCCTGTAGATTTACGGGAGTGACTCCTACTGTGTGATCTACAGCACTAGTCACCGTAGTTCATGCAAAAATGGGTCGGTGTAGTGGTTCAGAGGTGCACCGACGTAGGTCATTTTGCGCAAATACGTTGGTGTAGTCAATATGTGTTACTCGAATGTTACTCGTTCATTATGAGTACGTCGATGTAGGTCTATGTTTGTCTTTATATGGTGTCACTCGTTAAGGGGTCGCAAAAGTTGTGTGCATGCACAAAACTTTCGGCATTCGACAACGTGCGCATTTACGTCGGGCGTACGTTATGTATACGTTAGACATACATCGATGTACGTTAGCTGTACATTAGACAAACGTTGTTCACTACGTAGCGCTATGTTGACCTACGTCAGTCGGACGGAGAGCCAGTGGAAACGTACAGTCCGTGTATTGACAATGTATTGACACCATTTCGATAACATGTCTAACGTACGTCTCAGGAAGTCTAATGTACATCTAACATACGTCTAATGTACATTTAGTAGTTCTTCACCGTAAAAGGCATACTTCTGGCGATTGAATTACGTATATAATGTTCAGCGGCGTTCTGTGAGCGTACTGTGAGCGTATTGCAAGTGTTTTTCGCCGGGAGGCACATTAGCAATACCTTGGGCATACATTGGCCATAAGCTCTGCTACGTTGCGTATACAGTATGTATAAGTCCAACTTTGCTGTCCGTGCCGAAAAGTTTGACACATCTCAATGTTTGAAAGTGATTTTAGCCGTTGGCCACGCTCTTGCGCGATGCATCGTAATGTGACAGGCCCATATGTGTGTCAATGTTTGTAGGCACTGTGTGTGAGTGTAGGTGTGTGTCGACACTGTGTAAGTGTAGTTGTCTAGGCACTGTGTGTAAATGTAGGTGTGTGTAGGCACTGTGTGTAAGTCTAGGTCTGTGTAGGCACTGTGTGTAAATGTAGGTGTGTGTAGGCACTATGTGTAAGTGTAGGTGTGTAGGCACTGTGTGTAAGTGTAGGTGTGTAGGCACTGTGTAAGTGTAGGTGTGTGTATGCACTGTGTGTAAGTGTAGGTGTGTAGGCATTGTGTGTAAGTGTAGGTGTGTAGGCACTGTGTGTAAATGTAGGTGTGTGTAGGCACTGTGTAAGTGTAGGTCTGTGTAGGAACTGTGTAAGTGTAGGTGTGTAGGCACTGTGTGTAAGTGTAGGTGTGTGTAGGCACTATGTGTAAGTGTAGGTGTGTAGGCATTGTGTAAGTGTAGGTGTGTAGGCACTGTGTGTAAGTGTAGGTGTGTGTAGGCACTGTGTAAGTGTAGGTCTGTGTAGGAACTGTGTAAGTGTAGGTGTGTAGGCACTGTGTGTAAGTGTAGGTGTGTGTAGGCACTATGTGTAAGTGTAGGTGTGTAGGCACTGTGTAAGTGTAGGTGTGTAGGCACTGTGTGTAAGTGTAGGTGTGTAGGCACTGTGTGTAAATGTAGGTGTGTGTAGGCACTGTGTGTAAGTGTAGGTGTGTGTAGGCACTGTGTGTAAGTGTAGGTGTGTGTAGGCACTGTGTGTAATTGTAGGTGTGTGTAGGCACTGTGTGTAAGTCTAGGTCTGTGTAGGCACTGTGTAAGTGTAGGCATGTTTTGGCAGTCTGCAAGTGTAGATGTGTGTAGGCATTCTGTAGGTGTATGTGTGTAGGCACTGTCTGTAAGTGTAGGTGTGTGTAAGCACTGTGTAAGTGTAGGTGTGTGGAGGCACTGTGTAAGTGTAGGTGTGTGTAGGCACTCTGTAATTGTAGATGTGTGTTGGTACTGTGTAAGTGTAGGTGTGTGTATGCAATGTGTAAGTGTAGCTGTGTGTAGGCACTGTGTAAGTGTAGATGTGTATATGCAACCTATATAAGTGTAGGTGTGTGTATGCATTGTGTAAGTGTAGGTGTGTGTAGGCACTGTGTGTACATGTAGGTGTGTGGAGGCACTGTGTGCAAGTGTAGGTGTGTGTAGGCACTGTCTGTAAGTGTAGGTGTGTGGAGGCACTGTGTAAGTGTAGGTGTGTGTGGGCACTCTGTAAGTGTAGGTGTGTATATGCAATGTATGTAAGTGTAGGTGTGTACGCACTGTGTAAGTGTAGCTGTGTGTAGGGACTGTGTAAGTGTAGGTGTGTGTGGGCACTCTGTAAGTGTAGGTGTGTGTAGGCAATGTGTAAGTGTAGATGTGTATATGCAATGACTGTAAGTGTAGGTGTGTGTGGGCACTCTGTAAGTGTAGATGTGTATATGCAATGTATGTAAGTGTAGGTGTGTACGCACTGTGTAAGTGTAGCTGTGTGTAGGCACTATGTAAGTGTAGGTGTGTGTGGGCACTCTGTAAGTGTAGGTGTGTGTAGGCAATGTGTAAGTGTAGATGTGTATATGCAATGAATGTAAGTGTAGGTGTGTGATGCACCGTCTAAGTGTAGGTGTGTGTAGGCACTGTGTGTAAATGTAGGTGTGTGGAGGCACTGTGTAAGTGTAGGTGTCTGTAGGCACTGTGTAAGTGTAGGTGTCTGTAGACACTGTGTGTAAGTGTAGGTGTGTATATGCACTGTGTAAGTGTAGGTGTGTGTGGGCACCCTGTAAGTGTAGGTGTGTGTAGGCACTGTGTGTAAGTGTAGGTGTGTGTGGGCACTATGTAAGTGTAGGTGTGTGTATGTCTGCGCGTGTGTGTAGGTGTGCATGTGTGGGGAAGAAAGAACTGGTAATTCATCACTCAAGATAAGAAAGAACTGGTAATCCATCACGCAAAGCAGATGCAGACTCTCTGTCACGTGCGTCCTGTTTGGGACTACACACAATAAGTCTGCCAATCAGCGCAAAGCACTAAGCCCACGTGATGTCCTACAGTCAAGCAGATCCCTTTCATGTTTTAATTGTTATCCTCTGCCTTGGCTAAGTCTGTCTCCAATAAACAGAATCGCTGAAAGCCAAGAAAGTGAACTAAAACATCCCATGTTTCCCATGCAAACACAGACAAATAGACTGTTGGAGTACAACCGATATGTGAAACAGTTAGAAGAATTGTGGGTTTGTTGATACCAGCATGAAATTTGGCAGCCAGCTAGACTATTCCTCAATCGTGATTTTTGGCTATAGGGCCATATCAGATTTGACCTGTAACAAAAATGGGGGCCATTTTCAAGATGGCTGTTACCGGTTCTTATACAATTTTTGATATGGTAGATTAAATCAATTGCCGTGTAGGAAATCTGATTTATTTGTATTATATATCTCACAACAATATGATTTATTGTAAGGGCTACTGTCAGTAGCGTTAACTGTCAGTGTTAAAGGTCCTAGGTGATTTCGTTATTAAGGCCATCGTCGGGGAGGGGACGTAGCTCAGGCGGTAGAGTGTCCACTTGTGAATGTGTCGGTCATCCTATCGATCCTGCTCAATGGACCCATTTGCAGGTTGGGCTATGTTCAGTTCCAACCAGTGGTCCATAACTGGTTCATCAAAGGCTGTGGTATGGGCTCTCCTGTCTGTGGGAAATTGCATATGAAAGATCCTTTGCTGCTTATTGGAAAGAGTAGCCTATGTGGCGGCAGCGGATTTCCTCCAAAGAAATATGTCAGAATGACCATATGTTTGACGACCAATAGGTGATGATAAAAATCAATGCGCACTAGAGGCGTTGTTAAATAAAACACGCTTTACTTCACTTTTTTAAGGGCATCGCCACAGCCTAACTTGCTTTATAACACTGCCGCATACCCTTCATTAAAGCCCCCATCTCGTATCTTATTGTCTGATTTTCATTTTGTTTGTGGTTCATACTTATATTGCCGTAAAACTTTGGCATAAGCATGACAAATTACTTCAACTAATTAATTGAATTACTTCCAATGTTTTAGACCTAAGCTAGTTTACCATAAGGAAGCTTTATTTTGTTCTCGGTTATAACTCGGTTATAACTAATATCAGCTGGTACCATTCAGTGAAATAGTGTGAGCCATTCTCAGAATAAAAATGTTCAAAACGTGGTAAGCAATAATATTCCACGCGTTTGTTTAATTGTTCAACTTCCGGGCGCGGTGGCTGAATCGGCAGAGCGTGGGCCTCGCGTGCTGGAGATCGGGAGTTCGTTCCAGGTCGAGTCAAACCGATGACTTATACAATTGATACTTGTCGCTTCCTAGCCAGGCACTCAACATTATTAGGAGAGGGCAAGGACTGGTTAGCTCAGTGTCAGGATAATCTGTCCGAGTGGGATAGCGGGTCATGGTGCGGGCGGCCTGATTTCCCAGTAGGGCAGCACTATGAAGTCACCATGAGTGTGTACTGTCACAAGTCGGTAGCCGTTCTGATATTACCCTGAATGTTGCGGAATGTACAAGTCCAACAAATGTTTGTTGTTGTTTCACGTCCTGACAACATTTAAGGTAATATATAGACGGGTAGCGAGCTGTTACAGTGCGCACTCATGGTGACTTTATACACCTAACTATTAAAGTTGCACAGGCCGATGGCTTTGCGTTTCTGCCATTTTCTGACATAAACATACGAGGTTGATCGTTAGAAACATAATCAACCGTACTTTAGTTTGAAGTAACTTTTATTTTAAATGACAAACCTTTGAAATATTTGAAGTACAACCATGGACAATAGATGAGATCACCGTTCCGACTGCGCATGTGCCAAACATGGCGTTGGTAGCAAAGCAAATGTGCACGGCCATTGAGTTAGCCGATACGCATAGGGAAAAACTTTGATTTTATTCAAAATTAATAGAAATACATAACAATTTGGCATAAACATGTATGCACACACAGTCACCTTAAGGCTGATATCCACATCACCATTATTAATTCTTGTTCTAAATATTAAAATGCCAAATGTGTTAACATACACTTCTTTCAGAGAAATATATAACCAATATCTGATTAACCCTACTCATTTTCTAGTTCTACATATGTCATTGACCATAGGATATAAATAAAAACATTAATAAAATAAGTAAAACTGACTCTGGCTACTATGGCTCTAACGCCAGTCTGAGTACCCAGATTTGTCTACATCTAAATGCACATGGCATAAGATGTGCTGATTATATTGATGTAAATGCAATGCTGGATAAAAGATTAATATCTTAATTTATTATATATATTTTTTAGTTGGTATTCTATGTTTCAAACAAGAGCTGAGATGAGCTAACACTAGCACATTTCATAGCTGCACCCAGTGTAGTAGCATGTGCCATGTGCTTCTCATGGGTTTGCTTTTCTTCCACGCATCCCACAATTCACCACGTGGCTGGAATGGTGATGTAGTCTATTAATTTAGGCAAAGACGCCAACGCTCGGACATTAGACTACAGGTTCTATTAAATTGCCTCAGTATTGCCTTCTGTGGTAACATATATAATAAATGCATCAGTATCTAAGTTAGATGCATAATCAAATCTAAGTATTTTTGGTTTTGAAAATTTGATATTTTCATTGAGTTATGCAGCTTCAAGGAATAACTATGTTAATTTCAACAAAATAGCGTCGCAGAAGTGAATATAATATTGAATGTGTTTGGCCTTGTTGTCCACAGGCGATGAAGAGCGATAACTGTTAAGTGCTTGCTGCTAAGGCGTTACAATTTATATAGTCATAAATACATATTTATGGACTACATATGATATTAGTTTCTCTACGCTTATTTTTCTAATGGTAGTGACTAGTGATGTTCACTAGTACATCGGTCATTCTCAGAAACTGTTTACCACTTTTGTGACATGGAAACCACAAGTGAAAAAATCCAAATAATAGCAGAAAACATGAAATAATAGTGGAATCTATATTCATATCAAGGTTTATACGTCGTGCATATGTCAATTGCCATCTTTTTCCTCGACATTTTGACTTTGATCTAATACAAATTGAGACAGCTGTTAAAATTAACTGTGTAACATACATCCATAAGATCATTTTAGCACACATCCATGACATCATTTTAACACACAACTAATTCAAACAAGGTTTTATTGATTACAGTTAAGGCAAAAGAATTGTTTGGGTAGATATATGATGTCGATAGGCACAGTTTCATATTTTTACTTTAGAACAAAATCATATAAGAGTATTTTGAATACATTTTGTAGGATAGATTAAATACATGTAGCATTTCTAACATACTTAATACACATAGTCAACCTTAACTATTTGACTTACTTCCTCCCCCCCCTCCCAACGAAGGCAAAAATCATTAACAATGGAAAGTGGAAGCCAAAGATCTGGTACGCAGTTTCTGAGAAACATCCATATACCCGCTACTGTTGCTACCTAAGACCTTATAACAATTTACTTATTCATAAATATATATTTATCAGGCTACACAGAATATTAGTTTGACTAGTCTTTTTTTCCTACAGTCAATGAGCAGCTATATTCACGGGTAAATATGTAAGCCTACTCTGATTCCTGGCTGGAGATATTGGGTCATAGATTACCCACCAACCTTGTCTATTTATTCACAAGAACTGATACTTTACTCATTTCAAAACGGGATGATTTTCAATGTTTTCTTCCAAACAAATTATACAACCACTCTCATAAGAACAGCTAATTTCATGTATGATGCCATTCATAAGTTAAACTCAGTATGTTAAACCTATTCCACTATTCAGAAATCCTAATCCATTTAAGGTAATGCACAAGGTAGGGCCATGTCTGAAGTGGGATGTTTTGTTATTAATATTCGACTAAATCATTATTCAATTTGCACTGGAATTATTATTATTATTTTTGCTTTATGTTACATCTCACTTCGAACATTCACAATATGGTTAACCCAACTTCTTGAACTAATGGGCCTGTCACACTACAACGCTTCTTGCCGGCGACCCGTCAACGTGTGGTGTTTTTGGGCGATAATTAGTGAAATATCGAGACGCGCTGGGGGCGCGTTATGCGCGCGTCGGTACGCGTCGGTACATTATCTTTGACGTTGATGGTCGGCGGACAACGTCGGCGAGTGTTATTGGTCGCTGAGCGTTTTGAACATGTCCAAAACTTCCAGCGACCGGCAACGCGCGGGACGAAATGGGTAAGAACGCTAGGAGGACGTTAGTGGCGCGTCAAAACACGCCCACGACACGTTACAAGAAAGCTGGCAGGACGTTGGTGCACGTCCATATTGTGTTGATATTTTTGGCAACGGTTGGTTTGATTTGGTGAGCGCGTCCATAGCGTTCGGTGGACGTGTGCGTAACGGGTA
Source organism: Branchipolynoe longqiensis (assembly GCA_030323885.1). Taxonomy (NCBI): domain Eukaryota; kingdom Metazoa; phylum Annelida; class Polychaeta; order Phyllodocida; family Polynoidae; genus Branchipolynoe; species Branchipolynoe longqiensis. The sequence continues at coordinate 15,423,812 of CM059202.1, forward strand.
GCGGGCGGGCTGTGCGCGTTGGACTAGCGTTTATTGATAGTTTGGACGTTGGGGAGACGTGTACGGCGCGCCGATAACGTTCCCCAGCGTGTTGCTGGCGTTGTTCTAGCGTGTTGCTAGCGTGTTGTCAGCGTGTAGCGGACGAGTAGCGGATGGGTGGTGACGTCACACACGTCCGCTTGTCGCTCACGGACCGCTGACCGAACGCTGTCGTACCGTTGACGACGCGCCGCGCGCGCCATCCAGTCGCCGCGCAAAAACGATAGATCGCATTTGTTTTTGTTTTTCCCACGCGTCGACAAGCGTTGGCCGCGCGCGCATAACGCGCCGCGCTGACGCCGATCTTTTCCCCCAAACCGCCGAAAAGTTTGACGTTTCTCGACGCGCAAGATAGTCCTTTCAACGCTGACGGGTCGCTGAGAGAAGCGTCGTAGTGTGACAGGCCCATAAGTCTTCAAGTCCCAGTGTGGTTCACTGATGTATTTAGAAGAAGGCCAAATGGATACTGCCTTGATGAACAGCCTTAGGCCCTGTCACACTACGACGTTTCCGCCGGCGCGCCGGCAACGTGCAAAATATTTGCAACCCGTCGGCACGCGTCCAACTCTTCGGCGCTTTGGGAGAAAGTTTGACACGGCGCAGCGTGTTAGTGGCGGGTTGGAGGCGCGTTATTGGCGCGTTATTGGCGCGTTAGTAGCGTGTTATTAGCATGTCTGTAGCGTGTCGGTAGCGTGTTATTGGCGTGTTGTCGGCGCGCTGTCGGCGCGTTTACGGCGTGGAGGCAGCGCGTTGGTATCGTGTAGTATTGTGTGAACCCGTACATACCCGCCATCAACACGTTAGGACGCGCCCGCAGCGCGCCCACACCCGCCGCCAACGCGTCCAGGCATGCCGGCAACACGTCCAACGCGCCGAGATATGCTGGAGCAACGCTAATAGCGCGCCCACTACCCGTCGATGGGACGTTACGGACGCGCCGACGGAACGGTCGCATTTTGGGGGGAAAAAAGCCAATGTTAACCAACGTTGATCAACGGTCTGCCAGCGTTCTGCTGGCGCGCCGCCAACGTGTATCGACGTGTTGCTAACGCGTCCGTAACGTGCCCGCCAACACGCTGCCGTGCGTTGTGGCCCGTCGAAAGTTTTGTGCAAGCACAAAACCTCGACGCGGCCCGACGCGCGCCGACGTCTCCATCCACACGTTGCTATGTACCGACGTGCCGGTAACGCGCCGGTAACACGCCGACAACGCGCCGGTAAGGTACCGGATGTGTACCGACGTTTCGCCCAAAACGGCAACACGTCGCCACGCGTCGAAGCGCGTTCGTAAGAAACGTCATAGTGTGACAGGGCCTTTAGTAAATATATATGCTAGTGAATTTAATTATTTCTCTCAGCTTCATGTTCTGTTATCTGGTGCTAATCATCTGTTGATTTCCATGCCTAGTTCAACCACCGCTTCGTGCATGTAGTCGCAAGTGTTTACATGATCGGCGAATATTTGACATTAATATATCTGCAAAGGTAGCCATTTAACATACAAGTTACTTCAAACTAAAGTAAGGCAGGTTATATGAATCAGCCTAATATATAAATCCAAAATTGGCAGAAACTCAAAAGTATCACTGTATCAGAGTATCGAATTTCAAAGTTATATAATCTAATGAGAGCATGATATTTTCAAAATAAAACAACTATGTAGATATGAATATACATATATATCAGGGATGAAAGATCTCCGCGATTCTGCGGATTTCCGGGATTTTTCAATCCCACAGCACCATCAGTGTATACTAATATGTGGTGCTGAGACCGAAGCACTATCAGCGTACACTACTAATATTAATAAATGCTCCAAGCGCCGCAGCAATATCAGCGTACACTACTAAAACATGCTCCAAATGGTGCAGCACTATCAGCTTATACCAGTATATATGTAACCCGACTTCTGGGAATTTTCCGCGATTCCCTGACAATGCTAAGCCTATGGAAGAATATCAGCATTTCCGCTTTTTTTCCTGGAAACCACTTTCATCCCTGATATATATATATATATATATATATATATATGTATATATATATATATATATATATATATATATATATATACATATATATATTTTTATGTACATGTAATATATATACACATATATATATATTACATTTACTTATAATGACAATCATTCAAAGCCAGCGGATAATACAATTCTAAAGATAATAAGTTATTAAGACTTGCCCATTGTCTAAAATTATGCATATAAATATAATGTAGATACAAAATTTATCGGTACTATATCAGGTGCCATATTTTCTGTGCTTGTCTAGAGTTGCTAGTGGTCTAAAACTATACCCGTCACTTCGTCAGTCTATATTTTGATATTTAATTGCTAATACAACAGCCCCACTCCTACCACCTCCTCTCACCGACTCGCCTAGAGCTCAAAATGACCCCCGCCTCAGTTCCAGTGGAGGTCAAGGTCACATTCGATGCTGAGGTCACGGTTGGCCTTAGCAAGGGACTCCCGCGAGAACGAGAGCAATGGCAGATCGGTGCATCTCGACAATTTGATGAGTTTAGAAAAAGTGTCATACTTTTCAGAAATCGGTCTTTTTTATATTCTAAATTGACTTGCATATTGGTTATTAGAGTCCAAGTCTTATATGGTACCTACAATTGCAATTACAACTCATTTTGTCATTGCAGCCAATAGAAGATAACATATTTAAAAGGATGGCAGTTACAGTAAATACCATAGATGCAAGTCCCATATATACATTACATCATTTATAACACTAGCATATCAGAAACATTAAAATTGTTGTTCAGTTCTCTTTGACCTGTCCTTCAGCTGTACTCACCTGTCTTTACCTGTCCTTAACCTTTACCTGTACTGTATATGTCCTTCACTGTCCTTCCCTATCCTTCACCAGTCCTTCACCTGTCAGTTAGCTGTCCCTCGCCTGTCTTCCACTATCCTTTAACAGTCCTTCACCTGTCTGTTCGTCTGTCCTTCATCGGGTCCGTCTGCACTGCATTTATATTTCACTGTTATATTCCGCTGTTCTGCACCAGTGCTTCACTTGTCTGTGGCATGCACGTAATTTATACGATACTTATCTGTCACATGCATCTCACCTGTACCTCACTTGTATCTCACCTGTACCTCACCTGTATATCACATGTGCCCCACTGGTACCTCACCTGTACCTCACCTGTACCTCACCTGTACCGCATATGTACCTCACTTGTATCTCAGATGTACCTCACCTGTACCTCACCTATAGCTCACCTGTATCTCACTTGTTTCTCACTTGTATCTCACCTGTACCTCACCTGTATCTCACTTGTATCTCACCTGTATACCATCCATATCCAGATCTTACCTGGATCTCATCTGCACCTCAAATGTACACCACCTGTATCTCACCAGAACCTCACCTGGCTTGCGCCTGTTCTCGACATGCACCTAACTTATACCTCTCTCATCCTTCAACTATACCTCACCTGTACTTCATTCGCTCTTCACCTGATCCTCTACACTTCACCTACACTTGCTCTTCACCTGATCTCCCCATCACTTCATCTACACTTGCTCTTCACCTGATCCTCTACACTTCACCTACACTTGCTCTTCACCTGATCACCCTACACTTCACCTACATCTACATGTAAAAGCGATGGTTTGATTCAATCTTCACCTACACCTGATCACCCTACACTTCACCAACACTTGCTCTTCACCTGATCACCCTACACTTCACCAACACTTGCTCTTCTCCTGATGATCCTACACTTCACCTACACCTGATCACCTTACACTTCACCAACACTTGCTCTTCACCTGATCACCCTACACTTCACCAACACTTGCTCTTCTCCTGATCATCCTACACTTCACCTATACCTGATCGCCTTACACTTCACCAACACTTGCTCTTCACCTGATCACCCTACACTTCACCAACACTTGCTCTTCATCTGATCTTCCTTCACTTCACCTACACTTGCTCTTCACTTGATCACCCTACACTTCACCAACACTTGCTCTTCTACTGGTCACCCTACACTTCACCCTAACCTGATCACCCTACACTTCCCCAACACTTGCTCTTCACCTGATCACCCTACACTTAACCTGATCACCCTGCACTTCACCTACACCTGATCACCCTACACTTCACCAACACTTGATCTTCGCCTGACCATCTATACTTCACCTACACTTGCTCTTCACCTGATTCCCCTACACTTCGCCTACAGTTTGCTCTTCACCACATCAGTTGTGCTCCAAATGTCACATCTCCTGTGTGCTACCGGTGGAGGCACCCTCGGGCCTGACACTCGCGGGCCTTTTTTCAGTTTCACTTCCTCTGTTTGCGAAGGGTCTTTCTCTTTCCTTTCAAGTATTATTGACGACGCTCGCTTGGGGGTACCCGACTCTGCCTCAGGGTTTGTAGGTATCTGCCATGTACAAGCAGTAATAGGCCCTCACAGGGAGTCCCAAGTCGGGCACCAGCAAAACCCAGTTAGTGTTGCCTCAGGAGAAAAGTAATTCTATCAATGTTGAAGGTAAACCCTGCTATGCATTAATTTATAACAAACATTGCCTTTAAAAATGTCGCACAATTTGCAAAAAAAACACCTGAAATTGTCACGCAAAGTAGCATTGAGACCAATGAGATTGGTAGGTGGTGGGATTCGAACTCTCGAGTCAAACCAATAACATTAAAATTGATACTTGTTCGCTGCCTAGTATTGGGCTCAGCATTACTAGGATAGGGCAAAGGACAGTGGCTATCCTGATACAGGCTTATGGCCTGTTAATTCAGTAATGGATAAGTAATAGTTGAGCCTCACTAGTACTTGGATGGGTGACCACCTGGGAATACAAAGTGTTGTAGACATCCTGCGACAAGCCTACAGCCTACCAAATCAGGGATGGATAAGTAATAGTTGAGCCTCATCAGAACTTGGATGGCTGACCACCTGGTAATACAAGGTGTTGTAGACATCCTGCTACAGGCTTATAGCCTACCAAATCAGTGATGGATAAGTAATAGTTGAGCCTCATCAGTACTCCGATGGGTGACCACCTGGGAATACAAGGTGCTGTAGACATCCTGATACAGGCTAATAACCGAGCAAATCAGTAGTCGATAAGTAATAGTTGAGTCTCATCAGTACTTGGATGGGTGACCACCTGGGAATACAAGGTGCTGTAGACATCCTGCTACAGGCTTATAGCTGACCAAATCAGTAGTCGATAAGTAATAGTTGAGCCTCATCAGTACTTGGATGGGTGACCACCTGGGAATACAAGGTGTTGTAGACATCCTGCTACAGGCTTATAGCCTACCAAATCAGTGATGGATAAGTAATAGTTGAGCCTCATCAGTACTTGGATGGGTGACATTCTGGGAATACAATGTGCTGTAGAAATCCTGCTATGGGCTAATAACCGACCAAATCAGTAGTTGATAAGTAATAGTTGAGTCTTGTCAGTACTTGGAAAGGTGACCACCTGGGAATACAAGGTGCTGTAGACATCCTGCTACAGGCTTATAGCCGACCAAATAAGTAGTCCATAAGTAATAGTTGAGTCTTGTCAGTACTTGGAAAGGTGACCACCTGGGAATACAAGGTGCTGAAGACATCCTGCTACAGGCTTATAACCGACCAAATCAGTAGTCGATAAGTAATAGTTGAGCCTCACCAGAACTTGGATGGGTGACATTCTGGGAATACAATGTGCTGTAGAAATCCTGCTACAAGCTAATAGCCGACCAAATCAGTAGTCGATAAGTAATAGTTGAGTCTTGTCAGTACTTGGATGGGTGACCTTCTGGGACTACAAGGTGCTGTAGAAATCCTGATACAGGCTAATAGCCGACCAAATCAGTAGTCGATAAGTAATAGTTGAGTCTTGTCAGTACTTGGATGGGTGACCTTCTGGGACTACAAGGTGCTGTAGACATCCTGATACAGGCTAATAGCCGACCAAATCAGTAGTCGATAAGTAAAAGTTTAGTCTTGTCAGTACTTGGATGGGTGACCACCTGGGAATACAAGGTGTTGTAGACATCTTGATACAGGCTTACAGCCTACCAAATCAGTGATGGATAAGTAATAGTTGAGCCTCATCAGTACTTGGATAGGTGACCACCTGTAGACATCCTGATACAGGCTTACAGCCTACTAAATTAGAATTGCTTCTACGCATAACTCAGTAAGTTTGCATTCTCTTTAGTTGGACACGCGGGAGATAACATTTGTCCTCTGTCATCAATTTGTGTAACATCCACTGAATTCCTTCCATCCAATTTAATTACAAGATCCAAATATATGTTCCACTTGCTCTTAATAAATTACTTATAGGAATATATATATTATATATATATGACCATCACAATTTTATTACCGCAAAGTGAAAGGAAGAGCGCCATACGCCCGGTAATATACAGGCTCGGATGGTGGTGCCACTGGCGCTACAAGGACCGCACCGAATGAATGGCGCCATCCCAATTCCACCGATACATTATTAAATAAACAATTCTGCACCTTGTCTCCTACTGTGTGTCCTTATATATATATATACATTCCAGTGCGTGAGTCACAGTATTTCGCCCCACTGGTAGGGTTGGGGGTGGTGGCCCCACCTGGCCCAACCGTGAAAAGAGGTCACATGTAAAGTATTATACAACATACGGGTGATCATATAGGGAACATTCCCATTTTCGCCTTTATACTCGCATAATTCTCATATATCACACACATATATATAATACATTATATATATTACACTCAGCTGTGGTTAATCTGACACATTCTGTCACACACCAAATAATGTCAGATAGCAAATTGTCAGATTAACCAACTTAGACTATTCCGTGGTCGTTTGTGTTATTTTTTATAAGCCTATATAGGCCTATCTGTGACTGAATCATGTATGAAATTGTTCATTAAAATAATAATAACACCTAAGTAACATATCTACAATTATTACAGATACACATACATATCAATCACTCACGCTAACATTATTTGATATTTAAAAACTTTGAGAAACTGGGCTGCACAGCCACTGAAGGAGGGTCTAAATCTGGGATATTAGTGCTAATTCATGTGTGATGGATGTCAAGTGTCAGATTAACCAGAGCTATAGGCATGTTTGTTACAGAAAAAGCAGTGTCAGTGTCGGAAAGTGAGTGTCAAATTAACCAGAGTGATTAGCATTGATTAACATTGGGGAAATCTGTTACACCTGAAATCGTGTCGGTAAGGAAAATTGTCAGATTAACCAGTGTCAGATTAACCATAGCTGATTTTAAATATATGAAATATATCGATACAGTGTGCAGTTTTCATGAAGCTAATATCATTTTAAACAGTTGAAAAGTTATATCATAATTAATTGTAAATGATCACTGTATTTTGGAATTCTATGCCAGGCACATTCCTAATGCACTTATCCTGTATTGGAACATAACCCGCTTAAATCTTTTAGGTACAATTATTTTTCTTTTGAATAACACATTTCTCAGTGTCGAGGAACTCGTTGTCTGGCCATTAGAGACTAGAAATAATTTACACAAATCATTTGAATGATGAATGGACTAGTAAATGATGAGGCAATGAGCTACCGAGAATGATACACACTGGTATTTATTGATGCGTTTTGATTGATGTTTGTTGTTGTATTACATCCTAGCAACATTTAAGGTCATCAAGTCGGGAACCGACTTGTAACAGCACGCACTCATGACTACTTTATAGTGCTGCCCCACTGGGAGCCCAGGCCACAATCACCATGACCTAATATCGCACTGAGTCGCATTATCCTGACCCTGAGCCAACCAGTCCTTACCCTATCCTAATAATAACGAATGCCTGGCTAGGAAGTGACGTGTATACATTTTTAAGTCATTGATTTTACTCGTCCAGGGTTCAAACCGACGAACCCATGGGTTCAGATCCTCCAATCTCCCAAAACAGGAGAAAGACGTTCAACTCATTCGGCCACCCTGTCTGATCACTGCTTTGATTGATGATGCTGCTTTAGAATTTCTAATCATCAATATGTACTCATCCACTAGGCGACGTGTCACGTGACTAGCTTCTAAATTGATGACTGTGCTGTAGAATTTAGAAGCTCAGTGTTAGGATAATCTGGCTGAGTGGGATATCAGTTCATGGTGCCGGCTGCCTGATTTCCCAGTGAGGCAGCACTATAAAAGTCGCCATGAGTGTGCACTATCACAAGTCGGTACCCTTCCTGCTATGACCTTCGATGTAGCCAGGACGTAAATATCCAACAACCAACCAACCAACCAATTGGATCTGCATAGTAGGGGTAGGTGGAAAGGGGCGGGGGCAGTCCCGAGGTTGTAGGGCGGGATAGAAAAGCCAAAGCTGCACCGCTCAACTTCACAAATCTTCCTTTTCTGTGCAACTGAGACTTTGCACAAAAACCCCGCAGTATTGTAAGTTAATACCACTTCCCGCTCCCAGAGGGCAGCACAGCCAAGGCTCTTTGCACATTTCCCGGCGTGCACTGCCCCCTCGCCCTGAAACCTTCAGCCTACAATTCCAGGGGGGATGACCTCTCTGATTCGATCAGTTTCCGCTAGGGGGAGGGCACTGCCTGAGGACATCCGGTATAGATGGCGCCACTGGTCCATCCTATTTTTTAACACACGTCAGGACGCCCCATCTAACCGTAACATCTTGTTAACCCATTCCTCATTTTACCCTTTTCACAATTTTATTTAGGAGATATTTCTTCTGAATAATATTTAGTTGGTGTTCTTTACAAGTGTTTGCACATAATGAGGTTATTAGCTTGATAACTGACCAGTTATTAAAGCTGATAATCTCAATTTTCTCCATGACGGTACCTAATTTATCTGGAAGGGGTAGGGGGGAGGGCTTGTTTTGTTAATATTCACACTTGATTGTGTCGGCTTTATAATTTGAATGAGTAGTATCTCGAAAAACCATGTCACCGAATGAATGGTATCCCACTGGGGCAGCACTATTAATTCACCATCGGTGATGACTGTCACAAGTCGGTAAGAACCCGTCCTGATATGACGATAAATGTTTCTAGGACGTAAAACCCCAATCAACAAATAATGCCTCCCTGGCTGTATTCCTCACTCTCCCCGGACCCTCCCCCCCCCCCCCCCATTCTCTGACATTCCCATAGGCACTCACATGATCCATTAATACGAAGTCCCAACAAGCCAGAAAACCGATCATAGCCTAATTAGGTCAATACGGGGTCATTGCAGTGTTAGGAGAGGGGAGCTTCATCAATATTCATTAGCTGGCCTCTGATTACCACAAGTGCGCATGCTTGTTGTTCTCATTACTGTAATAGAGACCACGTGACCGGTGTTGGCAGCCTCGATCCACAAACACTGAAGTATATCTAGTAGGGTGAGGCACAGACACTAAGCTATGTCTACAGCTGGTCTAGTAGGGTTAACCACAGCCACTAAACCATGTCGAGTAGGGTGAGGGACAGGCACCGATCTATGTCTATTAGGGTGAATCACAGCCACTAAACTATGTCTAGTAGGGTGAGGGACAGGCACTGATCTGTCTATTAGGGTGAATCACAGAAACTAAACTATGTCTAGTAGGGTGAACCTACTGTGATAGTCCAGTTCGTAATTCCGACCACACATGGCTATAAACGGTAGCCTGGTCCCATGGCCTTTATTCATGTCAGTGTCATGTAGGATAATGATACAGATACGAGATAGTTGGACTGGCTTTTCTTAATGATATAGTCTAGTATCTTTGACAAAAATTGACCTATTCCCCTATCCTTCGTGTGAATATGGCCCTTGCTGTGACAGGCATGAAATTAAAAATAATCAATTAATCCATCTTGTGAGGGATCCCCCTTATATAAAAATAAATGTGGCTTAATCATGCTTACATAAATACCATTTTTACAATAGACCATTTCGTAATTCCAGCGTCACAGTGCATTGTGGGAATTTGAAAAGCAAAACAAACCTGCACAAAGCACATGTGCTTGCTTTAAGACTGCCAAACATGGGGGCGTGTTGCGATGTCCAGGGGGGATATGTGATTTCCTAGGAAATCACAAACCCGCCATGTCCATATATGGTATGGGGGTTTGCGATTTCCTAGGATGTCACAAGTGGGGGTTTGCGATTTACAGGGCTTGCAATTTCCTGCTACACGAGCGCCCTGAGATTTGCGGTGCTGGTTGTCTGGTCTCAAAGGAAATAAAAATAAACAAAGCGAAGACAAGACAGATTATTTCAAAAAGCGTCTCCAATGTCAGTCCACTAATGTCCTGCATCAACAGCCCGGTGCGGGATTTGTTTGTCTGTTTGTTTGGGTTTTACATCCTGGCAACATCTAAGGTTGGTTGGTTGTTGGAATTTCACGTCCTGGCAACATCTAAGGATGGATGCTGGACGGGATGGCTGAATGAGGAGCGTGTGAAAGTAGAACGCATGAACGCTTTCACCTCTGTGTTTTGAGTGAGTTTATTTCGCCATTTACCAACCCTGGGGTCATGTGACCTGTTACTTATTCCTTTTTCTGCTAGGCCGTATTCCATTAAACAACTCGGGTCACCCGAGGCACATTTTGGCGCATGTGCAGAACCTATAACCTCGGGTTGCATAAACGAACACGCTCGGGGTGGACACAATGATGGCTTAATCCAAAACTTGTTGTTGTTAAATAACTGATATAACTACAGTAAACTAACATTTAAAGTATTTTATGATTGCATAGTTTTATCATATTTCCATTTAATTAATCTGGGTTATTAAAAAAAAGCATTAAAATACATGTAGGACTGACGGTACCAGCAGAAATGTGACGTCATCACTCCTAGCCAACCCCAGCCAGCGCATGGGTTACTGGGGTCGGGTCGTTTTGCACACGGCCCGTGTATTTTTGGACTCCACTCGTGGTGTTCTATTTGAAATTCTGACGCCTCGAGTGACCCGAGTCGCCCGGGCCGTCATAATCGAACACCCAGTAGGGGAGGCTGTCACTCAACCCAGCTGCAGGTGGTGTCTATGTATGTATTACCCCAGTCACACGAGAGGCAGCGTTCGCCGCCAACCTCCCTACGCCCAAAAGGACGCCAACCACCCATCGTTCCATTCGATACACTGATTCAAATACGTTGTAGGCGCCATGTCGGCGCCAGGTTGGGGCCGACCACATGGTGACTGCAGCATCGCATGTGTTAGCACCAACCCAGGGCGGCGCCAGGGCGGCGCCAGGGCGGCGCCAGGGCGGCGCCAGGGCAGCGCCAGGGCGGCGCCAGGGGGCGCCAGGGGGGCGCCAGGGGGGCGCCAGGGTTGCACCAGGGTCATGCCAGGGCAGCGCCAGGGCGGCATCAGGGTGGTGCCAGGGCAGCGCCAGGGCGGCGCCAGGGCGGCGCCGCCATTTTGAATGGTGCCGCCGGAACAGGGCGTAAGGAGGTTGCACGTGCAGCAGCAGCAACCTCCTTGCGTCCAAAATTCCCGAAATGGACGCTGGGAGGTTGGCGTCCTCGCGGCGACAGCACTCAATCAGGGCATAAGGAGGGCGCAAGGAGGAGGTTTTGACGTCGTGAATCGATCGTTAGCGAACGCAGGCCTCGTTTGACTGGGGTATATGCAGATTAGGCTGGTGTGCCCATCGGTACCCTGGTAACAGGTAGTTGCAGACAGTTACAAATAGATCAATATTAAAATGTCCTTTTCTCCAATTGCACTCTTTATGGATGCATAGAGGAAACATTTCAACAATCATCTACTGTCTCTTATATAGGAACATCTCTTAATAATCTCAGGCATCATGTATGAACATATTTTCACATAGCTTATATCATGTCATAATGTGAGTGGGGTATTCATTGCTTGTCTATTACATAACCTTAGTCCCCACTCCGTCGCCCAAGAATAATAATGTCGCTTCTTAGCCTCACGCTCGGCATTATTAGGATAGGGCAAGGACTGGTTGGCTCAGTGTCAGGATAATGTGACTGAGTGGGATATCAGGTCATGGTGGTAGCTGCCTGGTCTCCCAGTGGAACAGCACTATAAAGTCACCATGAGTGCGCACTGTCACAAGACGGTACCCATCCTGATATGCCCTTAGATGTGGCTAGGATGTAAAACAACAACAAACAACACAGAATAAATAGCACGTATACACGACAGTGTATGCAGGTGTAGGTAGAGCTCGGCTGGGGAAGTGTGTATACCCATTATGGTTCGTCGAAACCCCGACAGGGGAGTGGGCGGCTCTGCGGAGCCGCCGCCTAGCAGCGGCGAAGCGAAGCAGTCACTGCCTGCCCAACTAGCACGTATTGGAGTTCTTCCTATTATTAACAAATTATTTCTTTTTATTTGAGGAATTGATTCATGTTATTATTAAGTCGGTAGGGCGGTTAGCCCAGACAGGATTATGCAATTATTTGATTTTTTTTCGTGAAGATTTATACTGCCTATCATGGACAAGTCTGAATAGACTTGTTTTCACCATTAGACAGTTTGTCCATAGAAAGCCAGAGCCTACAGTTTTACCGACCCAAGAGATTTTTAACCTCCCACACCACATAGACATGGTATGAGAGCAACTGGCCTTTGATGACGCTGTAAATTATACACAGAAGTGGAAATCCAAATTGGCAGAGGTGGGGGCATGGGGAATCGAACCACCGACCTTCAGATTAGGAGTCCGACCTAGAAAAACATCAGACACTCTAACCATTCCCCCACAGAGAACACCTCACAATTAGCCCAAATAAAATAATAATCGGTCAACTATTTTTGACTTATTAAGTGAGATCCTACAACAATTAAATAGATGAGGACGGGTGGTTTAAGTTGGATGGTTGTGTTAGTGCGCTTCAAAGTCGTGCTGGTGTGACGATGTTTGTTAAAGTGTGAAGCCTCGTTTTGATGTGGAGTGTATCCACTGTGTTCTTCACCACGCCAAGAAACTGCACCGAACCAAGCCAAGCTGTCGCTCCCAACCAGCCAACCATACAAATACAGAGCCAGAGGCCCCACTTCCTCGTTTACTCGCCTGTGGCGCTAGTAGTCTTGTTCTTTTCGCAGCGCTCCTACTGGCACAGATGGGTTCTATGCCATACGCATGAAAGAGTCACAATATCAAAGTGTTACGACTTAGTTTTCACTGTATTCACTTAGGCCATGTTCTAAATCAGACTTATTTAGTATCACAAAGCTTTCAAAATATATTTAGGTTCAGATGCTAATATATTTATTCAGAGCTGCCACATCTTTTGGATGGCAATCAGTATTTTTCACCTAGAATCCTGTATGAATCTATATGACATAATTCATATACATATGCCCCGCATACCATAAAATACATGTGAAAAGAATTACATAATTTTATTACTCAAACATTATATACAATAAACTACATTAAATTCACATACAACATTCATGACGGTGGCTGAACATCAGTTGCATGTGTCGCTGATTTCGCCAGTCTCGGCTTCTCAGCACAGCATTTTATTTCCATAAATTTAACTAAAGATCCGTATCAAAATGGAGTATGGCCTCATCACAAAAAGCAACACCACAATCTGTATCGGATACGGGTAAACTGTATCATGTGGCACGTCTGTTTACGACTTGGTTTTCACTGTATTCACATTGGCACTATTTCTTGTTTATGTGTAGCATAACAAGCGTAGTTTTATGCAAATATTATTAAAGCTGCATAATCGGATGAAAACATCAAATTTTGGAAACCAAAACAATTATCTAGATTGCATGCTACATATCAAACATAGATGCTAGTGCACTTATTAAACATGTATCACCACACATAAGGGAAAGCGGGGGCAATTGAATAGAACCTGTTACTGCAGAAGGCTATGGTGTTTGCTTGCCAAAAGTGATGTCGCATGATTGCACTTCAAATATCTCCAAAGTTTGTCATTTAAAATAAAGGTTACTTCAAAATAAAGTAAGGTAGGTTATAACAAATTGACCTGATATGAGAGAAACTCAAAACCATGGGACCTTACACCTGTAAAAGGTGCAATGATTGTCTGGAGTTGTGGAGTGTAGGGTTGGAGTGCGTTGTTGGAGCGGCATGGATAATCCAGCTTTGACATGACCATATTAATACATTTGTAAAAGAATAACACATAAGTGGTTTACAGGTTGTATTGGATGCTTGAAAGGGTTCATTAACCATTGATTAAATGATAACCGCATTGGCCACTTGTGGCTGACACTCTTTTCTGCTTAAGGGGACACCTCCCCCAAATGCATTGAGCGTCATTCCCCACTGATGCTCAAGCACATTTGATTAAACTGCGTATATTTTATAGCCTTGTGCCAACAATTTTACAATGCAAACACCATGCATGATCTTTTAACAAAAGTAAAATAAGAAGCCTTCTTGAGGACTATACCACCTTGTATAGTTCATTGGGACACATTTCACCAATTCAAGAAGAATGATATCTCATCTTTTATGTAGAATTTTACCTGGCCTCAAATTTGTTGTCATTGTAATTGTGAGCCTTGGACTTCAAAAGTATCTATCAACACATCATTTATTGTGTGCTTTTACATTTTTGCGCCTGTCATGTTCTTGCCGGTGTGAAACCTCTATTTGCTGCCCGAGAGAGTGCCGCTGGTAACTTGCAAAAGCCAGCAGCACTTCAACACTTTTGCAGGCAGCTTTCATGAAATGTGAAATGGAGAGCAGCAGTCAAGTAATGAAAGCAGTCTTTGTCGCATCGCGACCGACAGCATGATGATGATGACATTCTCTGTAAAAGCGACAACCTGATAATAATATAGTTGATTGTGTGCATTTACGTTCTCTCTAAACAGGACTGCTTGATAATAATAAAACAAAATGAGATTTGAACACTTCTCACCGGGCTTATGGCTTTTGCTGCTGACACGGCGTTAAGCAATCACCACTCACAAACTTATATAATAACTTGATACAAACCACCAAACAGTCCATCCTAGAATTGAACTACAACTTAACTTTCAACTGAATGTGCAGGCCCCACGGTAAAGATCTATTGTTTCTACCTGTTTTCTTGTCACCAACATGCACTGGGAATAAACTGTAGTAGAAGCCTACTTGGTGGCGTGTTGACTTATAGGTAAATATTGACAAAGGAGGGTTTGTCGCAGGAAGTTGTTGCACTTACTCACACATGTCACTATAGCTGGGTAAGACATGCATACAGGGACTGGGGGTGTTTAGGGGTGGTTGTGACTGTTGGCTCCCAGGGGGCGCCACGTGCTGTGTTTGCGCTTGTGTTCTGTTGAGTCCAGTAGGCCCCAGGGAAATCGGGCCGAGTTGAGGCAACATGTTCAGTGAGGACTCTCACACCGAAACCAGCTACACAGCACATTGTCACAGAACCAGCGGAACAACTGGTACTGACAGACTCACACTGAAACCAGCACCATGACACACTGTCACAGAACCAGCGGAACAACTGGTACTGACAGACTCACACCGAAACCAGCGACACTGCACATTGTCACAGAACCAGTGGAACAAGTGGTACTGACAGACTCACACTGAAACCAGCACCATGACATACTGTCACAGAACCAGCAGAACAACTGGTACTGACATTCTCACACCGAAACCAGCGACACGGCACACTGTCACAGAACCAGCGGAACAACTGGTACTGACAGACTCACACTGAAACCAGCGACACTGCACACTGTCACAGAACCAGCGGAACAACTGGCACTGACAGTCTCACACCAAAACTAGTGACACAGCACACTGTCACAGAACCAGCGGAACAACTGGTACTGACAGATTCACACCAAAACCAGCGGCACTGCACACTGTCACAAAACCAGCAGAACAACTGGTACTAATAGACTCACACTGAAACCAGCACCACGACACATTGTCACATAACCAGCGGAACAACTGGTACTGACAGTCTCACACCGAAACCAGTGACACAGCACACTGTCACAGAACCAGCGGAACAACTGGTACTCACAGTCTCACACCAAAACTAGTGACACAGGAGACTGTCACAGAACCAGCGGAACAACTGGTACTGACAGATTCACACCGAAACCAGCGACACTGCACACTGTCACAAAACCAGCGGAACAACTGGTACTGACAGACCCACACCAAAACCAGTTATATAGAACATTGTCACAGAACCAGCGGAACAACTGGTACTGACAGACTCACACTGAAACCAGTGACACAGCACACTGTCACATAACCAGCGGAACAACTGGTACTGACAGACTCACACTGAAACCAGCACCACGATACACTGTCACAGAACCAGCGGAACAACTGGTACTGACAAACTCACACTGAAACCAGTGACACAGCACACTGTCACAAAACCAGTGGAACAACTGGTACTGACAGACCCACACCGAAACCAGGTATTCAGCACATTGTCACAGAACCAGCGGAACAACTGGTACTGACAGACTCACACCGAAACCAGTGACACAGCACACTGTCACATAACCAGCGGAACAACTGGTACTGACAGACTCACACTGAAACCAGCACCATGATACACTGTCACAGAACCAGCGGAACAACTGGTACTGACAGACTCACACCGAAACCAGCGATAAGCAACACTGTCACAGAACCAGCAGAACAACTGGTACTGACAGACTCACACTGAAACCAGTGACACGACACACTGTCACAAAACCAGCAGAACAACTGACAATCTCACACTGAAACAAGCACAAAGACACACTGTCACAAAACAAGCAGAACAACTGACACTGACAGTCTCACATTGAAACCAGCTACATGGCACACTGTCACAGAACCAGCGGAACAACTGGTACTGACAGACCCACACCGAAACCAGCTATTCAGCACATTGTCACAGAACCAGCGGAACAACTGGTACTGACAGACTCACACCGAAACCAGTGACACAGCACACTGTCACATAACCAGCGGAACAACTGGTACTGACAGACTCACACTGAAACCAGCACCATGATACACTGTCACAGAACCAGCGGAACAACTGGTACTGACAGACTCACACCGAAACCAGCGATACGCAACACTGTCACAGAACCAGCAGAACAACTGGTACTGACAGACTCACACTGAAACCAGTGACACGACACACTGTCACAAAACCAGCAGAACAACTGACAGTCTCACACTGAAACAAGCACAAAGTCACACTGTCACAAAACAAGCAGAACAACTGACACTGACAGTCTCACATTGAAACCAGCTACATGGCACACTGTCACAGAACCAGCGGAACAACTGGTACTGACAGACTCACACTGCGACCAGCGACAATGCACACTGTCACAGAACCAGCGGAACAACTGCTACTGACAGACTCACACTGAAATCAGCAGCACAGTACACCGACACAGTCACATAACCAGCGGAACAACTGGTACTGACATACTCACACTGAAACCAGCAACACAGCACACTGTCACATAACCAGCGGAACAACTGGTACTGACAGACTCACACTGGAACCATCACCACTGCACCCTGTACTTACATACTTACATCTGATTATATTAAATAGACAAATCAGTCATGTAGTCGTTATTGTTTAGCCCATGACTAGCATACTATGGTTCTCTCCTGGTTCTTAAGTACATAAATTGATCATTATAGACATGAAGTACGGAAAATCCTTAAAATGTGTAGTTAAAGGCCCCCAACTGTCACTGAAAGCCATGAAAATATATGTGCCTGACAATTTGAAATCATATGTTTCCATGATAGATATGTTTTAATGTTAAATATGTTTTAAATTATGGTTTGCTAATACAAATGATTTGTGTAACCCTCTGTTACTGAATTCTCCATGATTCTTGAACTTTTGGATGGTCAGTAGATGATTCCAGCATACTTGCAGGGTTGCAGCTTGCAATATTTCATAAGGATGACTATAGGAATAGGATTTCCACCCCAAGTTCTGAAAAGTCCTTGAAAAGTCTTGATCAAACAACAACCTTATAAAGAGTGCGAACCATGCATGAAGTTTCAATATCGTTGGTGAATAATTAACTGAGGATAGAGGAAGTTTTGGTTCTGCTGGACAGGTGTCCCTGAAGACTGATGCTGCATAAGATAGTAGGATATGAGAAACAGCTCACTTTGGCCACCAGGTGCTCGACATGCGCACGCCACTCCCCCATCGTGGTGCATTCTGGGAATGTGCTGTTCAGCCGAACTCATCTGCCTGCATTAAGAGACCAGTTTCAGTTGGGTGGGCGGAGAGCGTAACACAATTACAAGCAAGTTATCCGCGTTGCAGTGGGAGCACCGATAGTAGAGATAGATGGTTAAGTGACGTCATGACAGGCGTGGTAAATTGTGAAACCTGTGACCATTTTGAAAGCGTGATAAAGCGATTCATCGCTGTTGGCAGTTAGGTTTTATCCGAGGGAAATAAACCAAAGTTACCAGTTCATAATGAAGTCACACCTTGGAAATCACTCCATTGCAATTACTACTTTAGCAACGACATGGATGCACATTTGTCACCATGGTAACCTTAATCGGTCATGCTGGGAGAGCCTCAAGCAGCCTCGCTTTGCGATCCTTATAAGAATCCTTGGTGGTAGTAAGTAGTCAACTGTCCTCTTACACAGAGTGTGACACACCGAACACCAGCTCCCAGCATTGGTGTTGGAGTGATGGCGGTGAAATGTGTAAATATAAAAAGTAGGAAGGTCTAGTACCAGCTGTGGAATGCGACATCTCCCAGCACAGGCAGCCTTCAGTACAGGCGGGTAATTTGATTGGATGGCAGCGGGGTCACGTGGGCACTAGTCAGTTGAAAGGAACCAGTGGAAAATAAGGGCTTCACAACCTATAACTACAAAAGTGTTTACAATAACACGTTGGGTTGTATAAGAGTAGAGAAGACTTTATGTAAATATGGTTGACAAGTGAGATCTGGTAGAAATTGTGCTAATTATCCAAAGTAATATTTTCGGGTGTTCCAAATAGACCAGTAGTTCCAAAGGCCTGGCTTGTGATTTTCAGGAGGTACGACGATAGAATAAGATGGTATTGGAATAAAATGTGATGGAATAAAAAACGATGAAATAAAGTGCCATGAAACATCATATAATTAAATAATACACCATATTTTGTAATCTCAGGTGGTATGCAACTGCATACCTGTGTATATGGAGGTTATACCTCTGGTAGTTCCACATGGGTTAACAATAAGTAGCCAGGTTCCCATAGAAACCAATGTCGGTCAAGCTGCAACACGTAATGTCGAACAACCTCGTCACCAAGCAACAACAACGGGCGGCGGGGCTCCAGTCCTGTCACGTGCTTCCTGTAGCTGGCGGAAGTGACTTCCGGTCTGTGAACAACCAGCAGAACTAGAATCACTAACGTTGTCAACAAACCGTGAATCGTGGATTACTTTTGTGTGATGCTTATTGAGGGCCTGATGATGACAAACAATTCCCAATGCCGTCATCTCTGCAAATTTGGATTTCCACCACTGTGTATAACTTATAACGCCATAACATCTCCTTCTCATAACATGTCTATGTGGTGTGGGAGGGTAAAAATCCCTTGGGTCGGTAAAAGTGTAGCCTCGGGATTTCTATCGACCACCTGTCTAATGGTGAAAAGAAGACGATTCAGACTTATCCATGATAAGAAGTATAAATCTTCAAGAAAACTGTTCTCTTAAACTACATTTGTCCCTGACCGGGCAGTTTGGTGTAGGGGCTGTGTGGTGAAGGGGGCTGTGTGGTGAGAAGGGAAGCTGTGTTGGCAGGGGTCACGTGTTATAGGGAAGTGTGTAATAGACAATTTCCATCACTATAACCCTCCCTCTGATGAAAGTATTCTATCTATTAGCGCACTGTGCAAAGTGCTCTGTGGTAAATGTCTTCTAGACGATTTCCACTACCAATCCGCCCTCTTATGGCTAGTGGCAAACACCAATATTGTGGATAGCAGCTCACTGTAGATGCTTCATGGAAAAGGGTCTATTGCACCACCAACATTCTACTCCCGCACATCCCCTAGCTTTTAACCAAAATCCAGACTGTCCGGTACTAATGCACACTGAACGCGCGCTACAGACTAAATATATCGTGACCACTTAGTTAAAGCTGCATAGTCCAATAAAATATCAAATTTTCAAAACCAAACCAATTATCTAGATTTGATTTTACATATCTAACTTAGATACTGATCCACTTACTAAGCATTTGTTTCTGCCTAGAAGGCAATACTGAGCCAATTTAACAGAACCTGTTACTGCAGAAGTCTATGGTGTCAGAGTTTTGGCAAGCTTGTCAAAACTAATTTTCCATGTTTGCACTCAAAATATCTAAAAAGTTTACCATTTAAATTAAAAGTAACTTTGAACTAATGTAAAGTAGATACTAGTGATCGATCTAATATATTTATCTCAGAAAAAATACAGAAATTCAAAACCATCGGACTATGCAACTTTAACCAAATTTGGATTATACCTAAACCCAGACTAGACGGACATAACCCTGGCTAGAAAACTAACTAAAACACCACCTACATTAAAATGGATACACCGAATACATACACTGATGAGATTTACCACAAACTCTTAATTAGCTGCGAAGAAGGCCCTGAACTGTCATCTTGAACCATGTCTGATCCCTCACTCTGATCTGAAACCACTAATAGCCACCCACATAAAATCCAAATGCCTTCACGCCGGCCGAAACCGACAAAATTGCGCCTCTCAAAGAAGCGTTCAGACAGTACTGCGAAGGACGCACCAACATAACCGTCACATGCTTTCGCTTCAATGCCTACAACCATGGCTCGGAGAGCATGGACTCTTAGGGATGAAAACATTAATCAACTTAAAGAAATTGAACCATCTGTGGGAAAACCACCACTCATGCGGGAGGTCGGCGGGACCAAGTGGTCCTTAGCCGCTGCCGTTTTGGCCAGTCGTAGCTTACACATGCTTTTCTGCTCAAGGTTAACCTCCCCTTGAATGTATTGGGTGTCAGTCCCCGTTGACACTCAAACACATTTGACTAAGTTGCGTTGATTTGTTGGCCCTGCGCCAACAATTCTACACTGCAGACAGTATGCATGACCTTTTTACTAAAGTAAAACAAGAAAGCATTTTAGCCTTTTTGAGGGCAGCTGGACTGTACCACCTCATATAGTGTACTAAATAGATTCTATCAATTATTAATAAAACTTGTCTTTTTCTATGGGAATTTGTTTCCCTTGACCACAAATATATGATTGTGAGCTTTCTAATTTAATGAGTGTCTATTGGCACATAATTGATTGTCTGCTTTTACATGTAAAAGCGATGGTTTGAACAAAAAGCAAACATTTCTCGCCGTTAATATAGCCTGTGCTGCCGACACGGCATAAAGCAACCACCAATCAATCAATCAATCAACTTAATTAGCTGAATGTAATAATACATTATTATCTTAAGATTGTTGTTGTAATTAAATAGTGTAAATGACTGAAGTTAAATATGGCTGGAAGACCAGAGGCTCCGCACTGAAAAATGTCTGTATTCAGCTGAATAAAAATGTTTACAAAAAAAAGAAAAGAAAAACGTGGTAGAAGGCCCAACATGGCCTCCTACACCCCACGTGACCGGGTGCATTTAGAGATCCATACATAACGGCTTAAATATGCATGCAGTGGTCTAGGTTCCGCTAACTTTTTATATGCGCCTAGAACTGGCGCTGATGATTTATGGCCCAGAACCTGGTGTACAAGTATATTTAGATCATTCTCTGAAACCGGGCACTAAAGTGTGACATGGAAACCCAAAGTGAAAACCTTCCAAATAATAAAAAAAAAACATTCCAAATAATATCACAATCCATGTTTCTATGAAAGTGTCAATGTGCATATGTCAGGGTTGACAACAATATTTTTCACTTTTTGATTTAGATCTTATACAAATTGAGCGATACTTTTATATCACTCATGTAATATGAAAATCAAAGCGACATGCATAACATCATTTTTACATAGGGCCTACATAACAAAGTCAAACAAGATTTAAATGATTATTGTTAAGCAAAAAAGCTTATGTCTTACAAGAAAAAAGTTGAAAAAAGTTTGGCTAAGTGCATGGTGTCAATGTAAATTTTCACATTTTCACTCTATCACAACATCATACAAGTATAATTATGATATCTTTTGTGGGATAGACTCAGTATATGTATTTCACTTGCAATCAATAAAAGAAAGAATTAATTATCAGCACCGTAACCTGCAGACCACATATCTGGTGCCCAGTTTGAGAGAATAACTCATTTCCCCCTAGAATAGTTCATATTTCCCCCACGGGCAATAGTATACCGGAATGAAACTGTTGGGGAGTAGGGCAGTCTTACACCGGTATAACAAATGCCCCCTCCTCTGTATAAGGGCAGTCTTACACCGGTATAACAAATGCCCCCTCTGCATAAGGGCAGTCTTACACCGGTATAACAAATGCATCCTCCTCTGTATAAGGGCAGTCTTACACAGTATACCAAATGCCTCCTCTGTATAAGGGCAGTCTTACACCGGTATAACAAATGCCTCCTCCTCTGTATAAGGGCAGTCTTACACCAGTACAACAAATGCTTCCTCCTCTGTATAAGGGCAGTCTTACACCGGTATAACAAATGCCTCCTCCTCTGTATAAGGGAGGTCTTACACCAGTATAACAAATGCCTCCTCCTCTGTATAAGGGCAGTCTTACACCGGTATAACACATGCCTCCTCTGTATAAGGGCATTCTTACACCAGTACAACACATGCCTCCTCCTCTGTATAAGGGCAGTCTTACACCGGTATAACAAATGCCCCCTCCTCTGTATAAGGGCAGTCTTACACCGGTATAACAAATGCCCCCTCCTCTGTATAAGGGAGGTCTTACACTGGTATAACAAATGCCCCCTCCTCTGTATAAGGGAGGTCTTACACCGGTATAACAAATGCCTCCTCCTCTGTATAAGGGAGGTCTTACAACGGTATAACAAATGCCTCCTCCTCTGTATAAGGGCAGTCTTACACTGGTATACCAAATGCCTCCTCCTCTGTATAAGGGCAGTCTTACACCGGTATAACAAATGCCCCCTCCTCTGTATAAAGGAGGTCTTACACCGGTATAACAAATGCCTCCTCCTCTGTATAAGGTAGGTCTTACACGAGTACAACAAATGCCTCCTACTCTGCATAAGGGCAGTCTTACACCGGTATAACAAATGCCTCCTCCTCTGTATAAGGGCAGTCTTACACCGGTATAACAACTGCCTCCACCTCTGTATAAGGGCAGTCTTACACTGGTATAACAAATGCCTCCTCCTCTGTATAAGGGCAGTCTTATACCGGTATAACAAATGCCTCCTCCTCTGTATAAGAGCAGTCTTACACCGGTATAACAAATGCCTCCTCCTCTGTATAAGGGCAGTCTTACACCGGTATAACAAATGCCTCCTCTGTATAAGGGCAGTCTTACACTGGTATAACAAATGCCTCCTCCTCTGTATAAGGGCAGTCTTACACCGGTATAACAAATGCCCCTTCCTCTGTATAAGAGCAGTCTTACACCGGTATAACAAATGCCTCATCCTCTGTATAAGGGCAGTCTTACACCGGTATAACACATGCCTCCTCCTCTGTATAAGGGCAGTCTTACACCGGTACAACAAATGCCTCCTCCTCTGGATAAGGGCAGTCTTATACCGGTATAACAAATGCCCCTTCCTCTGTATAAGAGCAGTCTTACACCGGTATAACAAATGCCTCCTCCTCTGTATAAGGGCAGTCTTATACCGGTATAACAAATGCCTCCTCCTCTGTATAAGAGCAGTCTTACACCGGTATAACAAATGCCTCCTCCTCTGTATAAGGGTAGTCTTACACCGGTATAACAAATGCCTCCTCCTCTGTATAAGGGCAGTCTTACACTGGTATAACAAATGCCTCCTCCTCTGTATAAGGGCAGTCTTACACCGGTATAACAAATGCGTCCTCCTCTGCATAAGAGCAGTCTTACACCGGTATAACAAATGCCTCCTCCTCTGTATAAGGGCAGTCTTACACTGGTATAACAAATGCCCCCTCCTCTGTATACGGGCAGTCTTACACTGGTATAACAAATGCCTCCTCTGTATAAGGGCAGTCTTACACCGGTATAACAAATGCCCCATCCTCTGTATAAGGGCAGTCTTACACCGGTATAACAAATGCCTCCTCCTCTGTATAAGGGAGGTCTTACACCGGTATAACAAATGCCTCCTCCTCTGTATAAGGGCAGTCTTACACTGGTATAACAAATGCCTCCTCCTCTGTATAAGGGCAGTCTTACACCGGTATAACAAATGCCTCCTCCTCTGTATAAGGGCAGTCTTACACCGGTATAACAAATGCCTCCTCCTCTGTATAAGGGAGGTCTTACACCGGTATAACAAATGCCTCCTCCTGTGTATAAGTTGGTTAATTGTTGGAAATTTACTTCCTGGCAACATTTAAGGTCATATAAAGGATGGGAACCTACAGACTATTGACAGTGCACACTCATGCCAACTTTATAGTGCTGCCCCACTGGGAGCCCAGGCCACCAGCACCGTGACCTGATATCCCACTCAGTCACATTATCCTGACACTGAGCCAAACAGTCCCTGCCCTATCCTATTAATGCTGAGTGCCTGGCTAGGAAGCGACAAGTATACATTTTTATGTCATCGGTTTGATGCGACCATGGTGAGAGCAGTTGTGCCAAATAAATAAACTGGAATAATGCAGTTTTATTCTGGAGGGGGGGAGTATAATACTGCAGTATTATTAGCCACATATGCGGTATTATCCTCGTATATTATTGGAGGTTCATTGCCGGCTTTTTGGTGGTTTTTCTATTGTCGGGGACGGGGTGGGGGGGGGGGGGGCAAGAATCAGATGCGGCAGATTTATATCGCTACACCGGGGTCTAATGAACGTAAATCCGCACTCATTATGACAAATGGCATGGCAATCAACATTTATGGCCTACCTATTCCATTGCCTACTGCTTGGACTTGACTCTACTCACCACACAGGAGCCGCCCCATCCCCACCACCCACACCTACCCCCACCACCCACCCCCAGTTCCTGGGGCCCCGCTCCAGGGCCCGGAACCTAAATCCGCACACACCGGGCCTCTCCCCGCCCGAGCCCGGGTCCAGGAGGTGCGCTGAGTGCTTGTTGCCTCGTCGTCGATATTTCTTATAATGCCGTTATCGGGGCAGACTTTTGAAAGCCTACGTTTAAAGCAACGCCCGCCCACTGGCCACTATTGGCTTTTTCATTATAGCCCCATTTCCTCCAGTAGGTAGACTTGCAGAGTTTCATATTCACAATGGGATATAGTAGACCTGCCACATTTTTTTGAATGGCAGTCTGTATTTGTCAGCTAAAAGCTTGTTTGAATATTTTTCACATAATAATTCATGTTCATATATATATGTCCCACATACCATAAAAAACACCGTTCCAACCAGTGGACCACACCTGGTTCATCAAAGACTGTGCTATGTGCTGTCCTGTCTTTGGGAAAGTGCATATAAAAGACCCCTTGCTGCTTATCGGAAGGAGTAGCCTATATGTTGGCAGCAGGTTTCCTCCAAAGAAAAATGTCAGAATGACAATATGGTTGACATCCAATAGTCAATGATAAAAATCAATGTGCTCTAGAGACGTCGTTAAATGAAAAAAGCCATAGTTTTTACCATGAAAAACACGCAAATACAATTACATAATTTTATTACTCAAACATTATACACAACACACTATGTTACATTCACATACAGCGTTCATCACTGTCACTGAACATCAGCTGCATGTGACGCTGATTTTGATTTAGTTAGGCAATAACACTAACAAATTGTTCTGTTATACTGTATTGTTGTGGAATGCATACAAGGGAATAATGTGGTTACACATTTTTATTTCCATAAATTTAAATAAAAATCCACAGCGAAATGGAGTATATAACTAAACATAACACCAACATCCGTATCGGATACGGGTAACCCGTATCATGTGGCAGGTCTGATAATGGGTCATTGTACAGCCAGCCTGGTTTCCCAGTGGTGCAGCACTATAAAGTTGCCATGAATGTTCCAACAAGCCCTAACCAAAACCAAACAAAAAAAACAACCATCTCATTTAAACATGTATTTTAAAATATTTCTTTTTTACTAAAATGTAATTTATTCATTGAATAATGCCTTTTGTCAGTCAGAACACCGGTATTTCGGCCGTACAGTACAATATCTTGGCACATACATGAAACTATCAGTTGCAATAATAACCGGTTTTTGTGTGTGCTTAGCAACAACCCCCCTCCCGCGTGAACGCAAAAAGTAAACATTAGCTATCAATAATAACTGCATGCAAATCCTATTCGATAATAGAAGTATTATAATAATATAAATCAACTAGCAGTTGTAAAAGTAATTGCATACAATTCCAGTTCAATAAAAGTGTTATGCATTTGGTGAATATGCATTACATGATATTGCATTTTTCTCAAATTTTCTTTAAACATTATTTAAGCAGCAAAGGTGGACGGTTTTTGTTTTTTAAGATTGTATGCTTCCATCAGTTGACACTGCTTATAAATATTCTAGCCTCAACCAAGCCTAAGATTCAAGCCTTAAGCAAGCCTAAGGCAAGCCTAAGGCAAGCCTAATGCAAGCCTAATGCAAGCCTAAGGCAAGCCCAAGGCAATTCTAAGGCAAGCATGAGGCAAGCCTAAGGCAATTCTAAGGCAATTCTAAGGCAAGCCTAAGGAAGCAAGCTATCCTCACAAAGGTGTGGTGGCTGAATCAGCAGAGCGCAGGCCTGGCGTGTGGGAGATCAGGAGTTCGGTTCCCGGTCAAGTCAAACGAATGACTCATAACATTGATACTTGTCACTACCTAGCCTGGCACTCAGCATTAATAGGATAGGGCAAGGACTGGTTAGCTCAGTGTCAGGATAAAGTGAGTGAGTGGGATATTGGGTCATGGTGCCGGCGTCCTGATTTCCGAGTGGGGCAGCATTATAAAGTCACCATTAGTGCGCACTGTCACAAGTTGGTTCCCATCCTGATATGACTTTGATGTTGCCAGGACATAAAACTCCAACAACCAACCGACGTCCAGGAGGGCCGGGAGTCAGTCTAGCGCGGATCGGCTGTGTGCGTTTCGAGAGCTGATTACGGATATTTACGGGGAACGTAAAGTAATAAACAGCGCACCACCAGAGGGCGCCACCAGAGGGCCTCCCAGTCACAGCTGGACGACACCAGGGGGCGTGTTGGGTAGATGACAGTCGCAGCTGGACGACACCAGGGGGCATGTCGGGTAGATGACAGACACAGCTGGTTCTACACCAGGGGGCATGTTCAGTAGAGGAGAGTCACATCTGGCTCTACACCAGGGGGTGTGTTGGGGAGATGAAAGTCACATCTGGCTCTACACCAGGGGAAATGTTGGGTAGATGACAGTCACATCTGGTTCTACACCAGGGGCTGTGTTGGGTAGATGACAGTCACATCTGGTTCTACACCAGGGGACGTGTTGGGTAGATGACAGTCACATCTGGTTCTACACCAGGGGACGTGTTGGGTAGATGACAGTCACATCTGGTTCTACACCAGGGGCTGTGTTGGGTAGATGACAGTCACAGCTGGCTCTACACCAGGGGGCGTGTTGGGTAGATGACAGTCACAGCTGGCTCTACACCAGGGGACGTGTTGGGTAGATGACAGTCACAGCTGGCTCTACACCAGGGGGGTGTTGGGTAGATGACAGTCACAGCTGGTTCTACACCAGGTGACGTGTTGGGTAGATGACAGTCACATCTGGTTCTACATGAGGGGGTGTGTTGGGTAGATGACAGTCACAGCTGGCTCTACACCAGGGGGCGTGTTGGGTAGATGGCAGTCACATCTGGTTCTACACCAAGGGGTGTGTTGGGTAGATGACAGTCACAGCTGGTTCTACACCAGGGGGCGTGTTGGGTATATGACAGTCACAGCTGGTTCTACACCAGGGGGTGTGTTGGGTAGATGACAGTCACATCTGGTTCTACACCAAGGGGTGTGTTGGGTAGATGACAGTCACATCTGGTTCTACACCAGGGGGCGTGTTGGGTAGATGACAGTCACAGCTGGTTCTACACCAGGGGGTGTGTTGGGTAGATGACAGTCACAGCTGGTTCTACACCAGGGGGCGTGTTGGGTAGATGACAGTCCCTTCTGGCTGTACACCAGGGGGCGTGTTGGGTAGATGACAGTCACAGCTGGTTCTACACCAGGGGGCGTGTTGGGTAGATGACAGTCTCATCTGGCTCTACACCAGGGGGAGTGTTGGGTAGATGACAGTCACATCTGGTTCTACACCAGGGTGAGTGTTGGGTAGATGACAGTCACAACTGGTTCTACACCAGGGGGTGCCTTGGGTAGATGACAGTCACAGCTGGTTCTACACCAGGGGGCGTGTTGGGTGGGTGGCAGTCACAGCTGGTTCTACACCAGGGGCCGTGTTGAGTAGATGACAGACACAGCTGGTCCTACAACAGGGGGGTGCATAGTTACAATAAAGTTACCTGAGTTATATGGCCTAAGTTATGATGCGTTAATTCAGGATTGAATAATGACAGTGCCTGTCATTACCATAGCTACAATAAAGTTACTGAGGTAATATGAATAAGCAATGCTTAGGACCGACCCCCCTTGTTGACCGTAAGTATTTTATGATTGCAGTCATATTTTTTTACTCCACTCACGGTGTTCGATTTGAAATTCTAGCAAATATGGTCATCGTTTGCGCAGAATAGACTATTAATATTGCATTTGTGCATTCATGTTTATGCCAACTTGTTCTTTATTTCTATTAATTTTGAATAAAATCAAAGTTTTGCACTACGCGTATCGGCAGCGCACATTTGTTTTGCTCTCGACTATATTATTAACCAATCACTGTCGTCCACCCTACTTGCGGTGTAGCGAAGTTCGATGAGCTATTCCATTTCCGTTTGCTGGATTTTGATTATTCAACAGGAGTATACAGATGGCGGCACCCATATAAGGCTATTTCGTTTTCGTTTGCTAGGTTTTGGTTATTTCATTGTCCACCTCTATGATTATGAGTATTGTTTATGTATATATATACACATGTTAGTCCTTAGCCTCCTCCTTGGGGGGGGGGGGAGTCGGTATTAGGCCTGAGTTATGGCATTTTCATTTGGGACGGAATAATGACAGCATCTCTCATTTCCATGGTTTCAATAAATTTACCTGAGTTAAAAGGCCTGAGTTATGGCACACTCATTTGAGACAGAACAATGACAGTGTCTCCCATTCCCATAGTTACAATAAATTTACCAAAGTTATAAGGCCTGAGTTATGGCAGGTTCATTTGAGACAGAATAATGACAGCATCTCCCATTTCCATAGTTACAATAAATGTACCTGAGTTATAAGGCCTGAGTTATGACGCATTTATTCGAGACAGAATAATGACAGTGCCTCCCATTCCCATAGTTACAATAAAGTTACCTGAGTTATAATGCCTGAGTTATGACGCGTTCATTTGAGACAGAATAATGACAGAGTCTTCCATTTCCATGGTTACAATAAAGTTACCTGAGTTATAATGCCTGAGTTATGACGCACTCATTTGAGACAGAATAATGACACTGTCTCCCATTCCATGTGCCCATTCACATAGTTACAATAAAGTTACCTGAGTTATACGGCCCGAGTTATGCCATGTTCATTCAGGATGGAATAATGACAGCACCTCCTAATTCAGACATGTCGCTGGCAACATGAACGGTATCCCACTCAGTCACATTATCCTGACACTGAGCTAACCAGTCCTTACGCTATCCTATTAATGCCAAGTGCCAGGCTGGGAACCAACTTTGATATTTCCGGAATGCCTGAACATAATATCACTTTTATGTATAAAGTGAGTATATTCAAATTTCGTTCAATTTCCATTATCCACCTAAACATAAAATATCAAAAGAAGCTTATATATGTTGTGTTATCATATTTGCATCGGATATCAGGTTCTTTTTGTGAATGGTTCATTTCTGGCGAAATTAATTCCTTTCAATGTGGAAACCGCCCTTTCATGCTTTGGTGTTCTCTGTGGCGGAGTTGTTAGAGTGTCTGACTTTTTTCTAGGTCGGACTCCTAATCTGAAGGTTGGTGGTTCGATTCCCTGTGCCCCCACTGCTGCCAATTTGGATTTCTACTGCTGTGTATATCTTACAGTGTCAGCAAAGGCCAGTTGCTCTCATACCATGTCTATGTGGTGTGGGAGGTTAAATATCTCTTGGGTCTCTCGAAGTGTAGGCTGGGGCTTTCTATTGATTGAGAAACTGTCTAATGGTGAAAACAAGTCTAATCTGAGTTTAAGAAGAGGAAGAATAGCTGCAGAAAGTACACATATACGGCAGCAATTAACCTTCTTTGTTGATGGAATCGGACTTTAGAAAGACGTGGAACAGGGAGCTGCTCAAGTAATCTGCAAACACTTCAGCTGGGTCTTTTAAGCACTTAGCGCCCACAAAACTGTAATCAGCAAGGCGGGTATCAGTGCGGGTTATACTAAGCACAATAATAATAGAATATAGTCATAATTACAACTGGTGCCGCGTCTTCGTATTGTCCTCAAGTCTGCTATCTGCGATGATAGTCACATCAGTAATTAATATGGTATACAGTTCTTACGACTAACATGAGATGACCATGAATAATTAATCTATAAAGAAAAGAAAAATAACAAAATAAACAAAATTATTACAGTAAAGACCATACAGGTATTGTCTGTGTGTCTGTTGGTCTGTTCTGCTGATATCTTCGTTTGTTAACAATTATAGGATATTTTTAAACAATCGCTCATTGCTGATTATTACGAATGGTTAACATTTTTTTTTTATATTGCCCCTCTTAGTAATCCAATACCTGGCTTCAATGTCCAAACTACTTACTCCTACGTTAGTCAAACAACTTATTTTCAATACTATACTCTCGTTGTACATGTGCTTGGCATTGCTGCTTTGACGGTCTCAATTGTTTTGCAGTGCCGTGGCAGACTATTTCCGTGTCCGTTGATACCATCATGGCCCCCGCCCCCTTGGCAGTTCACATTCCACTGCATGGAATCTGGATTGTTATTCAGCTAACAATCAACTGCCACCGGCTACACTAATTACTCATAATTACTATCATTTGCCTTCAGCCATGCCTAGGCGATCTGGTTTGTGGCATCTCCGTCTGACCCTGGTTACATAACCATTTACATTGGGTGTGCTTTTACTTTCCGACTGGTGTATTGTATGTTTGTCACGTACCATTGCATTTTCAATTCGGGTGTTTGGGGTTTTGAACAAATGAATTCGATTTCTTCTCAGTATTTTATTCTTACTGGTTTGTATTTCATAGTCATGTGTGTTCGGGTAGTTTGCCTTTGTTATTCGTCCGGTGGACCATTTACCTTCATGCATTCTATAACGCATTTGATCATGTACGCTTAACTGTTTGTGTGGCTTTGTTGCGCGTTTGTTGTAGTATTTTCATTGTTTTTCTTAAAATTTTTAAAATTCATTGACTTTCGACTTTTGTACTTCAGGTTTTAACTGCCTGTCGATTCTAGGTAATTTCGAATTTAACCTCCTGCTCATTAGCAATTGTGCTGGCGATGCATTTAGTGTTTCCAAAGGTGGGTTACGGTAGTTTAGAAGCGCCAAGTTGTAGTTCATGTTACTGGCTAGTACTTTTTTTATTAATCTTTTAATGGTCTGTACGTAACGTTCCACCTGCCCGTTACTTTGTGGGTAGTGGGGGTTGGAAGTGATATGTTTGAAATCATACTCTGCCTCAAAGTTACGAAATTCACAACTGCTGAATTGTGGACCATTATCCGATATTAATATTTTTGGTATTCCATGTATACCGAAAATTTCCGATAATGCTTTAATTACATTTGCTGAGCTCGTTGACTTCAACTCACATATTTCAGGAAATTTGGAATAGTAGTCAATGACGATTAGAAATGTTTTGCGTTCTATTTCAAAAAGGTCTGTTCCCACTTTCTCGAATGGTTTGTTGGGAATGTGATGAGAAATCATAGGCTCCGCATGAGGTATATTTCTGTATTGTTGGCAAATTATTCACTGGCTTACCTTATCTTGTACTTGTTTATTCATACCCGGCCAGAAGACGTGGTCTCGGGCAAATTGCTTACACTTGACAATTCCCATATGTACGCATGTACGTGTCCATACTCTCAGTCGTTTGGTTGTAGGAGTTGAACTTGTATCTTATTACTGTCACATTGGTGTGGCCTGTGCAGTATTTTTCGAACGCTTCAATTAAAGGTGCAGTTTTGTCTTGCTCACTTTCTTCTAATTTAAAGTTCAAATGCACTTCTTTTTGAGGCCTCCTGACCTGTCTACGTACAGGAAAGACTACAGCACTGCCACATTTTTCAACGCCTTGTTTGACGCACCCGAAGCTATGCGCCGTAAATGTTCATAGGCATTGCGAGACCGTACGCATGCCTCCTGCTGTTTCTGAAGACTGAGTGCGCGTCGACGGTTGCGCGCGTGTACTGCTTAAGTGTTGTGTATAGGTCTCGGTCGGACCTGTGTGTGTATGTAGGCAGCGTGTGGTGAGCGCCATCCTTGTCGGTTCTTTCTTCTTATCTCTGACACCCATGTACAGACAACAAGTGAAACGCCAGCACGACGACCAGAGACACTAAGTGGTTTATATATTAGTTCCCTCTCTCCGCGCTTGACATGACCCCCTGCACCTCGGGCATACTCAACTCTATCGCCCGACACTCGCGATAAAAAAAAAAAAAACATCTGGTATTACATATATTACAACCAACACAGGCAATGTATGCAGACCATGCTGTCACCAACACAGGCAATGTATGCAGACCATGCTGTCACCAACACAGGCAATGTATGCAGACCATGCTGTCACCAACACAGGCAATGTATGCAGACCATGCTGTCACCAACACAGGCAATGTATGCAGACCATGCTGTCACCAACACAGGCAATGTATGCAGACCATGCTGTCACCAACACAGGCAATGTATGCAGACCATGCTGTCACCAAAACAGGCAATGTATGCAGACCATGCTGTCACCAACATAGGCAATGTACCCACACCATGCTGTCACCAACACATATAATGTACCCACACCATGCTGACACCAACACAGGCAATGTACCCATTCTACACTGTTGCCAACACATGCAATGTACCCACACCATGATATCACCAACACAGGCAAAGTACCCACTCTACACTGTTGCCAACACAGGCAATGCACCCTCACCATACTGTCACCAACACAGGCAATATACTCACACTACACTGTCACCAACCCATGCAATATACCCACACCATACTGTCAGCGACACAGGCAATGTACCCACACCATGCTGTCACCAACACGGACAATGTACCCACAACATGCTGTCACCAACACAGGCAATGCACCAACACCATGCTGTCACCAACACAGGGAATGTAACTGCACCATGCTGTCATCAACAGAGGAAATCTACCCACACCATGATGTCACCAACACAGGCAATGTACACATACCATGCTGTCACCAACGCAGGCAATATACGTGCAACATACTGTCACCAACACAGGCAATGTACCCACACCATGCTGTCACCAACACAGGCAATGTACCCACACCATGCTGTCACCAACATGGCAATGTACCCACACTACACTGTCACCAACACAGGCAATGTACCCACACCATGCTGTCACCAATACAGGCAATGTACCACCATGTTGTCCCCAACATAGGCAATGTAGCCACACCATACTGTCACCAACACCGGCAATGCACACACCTTGCTGTCACCAACATGGCCAATGTACCCACACCGTGCTGTCACCAACACAGGCAATGTACCCACACTATACTGTCACCAACACATGCAATGTACACACACACAGGAACTATGCCCACACTACGCTGTCACCAACATGGCCAATGTACCCACACCGTGCTGTCACCAACACAGGCAATGCACATGCACCATGTTTTCACCAACACGGCAATGTACCCACACCATTCTCTCACCAACACGGCAATGTACTCACACTGCGCTGTCACCAACATGGAAATGTAAGCCTGGTGCCTCGAGGCCCGCCTTCTCTGCGCAGGTTGGCCGCTTTGGCACATGCGTCTTACTGCACTCAGATCTGTGCGAGTGTTGGCACGCATTCAGTCCAGTCACTCAACACTCACTGTCAGGTAGCCAGTCTCCATGACAACCGCACTCACCCTCACCCGCCACTACACCTGCACTCACCCACACCCGCACCCACTCCATCACCCGCACTCACTCACACCCACACCCACCCTCCCACACCCACACCCACACCCACACTCACCCACACCCACCCTCACACTCACCCACACTTCCACCCGCACTCACCCTCACCCACACCTACACCCACACCCGCACCCACACTCGCACTCACCCACACTCACCCACACTCACCCACACTCACCCTCACTCACCCACACTCACCCACACCCACATTCACCCATACCCACACCCGCACTCACCCACACCCACACCCACAACCACACTAACCCGTACCCGCACCTACTCCCGCGCTCACCCACACCCACACCCGCACTAACCCACACCCGCACCCACACCCACCCACACCCACACCTACACCCACACTCACCCACACCCGCACACACACCCGCACTCACCCACACTCGCCCACACCGACACCCGCACTCACGCACATCCGCACCCACACCAGCACTCACCCACCCACCCCACCCCACACCCACACCCCACCACCCACCACCCCACCACCACACCCCACCCACCCCACCCCACCCACACCCCCACCCCACCCCCCACCACCCACACCCACACCCCACCCGCACCACCCACACCCCACCCCACCCACACCACCCACCCCACCACTCACCCCACCCACCCCCCATCCACCCACCCCCACACCACCCCACACCCCCCACCACCCACCCCCACCCCCACCCCACCACCCACCCACACCCCCCAACCCCCACCACCCCCACCCACACCACCCCCACCCCGCCCCCACACCCCACCCACCACCCCCCCACACCCCCACCCCACCCACACCCCCACCCACACCGCACCCCCACACCCCCACCCCACCCCACCACCCACACCCCACCCCCACCCCACCACCCACCCCACACCCACCCCACCACCCCACACCCACACCTGCACTCACCCACACCCACACCCAGACCTGCACTCACCCACACCCACACCCACACCTGCACTCACCCACACCCACACCTGCACTCACCCACACCCACACCCACACCTGCACTCACCCACCACCCACACCCAGCCCGCACTCACCCACACCCACACCTGCACTCACCCACACCCGGACCCACACCTGCACTCACCCACACCCACACCCACACTCACACCCACACTTACCCACACCCACACTCACCCGCACTCACCCCACACCCACACCCACACTCATCCGGACCCACACCTGCACTCACACTCACATCCACACCCTCTTCCACCCCCACACCCGCACTCACCCGCCCTCACACCCGCAGTCATACCCACACTGACCCACACCCACACCCACACCCACACTCACCCCACACCCGCACCCACACTCACCCACACCCGCACTCACCCACACCCGCACTCACCCACACCCACAACGCCTGCAACCCCCAACACATCATGTCCACCCCAACACACATCATGTCGTTCCACACACCCCACGCCCACACACACCGGGCGTAATCGATTAATCGACTGATCACCCGAGCCACTTTTTGGCGCATGCGCACATCCTACAGACTCGGGTCGAATAATCGAATACACTTCTCCGCGCTCGGCTGGACACTTCTTTTTGTTTTTTTAATAATCGATAAAACTACAGCAAAATAGGATTTAAAGTATTTTATGATGGCCTAGTCTATCTATATTTCCATTTCATTAATCTAAGTTATTCTTTAAAAAAAAACCATGTATGACTGGTACTGGTAGCTGTTATCCTGAAGGACGGTACCAGCGCAAATGTGACGTCATCGCTCATAGCCAACCCCAGCTAGGAGGTGGGTTACTTGGGTCAGATCGTTTTGCACACCGCACGTGTATTTGTCGACTCTACTCGCAGTGTTCGATTTGAAATTCTGACAACTCGGGTGACCCGAGTCACTCGGGTCGTGTTAATCGATTACGGCCACCATGTCCACCCACAACACCCACACACATCATGTCTACCCACACCTCCACACCTCCACACCCACACCCCCTGCACCCACACACCATGCCCAACCGCACACACCCTCACACATCATGTCCACTCCCCACACACCACACACCCACACACATTATATCCACCCACAACACCACCACACAACATGTCAATCCCCTCACACCTCACACACACATCAGATGCACCCAGACGCACACACTCCTCACACATCATGTCCAACCCCACCACCACACATTATGTCAACCCCCATCACACATCCTTCACCCCACTCTCCCAGCCTCTCAGCATCCCACTCAAGGACACCCCACCCTCCCCCTTCCCCCACCCTCCGCTCCTCCCACCCAGGGGGGCACCCAGGAATTGGGTAGGGTGCTTTCCAAATATGGATCGAAACTACCCCTATTTTAGGGTTATTTTTTTCACATGGGTTGGTGGAACAACACCCATTTTAGGGCAATATTTTACATGGTTTTCTGGTGCAACAACCCACATTTTGGTGCAATTTTTCACATAATCTTAAAATCTAGTGTTCCTTAATAAATTAAAAATTTTTTTTTGGGGGGGGGGAGTGGGGGTCCGGGCAACCAGGAAACCCCTCTGGGTGCGCCCCTGCCACCCTGTCACCCACCCACCCTGTCACCCACCCTGTCACCCACCCACCCTCCTACCCGCCCACTCCTTTCCCGCAGCTCTTAGATCGACATCCAGTTTCTGCAACCCCCCCCCTACACACAAGAATATCCCCCCGCTTCCTCCCAGCATCCCAGCATCCCCCGCGGCAAGACACACTGCTTGTATCTGATGTCCTCCATAGTACCACCTGCTTATATGCGCAAGATATTCCCAACTCGGCTTAAATAATGTATCCGCGTTGGAGCGCTAAGTGCAGAAATATTCTCCAACACCGGATTATAATATAATGTATCCGCGTTGGAGTGCTAAGTACAAGAAATATTCTCCAACACCGGATTATAATATAATGTATCCGCGTTGGAGCGCTAAGTGCAAGAAATATTCTCCAACACCGGATTATAATATAATGTATCCGCGTTGGAGCGCTAAGTGCAAGAAATATTCTCCAACACCGGATTATAATATAATGTATCCGCGTTGGAGCGCTAAGTGCAAGAAATATTCTCCAACACCAATACGTGCAAGAAATATTTTCCAACACCACATTATCAGGTAAGGGCCACGACTTGGAATTCAAAACGTTTTGGGTGGGTGTGAATGGGTGTGGATGGGTATGGATGGGTGTGGATGGGTGTGGATGGCTGTGGATGGGTGTGGATGGGTGTGGATGGGTGTGGATGGGTTTGGATGGGTGTGGATGGGTGTGGATGGGTGTGGATGGGTGTGGATGGGTGTTGATGGGTGTGGATGGGTGTGGATGGGTGTGGATGTGTGTGGATGGGTGTGGATGGGTGTGGGTAGGTGTGCATGTGTGTGTGGGTGTGGATGGGTGTGGATGGGGTGGATGGGTGTGGATGGCTGTGGATGGGTGTGGATGGGTGTGGATGGGTGTGGATGGGTGTGGGTAGGTGTGCATGTGTGTGTGGGTGTGGATGGGTGTGGATGGGGTGGATGGTGTGGATGGCTGTGGATGGGTGTGGATGGGTGTGGATGGGTGGTGGATGGTGGGATGTGGGTAGGTGTGCATGTGTGTGTGGGTGTGGATGGGTGTGGATGGGTGTGGATGGGTGTGGATGGGTGTGGATGGGTGTGGATGGGTGTGGATGGGTGTGGGTAGGTGTGCATGTGGGTGTGGGTGTGGATGGGGGTGGATGGGTGTGGATGGCTGTGGATGGGTGTGGATCGGTGTGGATGGGTGTGGGTAGGTGTGCATGTGTGGTGTGGGTGTGGATGGGTGTGGATGGGGGTGGATGGGTGTGGATGGGTGTGGATGGGTGTGGGTAGGTGTGCATGTGTGTGTGGGTGTGGATGGGTGTGGATGGGTGTGGATGGGTGTGGATGGGTGTGGATGGGTGTGGGTAGGTGTGCATGTGTGTGTGGGTGTGGATGGGTGTGGATGGGTGTGGATGGGTGTGGATGGGTGTGGATGGGTTTGGGTGGGTG
Source organism: Branchipolynoe longqiensis (assembly GCA_030323885.1). Classification (NCBI taxonomy): domain Eukaryota; kingdom Metazoa; phylum Annelida; class Polychaeta; order Phyllodocida; family Polynoidae; genus Branchipolynoe; species Branchipolynoe longqiensis. The sequence continues at coordinate 15,462,253 of CM059202.1, forward strand.
TGGATGGGTGTGGATGGGGTGGATGGGTGTGGATGGGTGTGGTAGGTGTGCCTGGGTGTGTGGGTGTGGGATGGGTGTGGATGGGTGTGGATGGGTGTGGGTAGGTGTGCATGTGGGTGTGGGTGTGGATGGGTGTGGATGGGGGTGGATGGGTGTGGATGGGTGTGGATGGGTGTGGATGGGTGTGGATGGGTGTGGGTAGGTGTGCATGTGTGTGTGGGTGTGGATGGGTGTGGATGGGTGTGGATGGCTGTGGATGGGTGTGGATGGGTGTGGATGAGTGTGGATGGGTGTGGATGGGTGTGGATGGGTGTGGATGGGTGTTGATGGGTATGGATGGGTGTGTATGGGTGTGGATGGGTGTGGATGGGTGTGGGTAGGTGTGCATGTGTGTGTGGGTGTGGATGGGTGTGGATGGGGGTGGATGGGTGTGGGTAGGTGTGCATGTGTGTGTGGGTGTGGATGGGTGTGGATGGGTGTGGATGGGTGTGGATGGGTGTGGATGGGTGTGGATGGGTGTGGATGGGTGTGGATGGGTGTGGATGGGTGTGGATGGGTGTGGATGGGTGTGGATGGGTGTGGATGGGTGTGGGTAGGTGTGCATGTGTGTGTGGGTGTGGATGGGTGTGGATGGGTGTGGATGGGTGTGGATGGGTGTGGATGGGTGTGGATGGGTGTGGATGGGTGTGGATGGGTGTGGATGGGTGTGGGTAGGTGTGCATGTGTGTGTGGGTGTGGATGGGTGTGGATGGGGTGGATGGGTGTGGATGGGTGTGGATGGGTGTGGATGGGTGTGGATGGGTATGGATGGGTGTGGATGGGTGTGGATGGGTGCGGATGGGTGTGGATGGGTGTGGATGGGTGTGGATGGGTGTGGATGGGTGTGGATGGGGTGGATGGGTGTGGATGGGTGTGGATGGGTGTGGATGGGGGTGGATGGGTGTGGATGGGTGTGGATGGGTGTGGATGGGTGTGGATGGGTGTGGATGGGTATGATGTGTGTGGATGGGTGTGGATGGGTGTGCATAGGTGTGCATGTGTGGATGGGTGTGGATGGGTATGGATGTATGTGGATAGGGGTGGATGTGTGTGGATGTGTGTGGATGGGTGTGGATGGGTATGATGTGTGTGGATGGGTGTGGATGGGTGTGAATGGGTGTGCATAGGTGTGCATGTGTGGATGGGTGTGGATGGGTATGGATGTATGTGGATGTGTGTGGATGGGTGTGGATGGGTGTGGATGGGTGTGGATGGGATGGGTGGCGATAGGGTGGGATTGGAGGAGTGGTTTGGCAGAGGTTGGTTGGCATTACCGTTCTCTCTCCACCCTTCTGCACAGCCCCAAATTAAGGTTAATAACTTGTTTTTGATTATTTCTTTGCCTGTCACCATAGTGTACAGAATAATAAGATCTAAGCTGTGAGTTATGCCAGTTCTTATGTTTTAACTTTGTTCTGTTTTGGCAACCAAGTAATTCAGTAGATGTGAGGTGACCAATTGTTATGAATCACTCATGTTACTACATAACATGCACAATATATCCACATTGGAGTGCTGAGTGCAAGAAATATTCTCCAACACCGCATCGTAATATAATATATCCGCATTGGTGTGCTGAGTGCAAGAAATATTCTCCAACAGTGCATTATTATATAATATATCCACATTGGAGTGCTGAGTGCAAACAATATTCTCCAACACCGCATTATTATATAATATATCCGCATTGGCGTGCTGAGTGCAAGAAATATTCTCCAACACCGCATTATTATATAATATATCCGCATTGGTGTGCTGAGTGCAAGAAATATTCTCCAACACCGCATTATTATATAATATATCTGCATTGGTGTGCTGAGTGCAAACAATATTCTCCAACACCGCATTATTATATAATATATCTGCATTGGTGTGCTGAGTGCAAGAAATATTCTCCAACACCGCATTATTATATAATATATCCGCATTGGTGTGCTGAGTGCAAGAAATATTCTCCAACACCGCATTATTATATAATATATCCGCATTGGAGTGCTGAGTGCAAGAAATATTCTCCAACACCGCATTATTATACAATATATCCACATTGGAGTGCTGAGTGCAAACAATATTCTCCAACACCGCATTATTATATAATATATCCACATTGGAGTGCTGAGTGCAAGAAATATTCTCCAACACCGCATTATTATATAATATATCCGCATTGGAGTGCTGAGTGCAAGAAATATTCTCCAACACCGCATTATTATATAATATATCCGCATTGGTGTGCTGAGTGCAAGAAATATTCTCCAACACCGCATTATTATATAATATATCCGCATTGGAGTGCTGAGTGCAAGAAATAATCTCCAACAGTGCATTATTATATAGTATATCCGCATTGGAGTGCTGAGTGGAAGAAATATTCTCCAACACCGCATTATTATATAATATATCCGCATTGGAGTGCTGAGTGCAAGAAATATTCTCCAACCCCACATTATTATATAATATATCCGCATTGGAGTGCTGAGTGCAAGAAATAATCTCCAACAGTGCATTATTATATAGTATATCCGCATTGGAGTGCTGAGTGGAATAAATATTCTCCAACACCGCATTATTATATAATATATCCGCATTGGAGTGCTGAGTGCAAGAAATATTCTCCAACCCCACATTATTATATAATATATCCGCATTGGAGTGCTGAGTGCAAGAAATATTCTCCAACAGTGCATTATTATATAATATATCCGCATTGGTGTGCTGAGTGCAAGAAATATTCTCCAACACCACATTATAATATAATATATCCGCATTGGAGTGCTGAGTGCAAAAGATATTCTCCAACACAGCATTATTATATAATATATCCATGCTTCTGATCAAAAAGAATCTCAAGTGGACTGGACACCTCATTAGGATGTCATCAGACAGGCTACCAAAGCAGATCCTCTACTCTTAACTGTCTTCTGGTTACAGAAAGAAAGGGCGGCCTCGTCTCTGGTTCAAGGAAACCATCAAGAGAAACATGAAGCTGAGAGACATTAAGACCGACTCATGGATATCACTCTTATAGCAGAGCGCTAAATGGAGAGCGGCAGTCAAGTAATGAAAGCAGTCTTTGTCGCATCACGACTGACAGCATGATGATGATGATGATGATGATGATGATATCCATGCTGGAGTGTTAGACTGTTAGTAATCCTCAGACTTGAGGATGGAGAGGAAACTGCACGCTATTCGTCAATTTGGATGACTCCGATTGTAAGGACAATCCTTTTGCTTTCGACCCATCTACCGGGTCCGTGCTTACCAAAGGAAAGAGCGCAACAACAACAAATCAGGCACAAATTCACTGCGCAGTAGATACGCATTTGAGCGGTGGCCAAATCGGTAGAGCGCGGCCCTCGCGTGGGGGAGATCGGGAGTTGGGGGTCCCAGTTGAGTAAAACCAATGACTTATAAAATGTATACTTGTTGCTTCCTTGCCTGGTGCTCGGCATTAATAGGATAGGGCATGGACTGGTTAGCTCAGTGTCAGGATAATGTGACTGAGTGGGATAATGGGTCATGATGCCAGCAGCCTGATTTCCCAGTGGGGCAGCACTATAAAGTCACCATGAGTGTGCACTGTCACAAGTCGGTACCCATTCTGATGTGACCTTAGATGTTGCCAGGACATAAAACCCCAACAGCCAACCAACTAACCGTTTGGTTGCATCACTTCTATTTTCGCGACAGCTACCACCTTGTTTGTTAGTTGGACGGCCCCATCCCTGAGACTCCAGTGTAGTCCTCACAAGGTGGCGTCAGCTGATGACGTCACCTTGTACCGGAAGTGTAGGGTGTTCGCGTTGTAGGCAACTGGAGGAATGCATTCAGGTGAGACAGGTGTACAATGTGTCTGGTAGTTGCAGGCATGCCACAGTGCGTCAAACCCTTTTATGTGACCAGACAAGATGGTCGAATTTGTTGAGCGCCCGTCTCCTGTTTTAGTAGAACGTGGGATTGGGACCCATGGATTTTTTAACCCTGGTTGAATGAAATCAATCACTTAAAAATGTATACTTGTTGCTTCCTAGCCAGGTGCTTGGCATTATTAGGATAGCGTAAGGACTGGTTGGCTCAGTGTCAGGATAATGTGACTGAGTGGGATATCAGGTCATGGTGCTGGCAGCTTGGTCTCCCAGTGGGACAGCACTATAACATTGCCATTAGTGTGCACTGTCACAAGTTGGTAACCATCCTGATATGACCTTAGATGCTGCTAGGATGTAAAACTCCAATAACCAACCAAATGAAACCCTTTGTTCTGGGATTGATGGATTCCCGTGCAAAGCATAGGCTACACGTCGCATAGCGGACTGATATGAAACAGAGGCTGTGTACATTTGGTGTAACAGCCATGTCTAGTTTAATATCAATCCGCGATAGGGATCTCCTTTAACCTTAATGACAGAAAACCAACATTAATTATTATTACACCACAGTCAAATTATGAAATACCAAATATTACAATTTTTTTTAATGGAAGGGGGGATTGAATATTTAAATTGACAAAAAACAGGGACTACTTTCTTTTCAATTTCTGTTAGTGTTTCTTGTCCCGACTGGCCTAAGTTGAAAGTAGGACCGGTAGAACAGTATGTGTACTGTTAGGAGTGAACAATTGACCATGGTGCACGACACCGAAAACTACCCCACTCAGAGTTGATGACGTCATACAAAAAAAGTTTGTTCTATTTAATGACGCCTCTAGAGCACATTGATCTTTATCATCGGCTATTGGACATAAAACATTTGTTCATTCTGACATATTACTTTAGAGCAAACCTTCTGCCACCACATAGGCTACTTTTTCAAGGGGTCTTTTATATTCACTTTCCCACAAACAAGACAGCACATACCATAGCCTTTGATGAACCAGTTGTGGATCACTGGTTGGAACGAAAAATAGCCCAAACTGGAAATGTGTCCGCTGTGCAGGATCGATCAGATGACCCACACCTTCACAACTGGATACGCTACCGTGTGAGATACATCCCGCTCCAATGACGTCATAAGAGAGCACTACAAGCCCGGGTGTATGTGAACCGGGTGTACATAGGCACATAGGGAGTGCTACTTTTGGTCTTCCACTTTTGTCGTTTACCTCTCTGTGGCTACGAGTCATGTTTTTGCCTTTGCTCCTCAGCCACGGAGATACAGCTAGCATCATGATATAATTCCTCACTCAGTCTCAATATCATACTCCATCTAAAAGGGCTGTCACACTACGACGTAAGAGCCAACGTAAGCCTGTGTGTTTGTTCGTTGTTGTTTTACATCCTAGCAACATCTAAGGTCATATCAGGACGGGTACCGACTTGTGACAGTGCACACTCATGGCAACTTTATAGTGCTGTCCCACTGGGAAACCAGGCTGCCGGCACCATGATGGTATCCCACTCAGTCACATTATCCTGACACTGAGCACACCAGTTCTTGCCCTGTCCTAATAATGTCGAGCGCCTGGCTAGGAAGCGACAAGTATCAATTTTTAAGCCATTGGTTTGACTCGACCAGGGTTCGAACCCATGACCCCACGATCTACCAGCACGTGAGACAGACGCTCTAACTCATTCGGCCATCCTGTCCGGTCCAACGTAAGCCTGGCGTAGGTGACTTTTCGCCATTACGTTGAGGTACGTTGGGTTACATTATGATGACGTTAGAATGACATTAGACTGACATCGAGCTACGTCACATTATGTCATGTTACATCGGCGCGCGTCAAAGTTTTCAACATGTCAAAAACTTTCGACGTAACGGCGACATAAGGGTGTATGCCCCTGTCACACTACGACGTAATGACGTCAGCGTAGGGAGAACGTGAAGAACGTTGAAGTTCTCGGCGTAGTATGCAAATTTGGGCACAAGTTGAACGTGGATGCAACGTAGTGGACGAGATCGTAACGTCGGTAAAGCGTAGTGATACCGTCATTCAACGAGAGAGGACAACTTCGTTTCCACCGGGTTTAATGTGGGTCAACGTAGTGGAACGTAGTGGAACGTAGTGACTAACGTTTTAATAACGTCAGTTTAACGTCATTGACGTTCACTGAACGTGTACAGAACGTACGGCGAACGTAAACCCTTACGTTCACGTGACGTCGAAAGTTTTGAACAGGTTCAAAACCTTGACGCGCGCGGACGTAACACGACGTAACATGACGTAGCTCGACGTCATTATGACGTAGCTAACGTCATTATGACGTCATCAGAACGTAACCCAACGTAATGACGATAAATGACCACGTTAGGCTCACGTTGGCTCGTTACGTCGTAGTGTGACAGGGGTATTACGTTTGCCATACGTTATGTATGTGTTAGGCGAACGTCGATGACGTTAGACGGACGTTAGTCAAACGCTGTTGCACTATGTTGCACTATGTTGCACTATGTTGCACTATGTTGCACTATGTTGCACTATGTTGCACTATGTTGCACTATGTTGCACTATGTTGCACTACATTGCACTACATTACACTACGTTGCACTGCGTTGCACTACGTTGCACTGCGTTGCACTACGTTGGACTGCGTTGCACTGCGTTGCACTACGTTGCACTACGTTGCACTACGTTGCACTACGTTGCACTACGTTGCACTACGTTGCAGTACGTTGCAGTACGTTGCAGTACGTTGCACTACGTTGCACTACGTTGCACTACGTTGCACTACGTTGCACTACGTTGCACTACGTTGCACTACGTTGCACTACGTTGCACTACGTTGCCCTACGTTGCCCTACGTTGCACTACGTTTCCCTACGTTTCCCTACGTTGCACTACGTTTCCCTACGTTGCACTATGTTAAAGGCGGTGGGAACGTACAGTCCGTGTAATGAAAACGTCTGGATAACGTACGCCTAACGTACGTCCAACGTACATTTAGGGTTTCGCCACCATGTCATGACATATGTAACGTAAAGTAATGTAATGCAATGTAGTTCTGGCGATCGAATAACGTATATAACATACCGTGAGCGTAATTACGTTGTCCTCTCTCGTTGAACGACATAATCACTATGATTTACCGACGTGACGCTCATGTCAACTATGCGGCATTGACGTCCATAATTTGCATATTACGCTGAGATTTTCGACGTAATGTAATTATTTTCACGTTGTGCCTATGCTGACGTCGTTACGTCGTAGTGTGACAGGGCCATTACTTAATTGTCTGGTTTAATGTTACAACACCATTTTATTTTGAACCTATATGCTGTATTTTTGCTTATCATTTCCTTGAAGATTTGATACTGCCTATCATCGATAAGTCTGAATAGGCTTGTTTTCACCATTAGGCAGTTCGTCGATAGAAAGCCCGAGCCTACACTTTTACCGAACCAAGGGATTGTTAACCTCCCACAGCACGTAGACATGGTATGAGAGCAACTGGCCTTTGATGATGCTGTAAGTTATACTCAGCGGTGGAAATCCAAATTGGCAGAGATGGGGGGCATGGGGAGTTGAACCACCAACTTTCAAATTAGGAGTCTGACCTAGAAACAAATTGGAGACTCTAACGACTAATCCTGACCTGACTGGATTTTGAGTTCAAATAGTGTTAGGATATATAGAAAATGCATGTCAGGAATCAATCAATCAATAGTTCCATCCTCTAGTCGAGGGTTGGATGCAATGGTTCTCCACTTGTCCCGATGTTGTGCTGTTCTGATAGACTGTGAATAATTCAAGCCTGTCCACTGTGAAATATTTGTAAACCATGATGTTCTTGGTCTCCCTCTCCCTCTGCTGCCATTCACCTTCCCTTCCAACAATGTACGGTATATTGAACTCTGACGAATGATGTGGCCAAAATAAATAAGTTTCTTTGTCTGTATAGTGGCAAACAAGCTTTTCTTATTTTTAATTTTTCTGAGAACTTCTTTGTTGGTGATCTTCTTTGTCCATGATATTTTCATCATCCTTCGATAAGTCCACATCTCAAATGCTGCTAAACGTTTGTACATTTTCTTAGAGATTGTCCATGTCTCTGCCCCATACATTAGAGTAGACCACACATAACACTGAAGAATACGCTTCCTTGTTTGTATTAATATCTTACTTGATGTTAACACTCTATACATTTTGGAGAATGTTGTTCGGGCTATTGTTATCCTTCTTTTAATTTCTTCCTCACATCTCCCATCATTTGTAATCTTTTGTCCGAGATATATGAATTCGGATACTTGTTCTATGTTTGTGCCATCTATGGTTATATTGACATTTGGTTTATCTGTCTTTTTACTTATAACCATTGTTTTGGTCTTCCTGGCATTCATCTTCATGTTGAATAGTATTCCAGCTTTATTGATTCTATTCACTATATCTTGTAGGTTTTTCTCACTGTCTGCTAGTATTACACTGTCATCGGCATATCTAAGATTGTTGACGTTCATGCCACCTATTGTCACTCCCTTGCAATCTTCAATGTGTCTGAAAATCATCTCTGTGTACAGGTTAAATAGACATGGTGACAATACACACCCCTGTCGAACTCCTCGTTTAATCATAACTTCATCCGATAGGCCCTGCTCCATTTTTATAAATGCACGTTGTGTCCAGTATAAGTTCACAATTAGTTTAATGTCTTTGCCATTGACACCAATATCTTGTAAACATTTGATTAACAGTTCATGATTGACTCGGTCGAAGGCCTTCTCATAGTCAATAAAGCAGGCATAAACATCCTGGTTCACTTCACAATAACGTTCACAAATCATTCTCATATTGAAAATCCCTTCACGTGTACCTCTTCCAGATATAAACACACTTTGTACGTTACTGATTTGTTCTTCAATTTTCTGTCTGTTTCTCAGTAAAATTATTTTCAGGATCATCTTCAACATATGACTCATCAGGCTTAGTGTTCTGTACTCAGTACACAATGTTGGTTTTAGCTTCTTTGGGAGTCGTACAAATATGGATTCATTCATATTCAATGGTATAAATCCAGTCTCATAGATGTCAGTTACTAGCTTATGAATGATTTGAATCCCCACTTCATCTAGTCCTTTTATCATTTCTGATGTTATCTGGTCACTTCCAGGAGCCTTACCTGCCTTTAGATCATTGATAGCCTTCTCAACCTCTGATACTAATATAATATTCCCATCTTCTTTCTCAATTGTGGGTGGGTTCCCTCTGTCATCATTGTATAGTTTGTTTACATATTCTTCCCATCTGGACTTTATTTCATCTTCTTCAAAGAGCATTTTGCCGTCTTGCTTGCCATTATGTCAGGAATACATGATTAAATTACAGGACCACTGGAATCAATGCAATATAATTATATACAGGTTATTTTGGGGGATTTTTCATCCTAGAAACATCACAGTTTATATGAAACATCACAGTTTATATGACAGTCCACACTTATGAGACTTTTCTAGTGCTGCCTCACTGGGAGACTGGACTGCAAACACCATTACCCAATATCTCACATTATCCTGATACTGATCAAAACGGGCCCTTGCCCTATCCTGTTATCACTGCACACTAAGTTGTGACAAGCCTACCTCTCATAATTCATTGGTTTAACTCGGTTGGAGTTCGAACCCACGACTTGCAACACGGAAGCCAGTCATTGGCTTGACTCGGCTGGGATTCAAACTCCTGACCTTCCACACGGGAAGCCTGCGCTGTACTGATTCTCAACCACTTCCCGTTTTTTGGTTTTTATAAATTTTATTTTTACTTGGTCGACCCCTCACAGGGTATGAGCGCAACAAAATAACGTCATGTAGTGGTTTTCTCTGTGGCAGAGTGGTTACAGTGTCTGACTTTTTTCTAGGTCGGACTCTTAATCTGAAGGTCAGTGGTTCGATTCCCTGTGCCCCCACCTCTGCCAATTTGGATTTTCACCGCTGTGTATAACTTAACAGTGTCATCAAAGGCCAGTTGCTCTCATACCATGTCTATGTGGTGTGGGAGGTTAAAAATCCCTTGGGTACAAATGAAGAGTTCAGGTGCAAAACCACTTAAACGCCAATCCAAAAATTTAGTTTAAATAAAAGATTCTTTATGTGAAAATAAGTTTATAACGCACTACTTCCACTTTTCCTATCATCACATGGTTATAGAGCAATAAACAAAACAGTACAAACATAACAATTTTAACTTTTTGAAGGTTTAATTCCAATGTTTCTCTCCATTTTTTGGATTGGCGTTTACGTGGTTTTGCACCCAAACACTTCAAATATAGATATCAATATATATCATATCTTAACCTAACCAAGGGTTTTTTCAGTGTTTTTTTGTATGGCTGCCTCCAACTTGCACCACTACATATTACAAAACATAAACCGTTAGTAACCACTATTATGGCCATTCAGGTGCACAAGTATAACAAACACTCATATGGGTTCATAAGAGTCAGATAGCAAACACCTGTTTAAAGTTACATGTAGTTTCACAAAACACAAACGTCACACTAGTTGATAATAGTACATCCACAAGCTTGCGCAATTCCCGGGAACATTTGAAATGACACAGACTAACAACGACAAAAAGAGGAAAACTAAATATAATGAAGAAACAAAGAAACAAAAAATCCACACAAAAAAAACCCCAAAACAAGACAGATATACTTCAGCCGGTACTTTGGCATTGAAATAGAGGGGTTGGTGAATTCATGTTTCACTCATAATAGACAATGTCGTAAAGACAAGCTAAATGCATACTACACAGGAGTCTGTAATTTTAGACATAAACAAATTAAATAAGAATATATATTGTGTGTTCAGGTGATTTGTTTGACGTATGAGGTGGTACTGGTTGACGCCCGTTGTCGGACGCGGTGTGGGCGTGGTTTTACCGGAAGTAGACTTAGCGGAACATGCGCAGGGCGGGTCAGTCTTACCCAGCGTGCACAGCGACATGAGGCTGAGCGTTCCACCGGGTTTACTGCCTGTGGAGCATTACCACCACTGACCCACCCGCCCCCTGTTGGCTGGTTGTTGGAGCTTTACGTCCTGGCAACAATTAAGGTCATATCAGGACGGGTACTGACTTGTGACAGTGCACACTCATGGGGACTTTATAGTGCTGCCCCACTGGGAAATCAGGCTGCTGGCACCATTTGATTGGTCAGTTTGTTGTTGGAGTTTTATGTCCCGACAACAATGAAGGTCATATTAGAATGGGTACTGACTTGTGACAGTGTACACTCATGGGGCGACTTTATAGTGTTGTATCACTGGGAAATCAGGCTGCCAGCACCATGACCAGATATTCCACTCAATCACATTATCCTGACACTGAGCTAACCAGTTGTTGCCCTATCCTATTAATGCCAAGTGCCAGGCTAGGAAGCGACAAGTATTAATTTGGTAAGTCATTGGTTTGACTCGACCAGGAAATGAACTCCCACATGGGAGGCCTGCGCCTAGTCCCCCTTCTGATGGCAATGGTAGAACTAATGTTGTGGGTAGCACCACACTGTGCAACATTCTCTGTGGAAAAGGTCTTATAAAGGATGTCCACCACCCTTCCCTCTGATGGCAGGGAAAGAACTTATGTTGTGTGTTGCAGCTTATTGTGCAGCATGACCAGTGGAAAAGGGCTTATAGAGGATTTCCACCACCCTGCCCTCTGATGGCAGGGAAAGAACTTATGTTGTGTGTTGCAGCTTATTGTGCAGCATGACCAGTGGAAAAGGGCTTATAGAGGATTTCCACCACTGACCAGCCCTCATAACTAATATGCGGAGCACCACACTGTGCAGCATGCTGTGTGGAAAAGGTCTTATAGAGGATTTCTACCACCAACCTGCCCTCTGATGGCAGTGCAAAGAACTAATGTTGTGGATAGCAACTGAATGTGCAGCGTGCTCAGTGACCGAATCGGTAGAGCACCGACTTCCCATGTGGAAGTTCGAGAGTTTGATTCTCAGTCGAGTCAAACTAGTGACTTACAAAAGAGATACATGTCGCTATCTAACCTGGCGCTCGGCATTACTAGGATAGGGCAAGGACTGATTAGCTCAGTGTTAGGATAATTAATGTGACTTAGGTCATGATGCCGGCGATCTGGTACCGCAGTGGGGCATCACTATAATGCCACCATGAGTGTGGACGATCACAAGGCGGTGCCCATCCTGATATTACCTTAGATGTTGCCAGGATGTAATAACCGAAACAAACAAAACCTTAGATGGTCTTAGTTGTCAAAACCGAAACAAACCAACAAACAAACCCTTATGTGATATTACTGAATGCCCGGCCACGTTTGGGACACCAGATAATATGACAAAACTCTCCCCGTCATTATCTCTTATCTGTCAGCTCCTTTAACCGTCATGAAGGAAGAATGAAGACAAGTCACTCAGATAAACAGTGGGGAAGTTGTGCTTTATTAACACCGACTTCTGTCCACCTACCAGTGACCTACCATCCACTCCCCTTACCTTCTAGCCACACAAGATATCATTACCTCTTTAGCCTGTATAGAAAGCAGTGTACACAGCCCATGGGACAGGAGTCCTATGGCTGTGTTACACTCAATTGGAATATATGAATTTAGCCAGCATCAGACAGAGTGTCTGGGGTTCCTGCTCAAGAGTAGGTGTGTCTCACTCAAGAGCCAGGAGTAGAGTGATCTCTCTCCAGGGGGTCTGGAGCAGAGCCTAGAAAATATGATCTTGGTTTGAGGCTAGTGTGGTCAGAGGGCCAATGGGAAGTGGGTGACTGGGCAGTCCTCAGCCAGCCAATCAGGCACCTCCACAGTCGGGTGGGTGGCACCCCCCCCCAGTAGGGGTGGCTGTCACTCAACCAAGCTGCAGGTGGTGCCCTGTGTGTATATGCAGATTAGGCTGGTGGGCCCACCCAGTGGTCATGTAGGGACAGGTAGCTGCAAACAGTTACAATAGATCTCTGTTAAAATGGTCTCTTCTCCAATTGCACTCTTTATGAATGCATTGAGAAGTATTTCAACACTCATGTACTGTCTCTTATTTAGGAACATCTCTTCATTAATCTTAGGCATCATGTATGAACATATATTTCACATAGCTTATATCATGTCATAATGGGAGTGGGATATTATTACTTTTAGTTTACATAACATCGTCCACACTCCATCGCCCAAGAATAATAATGCTGTCTACCAATATACAATTCTAAACCGAAAATCCGTATATTTTTACACTTAGATGGTCTTGGATGTAAAAACCGAAGCAAACCAACAAACAAACTCTTAGATTGTGTTAGATGTAAAAACCGAAACAAACCAACAAACTCTTAGATAGTCTTAGATGTAAAAAGCGAAACAAACCAACAAACAAACTCTTAGATGGTTGTAGTTGTAAAAAGTGAAACAAACCAAAAAACTCTTACATGGTCTTAGATGTAAAAACCGAAACAAACTAACAAACAAACTCTTAGATGGTCTTAGATGTAAACCGAAACAAATCAACAACCAACTCTTAGATGATCGTAGATGTATCAACCAAAACAAACTAACAAACAAACTATTAGATCGTCTTAGATGTAACAACCAAAACAAACTAAGAAGCTAACTCTTAGATGGTCTTAGATGTAAAAACCGAAACAAACCAACAAACAAATTCTTAGATGGTCTTGGATGTAAAAACCGAAACAAACCAACAAACACACTCTTAGATAGTCTTAGATGTAAACACCGAAACAAACTAACAACACAAACTCTTAGATGTTCTTAGATGTACCAACCGAAACAAACCAACAAACAAACTCTTAGATGGTCTTAGATGTAAAAACCGAAACAAACCAACGAACACACTCTTAGATGGTATTTGATGTAAAAACCGAAACAAACCAACAAACTCTTAAATGGTCTTAGATGTACAAACTGAAACAAACCAACAAACAAACTCTTAGATGGTCTTAGATGTAAAAACCAAAGCAAACCAAGAAACAATCTCTTAGATGGTCTTGGATGTAAAAACCAAAACAAACCAACACACAAACTCTTAGATGGTCTTAGATGTAAAAACCGAAACAAACCAACAAGCAAACTCTTAGATGGTCTTAGATGTAAAAACCGAAACAAACTAACAAATCAAACAAAATGTCTTATAAAGGGTTTCCTGCCATTCCCAGATCCCCCAACCGATTTCTAATAACCCACCCACTGCTAACCCACCTACAACTAATACTCCACCAACACCTGCTTCTGTTCCATCCAGGAACTTAAGTCACAACTACTCATCCACCCGCATTATCTAACCAACCATCGAGATTACTTCTGCTAAATGACCACCCATATAGAGTAACTAAAACAAACAATTAAATACGCTAGACGAAAGCAAACACAATAAAAACATACAAGGCAATTTCTGACCATCCCTTTACTACCATTGGTCGTAATGCTTGCATTGCGTTTGATTCGCAGCGAAGGAGGAGTACCCCCCCTCTCCCCTGGGCCGCAACGACCGTTGGAGTTGCAATCCCCCCCCCCCCCCCCCTTCTCTCCATCGCCTTATAACAGGCTCCCTTCCCTCCTCCAGCCACTCCGCCTCCACCCAGCCTGAAGCACTCACCATTTTTCTACTTTGGCTCTCCTCGCCTCCTCCGTTGTCGCTGCCCGCCTGCGCGATCCACATATCGCCGGCCTACGTCCATCATGCCCCGACAAGGCAGACGTGCCGCACGCCGTGGAGCAAGGAGGGGATCCGGCAGGCCTCCATCCTCCATGGCCGACTCCGCCTCCGCGATCTCGGCCCCTGGCAGCCCCCGGGAGCACGCCCGGGAGCACGCCCGGGAGGAGGCCCCGGATTGGACAGCAGCCAATGCAAGGATCAACGCTAACACCTCGGCTGTTGAATGCCTCACGGACTTAATGGAGTTGTTCCTCGCCTCTGCATCCCGGCCGGCCCCCACACCGGCCCCGGTCCCCACTCCTCCTGCGCCTCCTTCAGTCCTGGAGCGCCTCTCCGACTTTGTGCAGTCTCTCGCCCTGGAGGCGGGAGGACCACCTCGGCGGCGCCCCACCTTGCGGTGGCGGCGGTCCCGGCGGCCCCGGACGTCCACCCGATATATGCCCGACGCATGAGACGTGGTGCCGCCACGACCCAGCCTACCGCCTCCGGGACTGCAGCTGCCCTCACCCCGCGAGGCACCCAGGATCTCACCCCTGCCTCCGCAGCCGACGCCGTACACGACATACTGGAGGCTGCCGATGCACAGAACGTAGGCCGACGAAGAGGTATACCCTCGGGTTATATATTCCCCCCACGACCTCATTGAGCGAGGCCCCGAGGGGAAGGCCATAAAGAAGGGCGAGGCCACCCTAGAAGAGTACCTCTTCGCCCTCCGGATGCTGGAGTCGCATCCCGCCTTTCCCGCGGACTCCATCCCAGGGCTACTCTATCATAATTTGATAGTCCACCGCGATTGTGTCTCACATCCCTGGCCTATGGTCTGCTGTTGGTCCGAGACGGTGTTCGTCTGGGTGGACGACGGGAGGCTGCCCGACGGGTGGCTTGACCCCATTCCCATCAACACCGTCCGGTTCGACGTTATAACTGCCCCCGGGACTCTCGCCTCCACCTCCAAGGCCTCCACGACCCGCTCTACCGCTGCCACCCGTCAGGCCCCAGCGACCCAGCCTCGCTCCGCCTAGGCCGACAACCGAACCCCTTACAGCCGTGAAGCCTACGGGGTTCCCTGCGCGGCCTGGAATAGAGACCCTGCCTCATGCGACCTCGCCCCTGCTGGTGAGGCGCACGGAGAGCAGGGCCACGGAGGCGCCACACCTGCGCCTACTGCGCCAATGTCCGGCGAATCCTCACAGTCCACAGTGAGGTGGTGTGTTACAGCAAGAAGGCCAGGGAGCGCGCCTCCGCGACTCCCCCCTTGGATTTTTAGTCCGTCGGTGGTGACCAGCCATCCCGGCACGGGCGAGGAGCGTATGGGGCGGCCGAGGGCTCCTTCACCCTCGCTGTCGTCCACAAGCCCGGGGCGGACCTCGTCCTTGCCGACGCCCTCAGTCGTGCTCACCTCACCGGCCCCTGGGCCGAGGTCGCCTGGGCCGAGGTCACCCGCCTCAGGCTCACCTACCTCCACCCTCTACATGACGACTTCCCCTACAACCTCGGACTCTGATTCAGGGTACTCCGAGCACGAGGTCGCCTCCGCCTCACCCTCACAACGACAAAGACTATCGCCTTGCCCTCGGGGGTGGTGGCCCTCTTCATCCCCGCCTCGCCTGGGCCGGGGTCTCCCTGGCGGACATCATGGCCCAGGGCACCTGGACCTCCGCGGTGGTTCACGCCTACGTCCCCCGCCTCGCCCCCACAGGTGCCCCTCGCACCCTCTCCTCCCTTTTGGCGGAGGGCGCTTCGGGCCCCCCCAGTGACATTGACATTTGACATTGATATTACACATTGACATTTTACATTGATACTACATTGTATATTATACTTGATCATTATACCCTTGATCTTATATAACATTCTCCCCCGTATGTACTCCCCCACTTTATTCACTAAATAAAGTGTTTTTTCTCCACTCCTGCCTTATCTTCCTCCTTTGCTGCGTATCATATTATCATCACCATCAAAATAATGTTCTAAATAACTGTCGTAATGTATGACTGGAAGACCGCTTCCTTAATGCTGATGAATGGCGTATTCTGAAAAATAAAATATTAACAAAATAATAATTGTTTAATGTGGATGCTTTCGACGATTAGGAGACGACCAATCAATCCCCGGGTGGCTGGGACTGGGCGGCGTCTCGCTGGTTATCTCGGCTGGTGTACAAGGGGGGGTGCATCGCTTTATAGGTGTCCTGAGCCTGTGGTGCCGATGCTATCAGCTCCACCTTATCTACTTAGCGCTGGGGGGAGGAGGGGGAGAGGGTGGGTGGTAGGGTGGATGGGGGTATCACTCACCCATCTCTCTGTGCACATTTTAGCGGAAGCCTACCACCCTTCCCCACCCGACAGGTTGGTTGGTTGTTGGAGTTTTACATCCTGGCAACATCTAAGGTCATATCAGGACGGGTACTGACTTTTGACAGTGCACACTTATGACGACTTTATAGTGCTGCCCCACTGGGAAATGAGGCCACCAGCACCATGACTCAATATCTCACTCACTTACAATTATTACTAATTGAAGTACGCAAGAGCACAGACCACCGTTATATTGTCGTAGGAGGTATTTTTGCAAGCGAATGGAACTATCTGCAAAAAGTGTGACTCAAACCCACATCTATGCCCTTCAGCAGCTGCGTCCTAACCATTCAGCTTCTAGGATCCCTGATGGAGTCATTCTATCCACGCCTACCTGTCTATGTGGCTTCTTGTCTGTTGAAATAACCTTATTGAATTGAAAACAAGAGACAAACAAAACTGTGGGTAGGGGAGGGTTTTAAAACCATTACATACGGGGTTGTATAAGAATATTATTTATATTTTTTTCACAAGGGGAATGTATATCATAAGCATTGCGCTTCTTTCATTCTCCTTTCCTTCATCGACTGTAATTAGGCTTCATGGAAATTGTAACTGTATGTAATGAGGATGTTGAAATAAATTTGATCGAATTTAATTGAATTGAGGTCAGTGCAGGTTACTATGCTATTCATACTGATCATCACCATCATCATGTTGTCAGTCGCAATGCCACAAAGACTGCTTTCATTACTTAACCACCGCTTCGTGTGGTTGTATATTTCATCAAAGCTGCTTGGAAAGTGTTCAAGTGCTGCTGGCTTTTGCACATTACTAGTGGCACTCTATCGTGGAGCAAATATAGGTCTCACACCGTTAAGAACATGTCAAGACAGGCTCAAATTATTTGTCCCTGCAATGGCTGGTCGGGCGATGTTGGGAGTTCCATTCATCACCGCCCTTAATGCTGCCATGATAACATGGTTTTCTGTTAGGGTTTGCTGCCTTAGTCTTTGCTTCTATCAAGAACCTGCACCACCCCAATATTGCTATGGAGAAGTAGAGACTTGTTTGGTTGGTGATAGCCAGTGTTGGGTAGATGTGCAGGGGCGTAGCTAGGCGTACGCGCATACGCCAAAACGTCCATATCATTTTGTCAAAAAAAATAAAAATAAAAATAAAATAAAGAGAGAGAGAGAGAGTGAGAGGGGGGTTACTTAGATATGATTTCATATTCGGAAGGGTGTGATGCCGTAAGCGGCCCCCTAAACCCCCTGCCAAAATTAGGAGTACACATCGTTAAAGGTCTAGCTACGCCCCTGATGTGGATAGTGATGGTGTAAGTGGTGGCGGATCCAATCACTGGAGGTGGTGTTGCTCTTTACTCATTAGCAAAGTGTCGTTATTGTCATGGGGGTGATGAAAATGGGAAATATTGCGCATAGAGCGACACTCGAACCCACATCTCTTTGCATTCTGGGCCAGTGTGCTAGCCATTACACCACCCAGGCTCCCTGATATCAACACACTACCCACACTTATCTGTCTATATGTTTAATTGCCTGAGAGGTCAGTGCATACTACTACACTAGTCCCCCTGGAATTGTCAGTCTTTTAATGCTTACAATTTCATATATATAAGGCAATGCACCAACACATACATACACAAGGTAGGTTCAACAACCATACAGCGCATAGCTTGTACAGGATCATGGTCACAGCAAGCAGTGTCGTGGGGGTGATGAAAATGGGAAATTTTGCACCTAGAGCAGGACTCAAACCCACATCCCTTTGCATTCTGGGCCAGTGTGCTAACCATTACACCACTCAGGCTCCCTGATACCAACACACTACCCACACCTACCTATCTATGTGATTACTTGCCTGAGAGGTCAGTGCAGACTACTGCATTATCATTGATAAGGCAACAGCTACATGAGCAGTTCGTCAGGTTGGAGCCGATACAAACACGGTGCACATTAAGCTTATCAGTCCGACAGACGCTTCCAATATTCAAAAGCAAAACAGTTGTCAAGATTTGATTAGTTGGATGTTGGAGTTTTACGTCTTGGCAACATCTATGGTCATATCAGGACGGGTACGACTTGTGACAGTGCGCACTCATGGCAACTTTAAAGTGCTGTCCCACTTGGATAGCAACCGCCAGCACCATGACCTAATATCCCACTCAGTCAAATTATTCTGACACTGAGCGAACGATTTCTTGTCCTATCCTAATAATGCGGAATTCCTGGATAGGAAGCGATATGTATCAATGCTTAAGTCATTTTCTTGACTCGACCACAGTTCGAACCCATGGGTTCAAATTCCAGGATCTACCAATCACTGAGGACAGTCCTAAGGGCTGAGTGACACTAGTAGCCATAATTTAACGAGATACCATGAGCCCATGGTTAAGCATTAAAGGACTCCCAGGAAATACATTGTTTTAAGCTATGCGTATTATGACTCGTCATATTTGATCATAATAATTGTCAATAAATACATTGTTTTAAGCTGTGCGTATTATGACTCGTCATATTTGATCATAATAATTGTCAATAAATAAAGATGTTTTGGTTATTTTAAAGCAGCTGCAACCTCCTTTTACGCAGCCGAGTAAAAGGGATTAATTATTAATTATTAATCGCGAAGGTCGCATGGTTATATATATGACACAATTAGTTATAAGATCAGCTGGTATTAATTGAAAATTTAAATAAATGTGACTTTGCACTAATTAGTAATATTCTGCACAGTTTGTGAACAATTCGAGATGTTTGTGTGCGACGATCTGATTTCAAAAATGATTTATTTGTGTTTTAAATATTTGCATAAACATGTGATTATTCACTGGGTCTCTCTCCCCAAACCAACCCCACTAAAATCAACCGGGCGCTTTATTCCAATATCTCACATTTATTGAATTTAATCTGAGCTAAATTAACTTTTATCAGATGAACTTTACTGAGTGTGGACATGATATTGAATTGCTGCCGAAAGGCTCAGACCCTCTGGGCCAGTTAGAGTGACATCTAAAGTAATTAGGCTGGTTAGTTGTCGGAGTTTTACAGCCTGGCAACATCTAAGGTCATATAAGGGCAAGGAAGAAGTGAGCAGAGGGTGGACACTGAAAATGTGTGTGTGTGTGGAGGGTAATTAGGAGAGGTGCAGAGGGTAGGTGCGTGAGGAAAGTGGAAAGATGAGGGTGCTGATGAATGGCGTATTCTGAAAAATAAAATATAAACAAAATAATAATTGTTTAATGTGGATGCTTTCGACGATTAGGAGACGACCAATCAATCCCCGGGTGGCTGGGGATTGGAGAGGCAACGTGTGGGTGAGTGAGGAGAGGAGGAATAAGAGGGGTGGGTGGGTAAGGAAAGTGTGTGTGAGGGAAGGGACGGGGGGTAATTAGGAGAGGTGCCGATGGTGGGTGAGTGAGGAGAGGAGGAATGAGAGGGGTGGGTGGGTAAGGAAAGTGTTTGTGAGGGAAGGGACGGGGGTAATTAGGAGAGGTGCCGATGGTGGGTGAGTGAGGGAGGAGGAATGAGAGGGGTGGGTGGGTAAGGAAAGTGTGTGTGAGGGAAGGGACGGGGGGTAATTAGGAGAGGTGCCCATGGTGGGTGAGTGAGGAGAGGAGGAATAAGAGGGGTGGGTGGGTAAGGAAAGTGTGTGTGAGGGAAGGGACGGGGGGTAATTAGGAGAGGTGCCGATGGTGGGTGAGTGAGGAGAGGAGGAATGAGAGGGGTGGGTGGGTAAGGAAAGTGTGTGTGAGGGAAGGGACGGGGGGTAATTAGGAGAGGTGCCGATGGTGGGTGAGTGAGGAGAGGAGGAATGAGAGGGGTGGGTGGGTAAGGAAAGTGTGTGTGAGGGAAGGGACGGGGGTAATTAGGAGAGGTGCCCATGGTGGGTTGAGTGAGGAGAGGAGGAATAAGAGGGGTGGGTGGGTAAGGAAAGTGTGTGTGAGGGAAGGGACGGGGGGTAATTAGGAGAGGTGCCGATGGTGGGTGAGTGAGGAGAGGAGGAATGAGAGGGGTGGGTGGGTAAGGAAAGTGTGTGTGAGGGAAGGGACGGGGGGTAATTAGGAGAGGTGCCGATGGTGGGTGAGTGAGGAGAGGAGGAATGAGAGGGTGGGTGGGTAAGGAAAGTGTGTGTGAGGGAAGGGACGGGGGGTAATTAGGAGAGGTGCCGATGGTGGGTGAGTGAGGAGAGGAGGAATGAGAGGGGCGGGTGGGTAAGGAAAGTGTGTGTGAGGGAAGGGACAGGCGGTAATTAGGAGAGGTGCCGATGGTGGGTGAGTGAGGAGAGGAGGAATGAGAGGGGTGGGTGGGTAAGGAAAGTGTGTGTGAGGGAAGGGACGGGGGGTAATTAGGAGAGATGCCGATGGTGGGTGAGTGAGGAGAGGAGGAATGAGAGGGGTGGGTGGGTAAGGAAAGTGTGTGTGAGGGAAGGGACGGGGGGTAATTAGGAGAGGTGCCGATGGTGGGTGAGTGAGGAGAGGAGGAAT
Source organism: Branchipolynoe longqiensis (assembly GCA_030323885.1). NCBI lineage: Eukaryota > Metazoa > Annelida > Polychaeta > Phyllodocida > Polynoidae > Branchipolynoe > Branchipolynoe longqiensis. The sequence continues at coordinate 15,483,675 of CM059202.1, forward strand.
GAGAGGGGTGGGTGGGTAAGGAAAGTGTGTGTGAGGGAAGGGACGGGGGGTAATTAGGAGAGGTGCCGATGGTGGGTGAGTGAGCAGAGGAGGAATGAGAGGGGTGGGTGGGTAAGGAAAGTGTGTGTGAGGGAAGGGACGGGAGGTAATTAGGAGAGGTGCCGATGGTGGGTGAGTGAGGAGAGGAGGAATGAGAGGGGTGGGTGGGTAAGGAAAGTGTGTGTGAGGGAAGGGACGGGGGGTAATTAGGAGAGGTGCCGATGGTGGGTGAGTGAGGAGAGGAGGAATGAGAGGGGAGGGTGGGTAAGGAAAGTGTGTGTGAGGGAAGGGACGGGGGGTAATTAGGAGAGGTGCCGATGGTGGGTGAGTGAGGAGAGGAGGAATGAGAGGGGTGGGTGGGTAAGGAAAGTGTGTGTGAGGGAAGGGACGGGGGGTAATTAGGAGAGGTGCCGATGGTGGGTGAGTGAGAAGAGGAGGAATGAGAGGGGAGAGGGGGGGTAATTAGGAGAGCTGCAGTGTGTGTGTGGTGAGCCCTCCCTGCCCCACCTGGTGGCAGTTTGCTGAACTAAAGATGATGCAATATGTAATTCTCAAAGTAAGGCATGTAGAAACTCCTACTATTTTGGAGTTGTCCCAATCTAGGGGACTGGTGACCACGGGTGTTATGTAAAGATAAATAAGATTGATACTCCCATGGAAGTGTGATTGGTGAACTTGATGGAAAAATATCTATCTGAGTTGGGGTGGGTGGGTTGGCCCCCCACCCCCTTACCCAGCAGGGGGGGAGGGGGCTAGTGGGAGTGGTGGGGGTCCATCACTCCCACCCTGCCTCCCCCACCACTGACTGGAGGAGGTCAGCCAATGAAATGCCATGTTACTGTCTCTGACTGAGGAGACTCCCAGCAACTGTGTCCATGTTTTTTAAATGTGTTCCATCTGAATAAAAGAGCTGGGCAGGGTGTGTGGCAGGCAGATGACCTGGAGACAGCGCAGCAAGAGGAGCCAGCCACCCCTCCCTACTAGACTTTACCACACTTAATTTCTGTTGGGTTGATATTTCTTGGAACTGATATAGTAAGCAGATATAGTAAACAGATATAGTAAGCAGATATAGTAAGCGGATCATCGCTTGAGTAATATCATACATTAGTGCTTTCCGGCCTCCACACACATTAGGGTTCTATTTCCTATAAAGATTCTAGCATGTAAAATACAGCTAGTTAACAATATGGTTATGGAGCAATGAATACAAGAGTAAGAATATTTGTTGTTGATGAAGGTTTGATTCCAATGTTTATCTCTATCTTTGGATCGGTGTTTACGTGGTTTTGTGCCTGAACTCTTCATTGAACCTAGATATTCAACATAGATACTAGCGCACGTTTGAAGCATTTGTTGCTGTTGCATAGAAAGGAATATTAATTCAATTCAATAAAACCTGTCACTGCTGAAACAGATGCTGTTCATCACTTTTATCTGCTATTTTAATTTTGCATCTTTACTCTTCAAGGTTTGTAATTTATAATAAAAGGTAGTTTAAAGGTGCATAGTCCGATCACGCATCAATTTCTGAAAACCAAAACAATTATATAGATTTGATTCTGCATATTTCATTTCGATACTAATTCACTTATTAATAGTTTGTTGCAACATAGAAGGGAATAATACTGAAGGAATTTAATATAACCTGTTACTGCTGAACCCTATGGTTTCAGAGTTTTGGCGTGCTTGCCAAAACTAATTTGACATGTCTATGCTTCAAATATCTGAAAAGTTAACCATGTGGCGGCCTAGGTAGGGCCCAGTATTGAATCAGGCTGAGGCGGGGGTTCCCCCAGTTACTCTTATAGGCATGAGCCTGCCGTGCCTACAAGACTCTTAGGTGCATGAGTGCCCCGTGTGATAAAGAGCAGTTAGCCAGGACCCCTGTGTAGACCAGGGGGGGGGGCTAGTAGCTGGACTTCTAGAGAATGGACAACATGTCCACACAACCTATAAACTAGGAATTAGACTCATCCTTCCCAGCCCTGGAGCGAACTACATCAGGACTACAGGTGAGTCACAACAACCATTTAATATCAAAGTTATTTCAAATAAAGTAGGTAGATTATAACAATCAATTTAATATATTAATCTCAGAAAAATTACAGAAACTCAAAACCATTGGACTATGCAATTTTAACCTAAAGTAAGGTAGATTATAACTATTAATTTAATTCCCCCCCCCCCCCAAACCGGATTATATAGCTTTAATATCATCGCCACCTGACACCTCGGATTAAAGCGATTCTCAGAAAAACCCACTTGTTCTCCATTAGTTTACTTAATTGCCACAAAGCGGCGCTGCATGATAGTAGCTGCATCAAAAAGGGCGATAATAGAGGAGTTGGCCGCCTGCAAATTCCAACCGAGCATTGTGTGTTGATGGGAAACTGCTGAGGGACTGAGGTGACATGGTGTGGTAGTTGCAGCCCTAGCTTCATCCAGGGAAAGGAGTGGTTTGTGATAATGCCACTCAGTGGGATATTCGATCATAGTACCTGCGGCCTGGTGTTGGAGTGGGGCAGCACTATAAAGTCGATTCACATTCGATTTGATCAGTTGGACTATGAGAAGGTGACATTATGAGAGCACCTCATATAGTGTCACCCTCGTGCTGGTAGTGGAACCCGAATAGAGGTCATTATGTTGACCAGTTGTTGACAGCTCTTCCTGGAGTGTCACTGCAGTGCAGCTGTCACCATGTTGACAGTACCTGACACAGTGTCACCACAGTATACATACTGGAGCACACCGAGAGATGTCACAATGGTGACATCACCTCCTATGGTGTCACCACAATACAAAACTATTAGCACACTTAGAACTGTCACCGTGTTGACAGCACCTTACATGGTGCCACCACAGTACATATAGTGCAGCACACTGTGTGCTGTCACCATGTTGACAGCACCTCAGAAAGTGTCACAACAGTACACATAGTGCAACACACTGCGAGCTGTCACTGTGTTTGCAGCACCTCACACGGTGTCACCACAGTGCACATAGTACAGCACACTGTTAGCTATCACCATGTTGACAGCACCTAACATGGTGTCACCACAGTAGAAATAGTGCAGCACACTGCAAGCTGTCACCGTGTCAAACTGTAAGCTGTCACTGTGTCACACTGTGAACTGTCACTGTGTCACACTTTAAGCTATCACCATGTCACACTGCGAGCGGTGACCATGTCACACTGTAAGCTGTCACCGTGTCACACTGCAAACTGTCACTGTATAACACTGTAAGCTGTCACCACGTCACACTGCAAGCTGTCACCCTGTCACAATGCAATCTGTCACCGTGTCACACTGCGATCTGTCACCGCACCACACTGCGAGCTGTCATCGTGTCACACTGTGAGCTGTCACCATGTCACACTGCTAGCTCTCACCATATCACCCTGCGAGCTGTCACAGTGTCACACTGCAAGGTGTCACTGTATCACATTGTAACCTGTCACCATGTCACCCTGTGAGCTGTCACCGTGTCACACAGCGAGCTGTCACTGTGTCACACTGCAAGCTCTCACCATATCACCCTGTGAGCTGTCACCCTTCCGCACTGCGAGCTGTCACCGTGTCACCCTGCTATCTGTCACCGTGTCACACTGCGAGCTGCCTCCATGCCACACTGTGAGCTATCACGGTGTCACACTACGAGCTATCACCGTATCACACTGCGAGCTGTCACCGTGTCACACTGCTAGCTGTCACCGCACCACACTGATAGCAGTCGCCCTGTCACACTGTGAGCTATCATCCTGTCACACTGCGAGTGATTACCATGTCACCCATCGACCTGTCACCGTGTCACACTGTGAGCTGTCACAGCGCCACACTGTGCGATGTCACCATGTCACACTGCGAGCTGTCACCATGTCACACTGCCAGCTGTCACCGTACCACACTGCGAGTTGTCACCGTGTCACACTGTGAGCTGTCACTGCATCACACTGCGAGCTGTCATCGTGTCACACTGTAAGCTGTAACCGTGTCACACTGCGAGCTGTCACCACACCACACTGCAAGCTGTCATTGTGTCAAACTGTGAGATGTCACCACGCCACACTGTGAGCTGTCATCGTGTCACACTGTAAGCTATAACCGTGTCATACTATGAGCTGTCACCACTACACACTGCAAGCTGTCATCGTGTCACACTGTAAGCTGTAACTGTGTCACATTGCGAGCTGCCACCACTTCACTCTGCGAGCTGACATCGTGTCACACTGTAAGCTGTAACCGTGTCACATTGGGAGCTATCACCACTTCACACTCCAAGCTGTCATCGTGTCACACTGTAAGCTGCAACTGTGTCACATTGTGAGCTGTCACCACGCCACACTGCGAGCTGTCATCTTGTCACACTGTAAGCTGTAACCGTGTCATACTGCGAGCTGTCACCGTGCCACACTGCGAGCTGTCATCGTGTCAAACTGTAAGCTGTAACCGTGTCACATTGCGAGCTGTCACACCAGGCTGTCACCACCTGTTATCGCTCCAGTCCATGACAATCGGAACCTTCCTCTTAAACTGCCACTCTTGGTATATAATTTATTAGTAGTGATGATTCTGCAGATTTTCTCTGCTTCCTTTTTACACTTCCCACATTAATCCCTCCATCAGCTGGCTGTGACAGACGTGGCATTACTGATCGGCCTAGGTCAGCTGTCAGTGTCACTAAGGGGGAGGTACATCCGATAACCCTGTTCCTCGCATCAAGGCCGTAATCGATTAACACGACCCGGGCAACTCGGGTGACCCGAGTCGTCAGAATTTCAAATCGAACACCGCGAGTGCAGTCGACAAATACATGGGCCGTGTGCAAATCAACCCTCCCCAGTAACCCACCTCTTGGATGGGGGTGGCTAGGAGCGATGACGTCACATTTGCGCTTGTACCATCCTGCAGGATAGCAGCCACCAGTACCAGTCATACATGTTATTTTTTGGTAATATCCTAAATTAATGAAATGGAAATATAAGAAAACTATGCCATCATAAAATACTTTAAATCCTATTTTGCTGTAGCTATATCAGTTATTAAAAAGGAAAAAAGGTTTTCAATTAAGCCCCCTTTTTTTCCACCCGGAGCATGGAGAAGCCTATTTGATTATTCGACCCGAGTCTGTAGGATGTGTGCATGCGCCAAAAAGTGACCCGGGTGACCCGAGTTGATTAATCGATTACGCCCCTAGTGCTCTCCCATGCCCCCCTTCAGCGCCTATCAACTGTTATTTTGCTTTGACAACATGTTGTTCACACTTCACATTGTCTTACCATTCAAAGATATGAGCCGCCTTCAGGGTGCGCCTCAGAGAAATTCCGGACATCATGCTAATCTGAACGGCATATAGCTGTCGGTTGTCTCGAAAATGGCGTCCTCCATACAGTGCAGCCATTTGCAATTGAAAGAACAGCTCTGATTGGCTGAAACTCTGAAATGAATGGCCAGTTTGGAGGAACTTTTTGCCTCCTACCTGAAAAGCATGACCTCTCAGAGTCGACTCTGATGAACACCCTGAATGCAAATTGGCCAAAAAGACTTTGCGGAGCCAACTCCGAAGCACCTCTGAGGCGTCCCCTGAATGCGGCCCTGGTCAAATGATCTCACGACGTATTCCTTACATGAATATTCAATGTATCTTATTGAAAGATCACACTTAGAATGGGTTATTTGAGCTTGAAGGCAGTAGGTCAGGATTAGTAGGCCTCATCACCATTTGACTCCTGAGTACCCCATGTATTTAGTAGTTTTGTGACGTCACACAGGGAAGGATAGGGTGGACTCACTTAGATTATATGTCCGTCTCCAGTTTTGGTAGAATGTGGGATTCGAACCCACGGTTTTAAACCATGTTCGAGTAAAACTATTGACATACAACTTGATAGTTGTCGCTTCCTAGGCAGGCGCTTGGCATTATTAGGATTGGGCAGGACTGGCAGCCTGGTCTCCCAGTGGGGCAGCACTATAAAGTCACCATGAGTGCACACTGTCACAAGTCGGTACCCGTCCTGGTATTACCATAAATGTTGCCAGGACGTGAATCTCCAACAACCAACCAACCAATCACTTAGATTATAAGACATGACTCAAATGGCTTCCAATTTACTTCATGCATTGACAGGGTTTTCTCTACCTTCTGAGTGTGTATCACTTTTACATGGGTGGGAACAAACAAGCACAAATGAAATTACAAAGACAACCAAATAGAGCTTTGAAACTATGCCTGGGCCTAGAAAACAGACATCCTACAATAGACCTGCACAAACAGGGTAATATTTTAATGCTTGAAACTAGAAGAGAAAGACACCTCTGAAGACTAGCTTTTTACAAAGTAGAACAATACAAAACAACAAGTAGAAAAGTCACTAGAGCTGGTGAGGCACCGGTGCTAGAACAGAAAGATCCAACTGTGGGTGCTTTGACAGAGGCATAATAGCAATGAGCATAACAACTTGGAATAGCCAAAGCAGTGTTCTAAGAAATACCAAAACACTAAAAGAATACAAAAAGAAAATTAAGAAAGGTTCAAAGTGAGATATAGATAAAGAAATATACACTAAGTAATAGATCAGGGATTAACAGTAGGTAAGCCAGAACACCTAAAAACGAATAGGAGACACCATAATAAACAAACTATGCACAAAAAGATAACAAAAAACAAAAACAAATTGGAAACACCATAAACAAGATTTCAGTTAGCCTAAAGGAAATCAATCCGTATGGATAATGACCTCTACTGCATGTGAAAGTACGACATCTGAACACTTTGACTTCTGGATACTGAATGGTTTATTCACGGCCTAGGGCTCCCTTGATCCGCCGGCTAAACTTTCCATGACGTCATCTCATTAGCATATTCCTTTGTCTCAAACTCTGCATCTCGTTAACATATATTAGCCACACACCTATACGTCTATTACGCATATATCACACTGCACAGCGGCGAAAACAAGTGACTACTTAACCGTTACGAGAATAAACGAACAATTGCATGCAGCCTACATCAGTGAGGACAGTCATGAGGGCTGACTAATGCTAATGAGCACAGTTTGACCACAGAGACGCTCAAAGCACGGCTTGATCCGTAATCACTCTTTGGAAATTGCTTGTAGCAACTTATATAAATTATGACTGGTCATATTTGATTATAATAATTGTGACTAAGTGAAGTTGTTTTGGTCATGTTTACATCCACTCTAAAAATCTGGTCACCCAATTTTAGCATAATGTTCCTTGCATGATTATTTAAGGCAAATTATTCATATTTAGAAATACAGTACAACCCTGTTAAACCAAGCTCGGTTAAACCCAATTGTAAAAATATACGGATTTTCAGTTAAGAATTATATATTGGCAGAAGGCATTATTATTCTTGGGCGATGGAATGGGGACAATGTTATGTAAACTAAAAGCAATAGTATCCCACTCCCATTGTACATGATAATGAGTGATGTGAAATATATGTTATATATGATGCTTAGGGTTAATGAAGAAATGTGTTATATAAGAAACAGTTAAGGTTGATGAAATGTTCCTCTATGTATTCATAAAGAATGCAATTGGAGAAAAAGGACATTTTTGGTAAATATATATATTTGTAACTGTTGCAACTACCAGTTCACCCTTGACCACTGGGCGGGCCCACCACAGCCTCATTTGCATATGCACCCAGGGCACCACCTGCAGCTGAGTTGAGTGACAGCCACCACCATTGGGGGGTGGCTCCCCCCCGGCTGTGGGGGTGCCTGATTGGCTGACTGTGGGACTGCTCAGTCACCCACATCTACCTTGGCCCTCCAACCACACTAGCCTCACTTTGAGATTAATTAATTATTCAAGATTCTGCTTGAGACGCACTGAAGAGAAATCACTCTACTCCTGGCTCTTGGGTGAGACACACCTACTCTTGAGCAGGAACCCCAGACACTCTGTCTGATGCTAGGCAAATTCAGGTATTCCAATTGAGTGTGTACACAGCCATAGGACTCCTGTCCCATGGGCTGTAGGCACTGCTTTCAATACAGGCTAATGCCCCTGTCACACTACGACGTGACTACGTCAGCGTAACCACAACGTGAAAATAATGATATCACGTCGAAGTTATCGGCGTAATATGCAAATTGTGGACGTGAATGCCGCGTAGTTGACGTGACCGTAACGTGACCGTAACGTGACCGTAACGTGACCGTAATGTGACCATAACGTGACCGTAACGTGACCGTAACGTGACCGTAACGTGACCGTAACGTGACCGTAACGTGACCGTAACGTGACCGTAACCGTGACCGTAACGTGACCGTAACGTGACCGTAACGTGACCGTAACGTGACCGTAACGTGACCGTGACGTGACCGTAACGTGCAAAACGCGGCCCACACGTTGCTCCCACCTGGGCCGTCGGTCTGACGTGACATAACGTGACTCTAAAGTCATTTACGCTGCTATAACGATCGCGGAACGTCTACCTAACGTCATTGTCACGTCATCCCGACGTGACGGCGTCACGTCGAGATACGTCGAAAGTTTTGAACAGGTTCAGAACCTCGACGCGCGCCGACGTAACACGACGTAACATGACGTAGCTCGACGTCACTCTAACGTCATTATGACGTCATCATAACGTAACCCAACGTACGGCAACGTAATGACGAAAAATGATCACGTTAGGCTCACGTTGGCTCGTTACGTCGTAGTGTGACAGGGGTATAAAGTAGTAATCAGATACTTGGTGGACAGAAGGTAAGGAGTGTGGATGATAGGTCACTAGTAGGTGGACAGGAGTTGATGCCAATAAAGCACAACTTCTCCACTGTTTATCTGTGTGACTTGTCTTCATTCTTCCTTAGTATTGGTTACTGAGTTGATAGGCGGTATTTGAATAACAGCATCACAGGTGATATGAAGGGGAAGTGTTCTATGGTATTATCTGGTGTTCATGCGGCCGAGCATCCAGTAATATTATACAATGATCAGTTGATCCAAACCTTTTTCAGCGGCCCGGCAAAATACTCCCATTTATCATATAAAAAAGTTGGTTAAACCAAAGTCGGTTAATCCAAGTTATCGGTTAATCCAAACAAAACTGTATGTACTCACCTTCATTCACCTGTGTGTATGCACCTACACTCACCTGTAAGTACTCACCTTCATTCCCTGTATGTACTCACCTTCATTCACCTGTACGTACTCACCTTCATTCACCTGTAAGTACTCACCTTCATTCACATGTATGCACTCACCTTCATTCACCTCTATGTGTATACTCACCTTCATTCACTTGTATGTACTCACCTTCATTCCCCTTAATGTAATCAGCTTCATTCCCCTTTATGTACTCACCTACATTCACCTGTATGTACTCACCTTCATTGCCATGGATGTACTCACCTTCATTCACCTGTATATGTCCCACATTCATTCAGTGGTATGTACTCACCTTCATTCACATGTATGTACTCACCTTCATTCACCTGTATGTAGTCACTTTCATTCACCTGTATGTACCCAACTTCATTCCCGTTATACACTCACCTTCATTCACTAGTATGTACTCACCTTCATTCCCCACTATATATTCACCTTCATTCCCATATACGTACTCACCTTCATTCCCATATATGTACTCACCTTCATTCACCTATATGTACTCACTTTCATTCACAAGTATGTACTCACTTTCATTCACATGTACATACTCACCTTCATCCCCTGTACTTAATCACATTCATTCACGTGTATGTACTCACCTTCATTCACGTGTATGTACTCACCTTCATTCATATGTATGTACTCACCTTCATTCACCTTTATGTAATCACCTTCATTCACCTGTATGTACTCGCCTTCATTTACATGGATGTACTCACCTTCATTCACATGTATGGAATCACCTTCATTCACATGTATGTACTCACCTTCATTCACCTGTTTGTACCCACCTTCATTCATATGTATGTACCCACCTTCATTCACATGTATGTACTCACCTTCATGCACCTGTATGTACTAATCTTCATTCATATGGATGTACTCACCTTCATTCACCTGTATGTACTCACCATCATTCACCTGTATGTACTCACCTTTATTCACCTGTGTGTACTCACCTTCATTCACATGGATGTACGCACCTTCATTCACCTGTATGTATTCATCTTCATTCACCTGTATGTACCCACCTTCATTCATCTGTTTGTACTCACCTTCATTCACCTATATATACTCACCTTCATTCACCTGTATGTACTCACCTTCATTCACATGGATGTACTCACTTTCATTTCCCTTTACATCCTCACCTTCATTCCCTTGTATGTGCCCCCCTTCATTCACTGTATGTATGTACTCACTTATATTCACCTATATGTCTGTACTCACCTTGATTCACCCCCATGTGTGTACTCACCTTCCTTTGCCTCTATAACTGCTCCCCTGTTGCCGGCGATCTCCGGCCATAACGACCCCCCGAGATGGCTCCAAACAAAACGCCTAATTGTATTGGCTGTGCTTTTCTGATCTCCAAGCACAACTTCCGCTAAGAATCTATGTACATTGCCATTCTGCGCGCCCGTGCTTGTAGACTCCCCAGGGCAGGTCACAGCGGCCAAAACAATCTCCAATCAGTCGGCACAAGACAGTTGATGTGTGTGACCATACGTTCTCTCTATTGGCCAATCAGGGACCTTGTTGCAGTGCCAAACTCATGTCAACTTGCTCCTTATTGGTTCAGCCTGCACCAGTTTGGTTGTTTACACTGACAATACTGCATACACCATCAAGCTAACATTCCATATACACAATATGCGGTATGCGAATGCGGCACAAAATAGAAAAGCATGTAAGCGCAAGGTGCTGCTTCCAAATGTTTGGTTGCGAACACAAATGCAATTGCGTGGATGGCAAAGTGGATTGCTCAATGGACCGATCGGTATGAATGGGAATGCAAATGCGAATGGCATGCCACATACCGCATATATGGTTTGATTGATTGGTGGTTTCTTTACGCCATGTCGGCAGCATAGGCCATATTCACGGCGATATATGGAATCTTAGCTTTAGCTTGGTATTTACCAGAATTTAGGTGGACCATAATACCTGCACACTACACATCATCGCAACATTTGATTAAGCTACACCTGAATATAGCAGTGAGAAAATAACACTAAATATAAGCAAATTGACTACCCCTTAAAATAATAAATTCATATAACCACTGATAACAGCACCCTATTCTTTTTTCTGAAAATGAAACATATCAATACTTTCATCCATGACCTTGGAATAATATTATTATTTTGATTAAATTAATCTAAATATTTGTAGTCATGTGTGCAGATATATCGAATGGATTCATTAATTCTCACGGAGTTGCATCGTTTTAGTTACTCATTCATCACGACTGTCAAACAATTTATCATGAAATAAATATATATCGATTTAGTTGAATGGAACTTGTCCATATCACTATGAATTCTAAAGCATAACTTAGGCATGCCTTCACTTCAAATAACACCAAAGTTACCCTTTTTCAGTTAAACTCTTCAAATAACTCCAAATTATCCTATTTAAATAAAAGTTAGGTAGACAGTTCAGTGCTGTATTTACTTATAGGCTTGGCAGGCTGAAGCCTAAGGTCTCACAATCTGGGGGGGGGGGGCTCCATCCAAAGTGCATATTATGTATGATGATGTCATAGGCTTTTGGGAGGGGCCTCACAAGTGGAACAGGGTAAAGCATCTCTTCATCTAAACCCGGCACTGGGTACACTCAAGTCAAACAGATTCTAGCTATCAATAATACAAAAACAAATAATAATAAAAATATGGCAACATATATAAACTATCGGATTAGGCAATTTTAAGTAGACCCAGATAAGGCCAACATAAAAATTGGTGATCGTACCAACCCGTGCTTGAAAAATCGCCTACCCCTAATATATTGTTTTTAGACTGTTAAATGGAGAGGGCGGGTGGAGTGAGAAATGGAAAGGGGAGTGGAGAGTGGGGTGGATGGTGTGAAAAATGGAAGGGGGTGATGAGGGGAGAATGGCCAGGGTAGTTGGGGAAAGGAATAGAGAGGGATTTGAGGGGCGATGGGGAGGGAACTGGGAAGGGGAGGGAGCAGGGTCAAGAGTGCAGAGAAAAAAACAACACTAACAACTTGACAAAAAAACAACAACAACAACAACAAAACAATAACAACAAAACAACAAAACAGCAAAAAACCCGCCCGCCAGTCCTAGATTGTTATGTCAAAAGGACGATCACCACCTTTTGATTGGTTTGGCCTAATGCCAGACTTACCAAGCAGCAGTCGCAGTGTTAGCTGCTGAAGGGCGGGTGGGGGGTGCACGGCTGGCTGGGTGGGGGCGGGGTGGGTGGTTTGGGTGGGGGACGTTGGGGGCGGGTGGGATGCGGGTGGGGTGGGGTGGGGTGAGTGGACACTAATGTGGGTAATGAAGTGCCGACGATGGAGCTACGGTTGTCACGTGACGCTGGTCACGTGACCGTGAGTTACCGGTAACTAGGTCATGGCGGGAGCGAGTCTGCAGGTGTGGTTCTGACTGTCGGTACACGCCACACCTCGTGATGACGTCACCACAACTGGTAGCACACCAGGGGCCACCTGGGGCGTAATGGATTATTCAACTCGGGTCACTCGAGCCACTTTTTGGCGCATCCGCACATCCTACAGACTTGGGTTGAATAAACGAATACGCTTCTCCACGCCCGGGGTGGAAAAAATGTTGACTTAATCTAAAACGTAATATCTATTTTGAATAACCGATACAAGTACAGCAAAATTGGATTTAAATTAGTTTATGATTGTATAAGCTGACAATCCGGGTTATTTTAAAAAAGCACCCTTAACACAACATGCAGGACTTGTACTGGTAGCTGTTATCCTACAGGTACCAGCACAGATGTGATGTCATCGCTCCTAGCAAACCACAACCGAGAGGTGGGTTACTGCAGTCGGGTTGTTTTGCACACGGCACGTGTATTTGTCGACTCTACTCGCGGTGTTCGATTTGAAATTCTGATGACTCGGGTGACCGGAGTCGCCCAGGTCGTGTTAATCGATTAAGGCCCTGGTGTCTTTTCTGCATACTAATGGCAGTTATTCAGTATACTTCAATAGCGGTTCCATAATTCCAAGTTAGTCCAAAAGTCTCTTAATATTGACACACAAACGAGGTTGGCACCGAAAACATGATCAGTTTTGTTAATACCTTTTGTTTGTTTGTTGTGTTACGTCCCAGCGAATTCTAAGGTCATATCAGGACTGGTACCGACTTGTGACAGTGTGCACTCATGACGAGTTTATAGTGCTGCCCCAGTGGGAAATCAGGCAGCCGGCACCATGACCTGATATCTCACTTAGTCACATTATCTTGACACTGAGCTTACCAGTCCTTGCCCTATCCTATTAATGCCAAGCGTGAGACTCAGAAGCATCAAATATCAATTTCAAAGTCATTGGTTTGACTTGACCAGGGATCGAACTCACAAACCTATGGGTTCGGACCCCCTGATCTCCCAAAACAAGAGACAGGCAACTCATTCGGCCATCCTGTCTGGTCTTTTGTTGATACGAGAATGAGGCGGCACTGCGGAATAGACTACATCACCATTCCAGCGGTGCAGTGCATTGTGGTATCTGTCAAAGCAAAACAAACCGGCGAGAAGCACATGGCACATGCTAATACACTGGGTGCAGTTATGAAATGTGCTAGTTTCAGCTCATCTCAGCTCTTGTTTGGAACATATAACACTAACTAAAAAAATATATTTAATAAATTAAGATATTAATCTTTTATCCAACATTGCATTGACATCAATATAATCAGCACATCTTATGCCATGTGCATTTAGATTTAGACAAATCTGGGCTCTCAGACTAGTGTTAGAGCTCTGGCCGAGTCAGTTTCACTTATTTTATTCATGTTTTTAGTCATATCCTATGGTTAATGATATATGTAGAAATAGAAAATGAATAGGCTTAATCACATATTGGTTATATATTTCTTTGAAACAAGTTTTTGTTGACACATTTGACATTTTAATATTTAGAACAAGAATTACTTCTGGCTAATCAATGGTGATGTAAACATCAGCCTGTAAAGTGACTCAAATTGTATGTTTCTTAACTCAAAATGCTTACGTATGGAGAGTTGTGTCTTAAGCATATTCATTATATTATTTATTATATTGCATCCATCCATCCATGTTTGTGCCAAATTGTTATGTATTTTGATTAATTTTGAATAAAATCGAAGTTTTGTCCTTCGCGTATCGGCAAACTCAATGGCTGTACACGTTTCCTTTGCTGCCAACGCCGTGTTCAGTGCATGCACACTCAAAACGGTGATCTCTTCTATTGTTGCTTATCGCTAACTAGCCTGAAGTTCACCTTTATTAGGATAGGGCAAGGACTGGTTTAATCAGTATGTGGATAATGTGACTGAGTGGGATAGTGCATCATGGTGCATATGACCTAGTCTCCCAGTGAGGCAGCACTATAAAGTCGGCATGAGTGCTCACTGTCAAGCTGGTACCCATCGTGATATGACCTGAGACGAAGCAAACAAACAAGCCTATCACGTATCATGGATCGCCGTCTATCACTTCACAAATGCTATTCAGTCCTCCGTAAACGACCCAAGTTGCCTCACAACGCCCTCTGCCGGAGTAGTTTTCCTCGTGTTCTAGTATTTGGGTACTTAGAGCCTCCTAAGTATACAGTCTCCTATTTTTTTACTGACAATTGGTGAGCTGGAACGTTTAGCTTTAGTTGCAAATATTACATATTTAGTTTTTTATAATATTTATGGATAGTTTATTTTCCTTTATCCTATGGTTTACTCTTTCTAAATCATGATTCATTTTAGATTCAGCCACTTTTATATCAGTGTCTGTATAGCTACCAGTGCCACATCATCAGCAAATGTGCTTCCCTTTACTTTTTCAAGTACTAGTGGGAGGTCATTGATGTAGATTAAGAATAATAGTGGGCCCAGGGTAGATCCCTGCGGTACCCCTGTCTTCACTTCACTCGGTGAGGAATTAACCCCCTTCAAGTCTAGTATACTGTGAACGATTTAGTAGATAATTCTTTTAGCAGTTTAGCTGTCCCTGTGTCCAGACCACTATTTGCCACTTTTTCTATTAAAAGTTTATGGTCTACAGTGTCCAATGCTTTACGAAAGTCCTCCGCCCTTATTTGGGGCAGTTGTCGTATTTCAGGAGGTCATGTGGTGCCATTTCCAGTATTGATGTTTATGCCGTCTCCCCGTGTCCACCAATAAGGACACTTACTAAGCGGCACCATGTGGTTTCTGGCCATGCGGTGGCTGTTCATACACACTGAGTAGACAGTTGCTATGGTTGGTTGTTGGATGTTTATGTCATGGCAACATATAGGGTAATATCAGGACGGGTACCGACTTGTGTCAGTACACACTCATGGCGACGTTATAGTGATGCCCCACTGGGAGACGAGGCTACCAGCACCATGACCAGATACCCCACTCAGTCACATTATCCTGACTCTGAGTTAACCAGTCCAGAAACAACAAGTGTCAATTTTAATTCATTGGTTTGACTCGACCAGGTTTCGAACCCGCGGGTTCGAATACCACGATCTAGCAAAATATTGTTGTTGTTCTATTCTTGAGCAGATTGAGGCTCAGCCAGAAACAGTGGTTATGTTATTTATTATTTTATGTCATTATTGTCATTAGTGTCATTCATGTTTTTTAGACTGATGGTAGGCTTCTTTTTGTTGTTTTTGTTGTTTTACATGCTAGCAACATCTAAGGTCATATCAGGACGGGTACCAACTTGTGACAGTGCGCACTCATGGCAACTTTATAGTGCTGCCCCACTGGGAAACCAGGCCACCAGCACCATGACCTGATATCCCACTCAGTCACATTATCCTGACACTGAGCACACCAGCCCTTGTCCTACCCCAATAATGCTGAGCGCCAGGCTAGGAAGCGACAAGTATAAATTGTTAAGTCATTGGTTTGACTCGACCAGGCTTCGAACCCATGACCCCACGATCTCCCAGCACGGGAGACGGACGCTCTAAGTCATTCGGCCATCCCGTCTGGTGTGATGGTAGGCAGGTCACTATACCGATAGTTAAGGGAATCCTGTTATTAATAAACACTATGTCCGCCGCCAGGGGTCCATGTCTGCTTACTTACACATAATATATATATATTATATATATAAATATATATAAATATTTATATATATATATTTGTATATATATAGAAATATATATATATATATAAATGCGTGCTATATAATTCATTATGTGAATATAAATAAAGAATAGTCCGGAATGTTTTTCGGTGCTCCTTCTGGGCACCTCTCGCTTACCAACACCCCTTATTCTCAGCAGGCACTTATGTAACCGGGCACTCTCTGCTTCCCCCTTCCTGGGAACCGACTCCGACTCCAGCTCTCACTTCAAATATGTATATATAAGAAGCAAGAAAACCAAAATTATTACTAAAACTAACTTCAAAAGATCTGAATCAAATTGGACTAGTGCGGTGAAAACAAGTATTAACACACTTATCCTTTATGAGCAGGGTAAATAAATTAATCACCAACAAAAAGGGAAAATAATGGTAGAAACACATCCATTGGATTATGCTACTTTAAGAAACTGTGCAGCTTTAAACGTGTGGAGGGTTGTTGACCGGAATGTCGGCCGGTCTCAGACAGTGATGTGTGTGTGTGTTTGTGGGGGTGGGGGTGGGGGGCGCGCTAAGTGGTGCGCTGGTTGCCGCGCGTTGACAGCTGGTACACGTGAGTTACCGTCCTCCCTCACACCGGCTCTGTGCCCGCATTTTAAACGCGGGGAAACCTAGATTTATTCAGCACACGGGGAGCATCTCCAGCAGGCCTCGCTGCGCCCCATGCCCACCCTACCCCATCACCACCCCCCTCCCCCATTCCACCCCCACCCCCACTCCCTCCAGTAGGCCCCGTCCCACCCCCCACTTCCCCCACTCCCACCACCACCTCGAACCCCCACTCCTATCACTCACCCCCTACCACCACCACCCACCTCCCCCACCCCCACCCACACTCCCACCACCTCCCCAATCCCACTCCCACCGCCATCCCAGCCCCACCCACCCCCCCACCCCTCGCCCCCCCCATCCCCCACCCCATCCCCACCCCCGCCCCACCTCCCCGACGACCACCCCCACACTCTCCGCACCCCCCCCCCCATCACTCCCATCCCCAACCCGCCCCATCTCCCCCTCTGACACCCCCCCCCCCCCTCCCCTCCACCCACAACCATAAGCCCATCCTCACCCCAAACTGTGATGGACGAATTTTACATTTAATTTGAAGCAGCATGTATTTGAAGGGGTCACCAGTGTAAATAAAAACAAAAACGAAAATGGTGAAGATAGATAGGAGTGTACAGTTAGAGGTAGTAGACATGTATACATCCTGGATTAGACACTTAGTTGCTGCCCTCTCAGTTACTGCCCTCACAGTTACTGCCCTCACAGTTACTGCTCTCACAGTTACTGCCCTCTAAGTTACTGCCCTCACAGTTACTGCCCTCTAAGTTACTGCCCTCACAGTTCCTGCCCTCTCAGTTACTGCCCTCTCAGTTACTGCCCTCACAGTACCGGCCCTCTCAGTCACTGCCCTCTCAGACACTGCCCTTACAGTTACTTCCCTCACAGTTACTGCCCTCACAGTTACTGCTCTCTCAGACACTGCCCTTACAATTATTTCCCTCACAGGTACTGCCCTCATGGTTACTGCCGTCACAGTTACTGCCCTCACAGTTACTGCCCTCATCGTTACTGCCCTCATCGTTACTGCCCTCACAGTTACTGCCCTCTCAGTTACTGCCCTTTCAGCCACTGCCCTTACAGTTACTTCCCTCACAGTTACTACCCTCACAGTTACTGCCCTCATGGTTACTACCCTCACAGTTACTGCCATCAGAGTTACTGCCCTCACAGTTACTGCCCTCACAGTTACTGTCCCACAGTTACTGCCCTCTCAGTTACTGCCCTCTCAGACACTGCCCTTACAGTATCTTCCCTCACAGTTACTACCCTCACAGTTACTGCCATCACAGTTACTGCCTTCACAGTTTCTGCCCTCACAGTTTCTGGCCTCTCAAGTTGTGCCCTCTGAGTTACTTCCCTCACAGTTACTACCCTCACAGTTACTGCCCTCATGGTTACTGCCCTCACAGTTACTGCCCTCTCAGTCACTGCCCTCATAGTTCCTGCCCCCACAGTTACTGCCCTCACATTTACTGCTCCCCCACAGTTACTGCCCGCACAAATACTGCCATTTCAGTTACTGCTGTCACAGTTACAGCCTTCACGGTTACTGCCCTCATAGTTACTGCCCCCACAGTTACTGCCCCCAGTTACTGCCCCCAGTTACTGCCTTTAAAGTTACTGCCCCACAGTTAGTAGTTACAGCCCTCAAAGTTATTGCCCCCACAGTTACTACACTCACAGTTTCTGCCCTCACAGTTTCTGCCCTCACAGTTACTGCCCTCTCAGCCACTACCATCTCAGTTACTGCCCTCTCAGCCACTGCCCTCTCAGTTACTGCCCGCCGATTCAGTGCCCACCCGCTCACTGACTGACACAATCCCTTCTCAACCAGCCCACAATTCAATATGGCGGTTGGCCCTGCTCCTCCCTCCTCACTACACGGTGGCGGGCTGTGCTGCAGCCCGGTCGGCGCGAATAACTCATGCCAGATGAGCCTTATCGCGTGTAGAAAGTCAGTCATGCGTGACTTGGTGACTGGGAGATTGTCAGCGATGTGGATACCCGATAATGTCTGGTTGGCAGAGACTATCTTGTAAACACCAACCAGTGGTCCACAACTGGTTCATCAAAGGTTGTAGTATTGGCTCTCCTGTCTGTGGGAAAGTGCATATGAAAGACCCCTTACTGCTTATCGGAAAGAGTAGCCTATGTGGAGGCAGCAGGTTTCCTCCAAAGAAATATTTCAGAATGACCATATGTTTGACATCCAATAGCCTATGATAACTAACAATGTGCTCTAGAGGCATCGTTAAATAACACAAGCTTTCATAAAACCAGGTTAGAGGTCACAGTCTCAGTGACGGCAAGTCAAGCGTGACCGTGTGTATCTACACTCTCCTCTCACCCTTTGTCTCCTTCTGTCATTTTCCCTCTCTCATACAGTTACTGCCCCAACTGTTACTGCCCTCACAGTTACTGCCCTCACAGTTACTGCCCTCATAGTTACTTCCTTTAACCCCATGTCACACTTCGCCGGATAGAGGAAATGGATTGAAACGGAACAAAGTCTGTTGACATCTGGCAAAGTCCGGTTTGTGTCTGTTGCATATCCGTTGATATCCGTTAACATCCATTGATATCTGGTCCAATTCGTTACAAGTTTTGAGCATGCACAAAACTTGTAACGGATTCCGCCGGACTGACGTATGCAGTTATTATCCATTACCGTCCGTTCCCCATCCGTTCCCCGTCCGTTCCCATCCTTTCCCGTCTGCTACATATCCATTACATGTCCGTTGTCGTTCGTCGTAGTTCTTTTTGTACACTGAATTGTCCGTTGATCGTTAGATATGTTATCAACCGTTACTGTCCGTTATTGTTCGTTACCGTCCGTTACTGCCTGTTACCGTCCATTACATAATCGATACATTTTCAAGTCCGAATCATACCGCATTAGAATATTTTTGTCCGGGTCTGTCCATATCCTCAATCCAGTAAAGTGTGAGAGGGCCTTTACATGGGCTGCCCTCACTATCCACCATGTCCTCCCCTCTCCACATTTCTCCGTCTCTTTCTATCCTCTCTCTTCTTCATCGCAAGTATTTCTCTCTCCCCTCTCACCAACTCCCCTCACTTCTCTCCTTTCCCCCTCTCCCCTCTCCTCCCCTCCCTCTCCTCCTCTCCCCCTGTCTCTTCTCCCTCTCCCCATTAACCCTCCCCTCTCCTCCTCTCCCATATCGCTTCTCACTCTCCCCCCTCTCCCTATTAACCCGCCCCCTCTCCTCTTCCCTCTCCCCCATTCCTCCTCTTCCACTCTGTGTTCTCACTCTCGCCGCCCCCTCTCCTCCTCTTCCCCCCCTCCCCCTCTCCCCCTCTCTGTTCTCACTGTCCCCGCCCCTTTTCCTCCTCTCCTCCCCCCTCCCCCCTCCCCCCATCTCTGTTCTCACTCTCCCCCGCCCCTCTGCTCCTCCCCCCTCTCCTCCTCTCCCCTCTCTTCCCTCTCCCCCTCTCCCCTCTACCCCTCTCTGTTCTCAACTCTCCCCCGTCCTCTCCTCCTCTCCCCCTCTCCTCCTCTCCCCTTCTCTCTTCTCACTCTCCCCAGTCTCCCCCTCTCACTCTCCCCCCGCTCCCCCTCTCCCCTTCTCCCCTTCTCCCCCTCTCTGTTCTCACTCTTCCCGCCTCTCTCGTCCTCTCCCCCCTCGACTCCTGTCCCCGCCTCCTCACCTCGTCCTCCCCCCCCCCCTCCCCTCTCCCTGCTCTCCTCCGCTCCTCCCCACCTCCCTTCTCCCCTCGCTATCTCCACCTCTTCGCCTGTCCTCCCACTTCTCCCCCCCCCCCCCCCCCCCCCCCCCCACCCCCGCCCCCGCCCCGCCCCCCCATAGTTGAATGTAGTTGATCGTACTTCTCCGTAATGAGAACCAAAGAATGTGTGTGGGCCATGAGTACCGATTTTAGCTTTCGACATGTTGAAAAGAGAGGTATGTTTGAGGCAGACATAGCCTCCATGATGATATCATACTCTAGCATACTCTAGTGTACTCTAGCATACTCTAGCATACTTCTTAATGTATTCTAGTGTACTCTAGCGTACTCTATCGTACCCTAGCATACTTTGACATGCACAACACCTTGGTCACATGGTCGTTAGTGGACAAAGTTGAACATAATTGAATGTGGTGGAGGGTAACATATTTCAACGTAGTTGGACGTAGTTGAATGTAGTTGGACGTACCGGGATCCATACCGTAACATATTTATCCGCACCATTAGGTAGGTCATGAACCAAAACCAGTGCAAATGTATGCATATGTATGACAGCTTGTTTGTATACCCAACGTGGTTAGGGAACCAGTGTAAATGTGTGCATATGTGTGTACACCGTGTGTCTTCACAATGGTTAGGGTAAATATGTGTATGCCTGTTTCCAGCTTGTTACTATACCAAAGATGGTTAGGGAACCAGTGTTAATGTTTGTATGTGTGCTTCCAGAGTGGTAATCTTCCCAGAGTGGCTAGTGAACCAGTGTGCATGTGCTATCCAGGTTGTTATTGTGTTGATAGTGGTTAGCTTGTTATTGTGCTGCCTTGAGGTACTCCTAGATCCTGTGAGTGTAGGCTTGAATAGCTAGTCATCCGTGTCAAGACTACCTATTCCAGCCTACACTCACAGGAACTAGGAGTACCTCAAGGCAGCATACTGGCCGTGACCCTTTTCAGGATCAAGGTCAATGGTATTGCTGCTGCTGTGAAGCGGGGGATCTCCTGTAGTCTTTTCGTGGACGACTTTGTTTTATATTACAGCGGTGCTAACATGAATGTCATAGAGAGACAGCTACAACCAAGCATAAATGGGATCCATCGATGGTCAGTTCTGAACAGTTTCAAATTTTCCAAGACCAAAACAGTCTGCATGCACTTCTGCCTGCTGTGTAGAATGCATGCGGAACCGGAGCTGACCCTGGATGGGGATCACATTAAAGTCGTTGAGAAAACCAAATTTGTGTGCCTCATTCTCGACGCAAAACTGTCTTTTGTGCCACATATAAAGTACCTGAAAACACGATGCCTGAAAGTGCTAGATATTCTGAGGGTGCTGTCCAGCTCAGAGTGGGGTGCGGACAGAGATGTTCTGCTCTCCGTGTACAGAACCTTGGTTCGGTCCCGAGTGGATTACGGCAGCATAGTATACGGTTCCGCAGGGAAATCATATATTGGGCTGCTAGACACGATCCACCACCAGGGACTGCGCCTGGCCCTTGGGGCCTTCCGCACCTCACCGGTTCAGAGCCTCTATGTCGAAGCCAATGAACCATCACTTAACAACAGGAGAATTAAACTGGCCATGCAATATGTAGTCAAGATAAAAACTAATGCATTGAATCCTGCACACACTTGTCTATTCGAGCAACATGACGAATCCAGGTATGAAGCCAGGCCGAATTACATCCGGCCACTGATGCTCTGAATGAAACCTTATTTGGAGGCCTTGGGCATGGATTAGGATGTGTTGGAGGATGCCAAAATCCCAGAACATCCCCCATGGTCGTTGAGAAAGTCATCGGTTATCCTCCGCCTCACGGAACTACGGAAGTCTGGGACTCATCCACTCGAGTACCAAGGACTGCATGCAGAGATTCAAGGCCAGTTTGCAGACCACCTCTCCATATACACTGATGGTTCGAAAGACCAAAGCCGGGTAGCTGCTGCGGCAGTCTGCCGACGGGAAAAATTTGGCATACGTTTGCCCGATCAGAGCTCGATTTTCACTGCAGAAGCCCGAGCACTCCTTCTTGTGTTGGAGTGTATCGAGGTATCCAACCACACTAACTATGTTATATACAGTGATTCGTTCTCTTGCCTCCTGGGTGTTGCTGCACTGAAAACGAATCACCCTATTCTAGCAAGGGTCATTTATAAAATGAACCAACTGAAAACGGATGGGTATGACATCCACCTGGGCTGGGTGCCTGGGCATGCTGGCATACAAGGAAACGAATGAGCTGGTCGGGCTGCAAAGAAGGCCCTGAACTGTGATTTTGAACAGTGTCTGATCCCTCACTCTGATCTGAAACCACTAATAGCCACCCACATAAAATCCTAATGGCAACATGAGTGGGATGAAAACATTAATAAACTTAAAGAAATTGAACCATCTGTGGGAAAGCTACCACAGACACATGCGGGATATGATTGTGAGCTTTCTAATTTAATGAGTGTCTATTGGCACATAATTGATTGTCTGCTTTTACATGTAAAAGCGATGGTTTGAACAAAAAACAAACATTTCTCGCCGTGAATATGGCCTATGCTGTCAACACGGCGTAAATCAACCACCAATCAATCCATCAAAATGTTATTGTGTTCATAGTGGTTAGGGGACCAGTGTGTATGTGTGTCCAGGTTGTTATTGTGTTCATAGTGGTTAGGGGACCAGTGTGCATGTGTGTGTCCAGCTTGTTATTGTGTTCATAGTGGTTAGGGGACCAGTACGTATGTGTGTCCAGGTTGTTATTGTGTTCCCAGTTATTAAGGGACCAGTGTGCATGTGTGTCCAGCTTGTTATTGTGTTCTTAGTGGTTAGGGGACCAGTGTGTATGTGTGTGTTCAGCTTGATATTGTGTTCATAGTGGTTAGGGGACCAGTGTGTATGTGTGTCCAGCTTGTTATTGTGTTCCTAGTGGTTAGGGGACCAGTGTGTATGTGTGTCCAGGTTGTTATTGTGTTCATAGTGGTTAGGGGACCAGTGTGTATGTGTGTCTAGGTTGTTATTCTGTTCATAGTGGTTAGGGAACTGGGGCGCATGTGTGTCCAGGGTGTTATTGTGTTCATAGTGGTTAGGGGACCAGTGTGTATGTGTGTGTCCATCTTGTTATTGTGTTCATAGTGCTTCGGGAACCAGTGTGTATGCATGTAGCCAGCTTGTTATTATGTTCATAGTGGTTAGGGGACCAGTGTGTATGTGTGTGTCCAGCTTGGTATTGTGTTCATAGTGGTTAGGGGACCAGTGTGCATGTGTGTCCAGGTTGTTATTGTGTTCATAGTGGTTAGGGGCCCAGTGTGTATGTGTGTGTCCAGATAGTTACTTTGTTTGTAGTGGTTAGGGGACAAGTGTACATGTGTGTGCAGCTTGTTATTGTGTAAGTAGTGGTTAGGGGACCAGTGTGTATGCGTTTGTCCAGAGGGGTAATCTGCCCAGAGTGCCCAGAGTGGTTAGGGAACCAGTGTGTATGTGTGTGTCCAGATTGTTACTTTGTTCGTAGTGGTTAGGGGGCCAGTGTGCATGTGTGGCCAGCTTGTTATTATGTTCATATTGGCTAAGCACAGAAAGTATTTGTGTGTAAAAGAGAGAGAGAAAAAACCCCCACAAAAAACGAGAGAGGTGGTATACTCGTTAAAATATTTGTCAACTTAATGGCTTTGCACTCAGGGAGACATGTCATTTCCGGACCTTCTCAGAGAAATACATTAGTCAGGTGTCTTTTATTGTGTTGCCGTAATTTCAAAATGACTTCATTAATGCAATTCTAGCCGACCACTAATTCATACCTGCCGTCTCCTCTGACTATGAACCAGACGGGATGGCTGAATCAGTTGAGCGTCCGTCTCCCGTTTTGGTAGGTCAGGTAAAAAAGTAAAGCTTGTTTTATTTAACGACGCCTCTAGACCACATTGAATTTCATATCATTGGTTATTAGATGTCAAACATATGGTCATTCTGAGATATTTCTTTGGAGGAAACCCGTTGCCCCCACATAGGCTACTCTTTCCGATAAGCAGCAAAGGGTCTTTTATATGCACTTTCTCACATACAGGACAGCATATACCACAACAAGCCTTTGATTAACCAGCTGTGGCCCACTGGTTGGAATAGAAAATAGCTCAAACTGTAAATCGGTTCACTGAGCAGGATTGATTAGATGACCAACACCTTCACTAGTGGACAGCCTACCGCCTGAGCCTGGTCGAGACAAACCGATGACTTAAAAATTGATACTTGTCATTTCCTTGCCAGGCAGTCGGCATTATTAGGATCGAGCAAGAACTGGTTGGCTCAGTGTCAGGACAACGTGACTGAGTGGGATATCAGGTCATGGTGCTGGTGGCCTAGCCTCCTAGTAGGGCAGCACCATAAAGTGACCATGCATGCGCACTGTCACAAGTCGGTACCCATCCTGATAAACCCTTAGATGTTGCCAACAACCAACCTCTGGCTATGCAATGCACCAGTTGCTGTGAGGGACAACTGGTAATGGAGTCAATGATCTGAGGGCAGTCATTACAGGTCCCCTTAAAGCTGCATAGTCCCATGAATCATCAAATGTTCGAAACCAAAATAATTATCTACATTTGATTCTCCATATCTAAGTTAAAGCTGCATAGTCCGATGAAGCATCAAATGTTCGAAACCAAAATAATTATCTACATTTGATTCTCCATATCTAAGTTAAAGCTGCATAGTCCGATGAAGCATCAAATGTTCGAAACCAAAATAATTATCTACATTTGATTCTCCATAACTAAGTTAAAGCTGCATAGTCCAATGAAGCATCCAATTTTCAAATGCAAAACATTGAGCTAGATTTGAATCTCCATATGGAACTTAAATACAGAGGCACTTTTAAAGCATGTGTTGCCAACAAGAAGGGAATATGGAGTTAATTTAATATAAGCTGTTACTGCAGAAACCTACAGGTTTGGCGTGCTTGCAAAAATGAATTGTCCATGGTTGCACTTAAAATATATCAAATTTAACTAGTTAAAATAAAAGTTACTTCAAACTAAAGTAAGGTAGCTTCTGTCCCCCTCCTCCGCTACTCATTCCACTCCCTCCCCCTCCTCGTTCACCCTCCCTTCGCCCTCCCCATTCCTCCCCTCCTCGTTCACCCTCCCTTCGCCCTCCCCATTCCTCCGCCTCTCCCCTTTCCTGCCTCTAACCTTCCCCCCTCCCTCCTGATCCCCCTCTCCCCTCCCTCTTCCCTCATCCCTTTCCCCTCCGTCTTCCCTCACCCTTCTCCCCTCCCTCTTCCCTCATCCCTCTCCCCTCCCCGCCCCTCTTGCCTCCCCCTTCCCGCCGCCCTCCACCTCGCTCCTGATCCCCTCTCCCCTCCCTCCTGATCCCTCTCTCCTCCCTCTTCCCTCCTCCCTCTCCCATCCCCGCCCCCTTCTTCCCCCCACCCTTCTTGCCCCCCTCCCCCTCCCTGCCTCTCCTTCCGCTCACCCGTCCTGCCTCCCACCGCCCCCTCCCTACTGCTCCCTCCCTCCACCATCACTCTTCCACACCACCCCCTCCCCATTCCCTTCCCCTGCCCCTCACCATCCCGCTTCTCCCGTCCCCCTCCCCCTTCCCCCCCTTCCACCCTCCCTCCCCCTCCCACTCTCCCAGTTTATTACCATGACACATGTCCCACCACCCTCTCATCTCTCCTGGTCCCCCAACCTCTACCCTATACTTGATACTGAAGGATCCTTCCTCCTCGCTACTCGCTACAACTTCCGGTTCCGGTTGGCTGTCTCCTGCTCACTCTGACTGGTTCCTTCCATCATGGTGCCCTACAACTGACTCACTTCGTGGTGTGCGATGCTTGCGCCAAGCCACACCCAGACACAGAACCACCACCCGGCCCGCCATACAGGCACTCGATCGGACGCGGTGGCCGAATCGATAGAGCGCATGGCTCCCGTGCGGAAGGTCGGGAGTTCAGTTCCTGGTCGAGTCAAACCAATGACGTACAAAATTGATACTTCCTAACTTGGCATTTGACATTATTAGGATAGGGCAAGGAAGAGTTGAGCGTCCGTCTACCATGTTGGTAGATCATGTGGTTCGAACCCAAGGGTTCACACACTGGTGGATTCAAACCGATGACTTCAGCATTGATACTTGTCGTTTCCTAGCCAGGTGCTCTACATTATTAGGATAAGTTAGCTCAGTGTCAGGATAATGTGACTTGGTGGGATATCAGGTCATGGTGCTGGTGGCCTGGGCTCCCGGTGGGGCAGGACTATAAAGTCGCCATGAGTGCGCAATGTCACAAGTCGTAGCCCATCCGGATATGACCTCAGATGTTGCTAGGACATAAAACTCCAACAACCAACCCAGGTACTCCACTTCGGGCCCTGACTTCCAAGTTCACTGAACGCCCCTCAGTGGGAATCCATAAAGATGGTTGGTTGTTAGAGTTATATGTCCTGGCAAATTTACGGTCATATTAGGATTGGTACCGACTTGTGTATGCAGGTATTGCAGGTATTGCAACACCTCAGGGAGTTTGACGCCCCTGCCCTGCAGAGTTGTAAACCACTGCCTTGTGGTACAGGTTCTTGACAGAACCGAAGGCTAAGGGAGCAAACCCTAAACAGAAAACCATGTCACTGTAGCAGCATTAAGGGCAGCAGAGGTATGGAACTAATGACTTACAACATTGATACTTGTCGCTTCCTAGCTTGCCACTCAGCATTAATTGGATAGGGCAAGGACTGCTTAGCTTGGTGTCCTGAGTATGTAATGGCAGTGCGTTATCTGGATATTTGTAATTGTAAGTGTCAGACCTACACTTCCAAGGGGATGAGTGTAGCGAGGTGCAATCACCTACCCATGGTAAAGCAACATTGACAGGTAGATTGATTTTCTAGGTGTGGTGGCCAAATCATTATGAGCGCAGGCTTCTCATGTGGAAGCTCAGGAGTTCAAAGCCCAACGGAGTCAAGCCAATGATGTTCCAAACTGATACTTGTCGCTAACTAGGCAGGTGCTTGGCATTATTAGGATATGGCAAGGACTGGTTTAGCTCAGTATCAGGATAATGTAGCTGAGTGGCAAATTGGGTCATGGTGCCAGTGGCCTGGTCTCGCAGTGGGGCATGACTATTAAGTCACCATGAGTGCACACAGTCATAAGTTGGTACCCGTCCTGATATGACCATGGATGTTGCCAGTATGTAAAACCACAAACAGGAAACAGGTAGACATAATCCAAAAATGTGTCGAGGCGTTCGTGTGGTTACTAAAGTTAGGACTTTTGCCACCAGAACGGTAGAAATGTATGTTCGAGTCCCACACTAAGCATGCTGTACTCAATTGTTACTGCAGGTGGGCGGGGGGGGGGTAGGGAGGGGGGGTAGGGTCATCAACACTGTCGGTAGCCGAGACCCTGACACCGAGGACTAGTAGGCTCCACCTCACCCCAATACCGGACTCTTTACACCACTGACCACAACCAACCACTAATCTTCACTAACAACTAACAGGTAACCCCACCCACTGCCTAACTAATCCCATCCTCACTTCACTTCTTCCTCCGGCCTAGACCGGACTTACTTTGCATATTGGTGAATATCTGGAGGGACTGAAGTTTGGATCCTAGTCGAGTCAAACCAATAACTTATAAAATTGGGACCTGTTGCTGCTTGGTGCTTGGCGTTATGAGGTCAGGACAGGACTGGGCACATAGTGTTAGGATAATGTGACTGTGTGGGACATCAGGTCATGGTGCCGGTGGCCTGATTTATCAGTGAGGCAGCACTATAAAGTTGCCAAGAGTGCACGCTGTCATACGTTTGTACCCTGAGAGAACTGTGGTTGGGCTCTTAGGCTGCCTGTTTCCATTCTCCTCCTCCCCCCTCCCTCCCCCCTCCGCCCCTCACCGACCCCCCATTTCTCTGACCACTACCCATCGGAAGCCAACACCCGACCACAAGGGACTGCTTTCAGCGGAGCACATACAGTGCGCACCAACGCGACTGAAAACTCCCCCAAAACAACAACAAACCATAGCAGACCCTTACTTTGGTCTGTGGTTCTGTTTGGAGAGTGTCAGTCAATATGGGGTCGAGTCTATGGTCGGTGGCGGTGAGGGGGCGGGGGTGGGGAGGTGGATCGGGGCGGGTGGGGGCGGGTGCGGGTGATCGATGGTAAGAGACGGCTTTGTGGGCGCCGAGCCTCGTTCTGAGTCCAACAAAAGGCCAATTGAAAAGATCCTCCCAATGCCAAATGATACCCTATGACCAATATTAAAGGGTCAGCTCGTCTATCCAATATGCCACAACTGTTTGCCGTTCATTTTAAATCATTGTCTACTCTGACAAATTCTCTAATTAGATATTTTTCTTTGTAAGCGCCGATAATAAACGTCTGTTGGAATGTGTCGATCATTTCCTTCCATTTTGATACCAGACGTCCTTACTGGTGGGTAACTGATGCATAGTGCCTCGCACTCATGACATACATATTGGTTAAATGTGTTGTCACGTGTCAGCACGCTACTGGTCCAATATGGCGGCAATAGGCGATAAGATAACGTAAACTCTATTAACAAATCATGGCAGTGTGCGTTGTAAAACCAAGTGGCTTCATAAAGTAAGCCACTACGCATTATTATGTGATGTCACACAGGAGTGTGTGTGGCCAAAATGACACTGCTTCTACCAGCACGCTGTAGTTAGTTTTAGCTACACATCGTGACTGTGCCAAATGGTGCAGTGTGACTATGTTTAGTTGTGCAGTGTGACTGTTTAGCTCTGCAGTATGACTATGTCTAACTTGTAGTGCGACTATTTCAACCTGTGCACTGTAACTGTGTCTAGCTGTGCAGTGTGACTATGCCTAACTGTACAGTGTGACTATTTGCAATTGTGCAGTGTGACTATTTCTACCTGTGCAGTGACTATTTCTAATTGTGCAGTGTGACCATTTCTACCTGTTCAGTGTGACTATTTCTACCCTTGCATTATGACTAGTCAAACTGTGTAGTGTGACTATTTATGCCTGTGTTGTATGAATACTTCTCTCTGTGCAGTATGACGATTTCTACCTGTGCTGTGTGACCATTTCTTTCTGTGCAGTGTGACTATTTCTACCTGTGCTGTGTGACAATGTCTACCTGAGCAGTTTGACTATTTTTATCCGTGATGTGTGACTATTTCTATCTGTACAAAGTGCCATTATCTAACTGTGCAGTCTGACTATTTCTACCTGTGCTGTGTGACTATTTATATCTGGACAATGTGCCTATATCTAACTGTGCAGTCTGACTATTTCTACCTGTGCAGTGTGACTATTTATATCTGTACAATATGCCTATATCTAACTGTGCAGTCTGAGTATTTCTAGCCGTCCTGTGTGACTATTTATATCTGTACAATGTGCCTATATCTAACTGTGCAGTCTGACTATTTCTACCGGTGCAGTGTGACTATTTATATCTGTACAATGTGCCTATATCTAACTGTGCAGTCTGACTATTTCTAGCCGTGCTGTGTGACGATTTATATCTGGACAATGTGCCTATATCTACCTGTGCAGTTTGACTATTTCTACCTGTGCAGTGTGACTATTTATATCTGTACAATGTGCCTCTATCTAACTGTGCAGTCTGACTATGTCTAGCCGTGCTGTGTGACTATTTATATCTGTACAATGTGCCTATATCTAACTGTGCAGTGTGACTATTTCTACCTGTGCAGTGTGACTATTTCTATCTGTACTGTGTGACTATTTCTACCCATGCAGTATAACTCTCTCAAATTGTGCAGTGTGACTAGTTCATCCTCTAGTGTGACTATGTCTAACTATGCAGTGTGACTATTTCTGCCTCTTTCAGTGTGACAATTCATACCCATGCAGTGTGACTATTCATTTTCTACACGCACAGTGTCCCCCTGTAGCTATACCTGGAACTTGTAAGCCATGACTTTCAAACTGTCCACCGCCTTTCGCGAGCTGCGCCTTGTGACCGCTTCTAGCTGCGCACTGGGCGCTTATCGTCACTGAGCATGCACACTGCCTGTGTCTGGCTGGTACCAGGCCGCCCCACCAGGGGGCGCTGTGACGGCGAAGTGCCGGGAAGCCGGGCTTAAAGTTGCAAGGTCCGATGGCACTTGAATTTTTGTATTATTTTTTAGATAAATATATCAAATTGATCATTACAAGCTACTAATCACTAGTCCGGAGTGATTTTGATTAAAGATGATTAGTTTTGAAGTAATATGAGCTGAAAGAACCAACAATAATTTCGACAAGCTTGTCAAAAGTCCTGTGGCTATGACCCAGATGGTCATCTCGCGGTGACCACGTGATGTGAGATGACCTGGAACCTTACAGTACTGTAGGTTATTCCTGGTTGGATGGGGAACATTCTGGGAATGGATTAGTGCCATAGGCCCATGGCACTAGGGTTTTTAACAAAATATAATGTGTGTCTTGTCTGCTTGTGACTGTCTATGTATGTCTGTATGTATCTGTGTGTGTGTATGTCTGTGTGTGTCTATCTGTGTGTTTCTCTGTATGTGTGGGTATGTATGTGTGTATGTATGTGGGTGTCTGTGTGTGTATGTACGTGTATGTGTGTATGTATGTACCTTCCTACTTATTTTTTTCCTTATACTTTTCATATTCATGTTCAGATTTAATGAAAGAAATAAGGGAAATAAATAAAACTGTGTGCAACTTTGGTCTTTTTAGCTATGAACTGTTTTTGTACCAAAAAACCCCATTTTACACTCAGCCATTTGTAACATGACATATGGAACATGGTTGAATCCTTATTAACATCTTGTATTGCATTGATATATCAAACAAAACAGTTCCCAAATCAAAGAGGAAGTATTTATTAACATGTATGCATGCTTAAATTAAAAAATATATAAATTTAATGTCTTCAGAAATAACATTACAAATTTCCGTCACACGTGTAACCATGGTGTCTGGATGCCACACAAATATTGTACACTAATTATTCAGTGAATAAGCATGGCTGGGAATTACTTTTTTTTATCAATATAAGCGCTAGATATTTCTGTATATTATGCCATGATTAATATGCTTCTAAGTATGATATTATTTAATTCTGATTAGATATTTATTAAGCAGACTGTGTGGTGTCCTAAACATGTGTTACACATGTGACACACATGTTATACTGCCATAAGAGATATCTTATTCATGGACTACACCTTTATCTTTTATCTCATCAATTTATATTTTACATAGATGTAAAGGGGAGATTTCCAGCTTTCATTTGCAACCAAAAAATGTGAAAAATTCAAATATTAAATTTTAACTCTCCATGTGACACTTCTGGCCAGTTTTCAGGAGAGTGACCCATGTCTGTATGTATGTCTGTATGTGTATGTCTGTGGGTGTATGTCTGTGTGTACGTCTGTCTCTGTGTCTCTGTAAAGTCAGGTCAGGAAACACACAGACACATACACACACATCCACCTCATATCCCCTTCCCCTCTATGGCCCTGCACAGTAGGCCACTTGGTTGGGGGGAGGGTAATGAGGTCACGAGATTGGCCTAATTGGTTAATGGCCTTCCTGCATAATGGGTGTTTCAAACTGAGTGTTCAAAGGGGCGAGGTTATAAACTCACTGGCTATTCTGTATATACTGTCCCAACTCATTAGCTAATGCACCAGTGCCTAAGTTGGATATATAGGATCAAATGTAAGTAGTTGTATTAATTTTGACAAAATTATATTTCATCGGACTATGCAACTTTAAGGCTGGATAGTTGACCTCTCCTGGTGCCCGTCACAAAGACTCTCTCATGGCTCTTAATGATGGTCGTGATGGGAACAAAGACTTCCGCACTGGTGCCATGACCGGGCCTTTGAGAAAGCACCATTTGAACCCGGCTTGTCTATAAGTGCCTTACTGCAACCACCCGAGATCAAGGTCTCACCTGAGGGATCATCAAAAGGAATTTATTATTTATACTTGGTGAGCTCCCCACGTATTCTTTGGTTGCTTTCAATCCAGATTTGGAAAAGTTTTATGTTGTTGTTGTTTAAACATTCATTGATTAGGCAGGGGGAATATCAATCACAGATTCTTGGTCTTCCTCATTCCACTGCTCCTTACCATATTTCAGTAATCCCAATTGCTAACCGTCACTAAACGTCCTTGATCAAATCTTTAGAAAATGAGTACCACTGGTTTTATTTGAGATACTGACTTGATTTTTATATAAAAATGACCAGAATGCAAATATCTATACCGTGATTACATTGTCTTTAAGCTATATACACATGTAAAAAAAGAAAAAAGGCGATTGCTCTAATTGGCATACCGATCATATGGTTAAGTCCAAACTGCTGAGAGTGAGTGCTAAATTGTGGTTAACAATCTACAGAGATTTGTAGAAAACAAATATTTTTATGTAATATTATATTTTTGATGAACAATATTTGGTAAAATCATGTTTTTATGATCATTCCAAAGTTTTCAAAACTCAATTTTTCAAACCTCACTTTTTCCAAATTTGTCCTGCCTGAAGTGAGCTCTAATGGATACACAAATAAGACTATGGATCTCTAGTTTTGTATTGCTCTGATTCACTCACTCACATCACACAATGTTCAAAGAGGGGTAGTATCCTGAGAGCAAGTCTCCTATTTTTTCCAATGGCTAGTCAGCATCAGCAACCAGTCCTTTGTTTGGAGTATCTATTAACACAAAGTGTATCCTTTGATTGATGTCAGGGTTCATTCCACTGCTATAAATAGCAGCTGTCTTTAACCTTGGATAGTACTGATAGCAAATACAAAAGGAATACTAATAATGATTGGACAGGCCTGGTAGATTGATCTGAAAACTTACCTAACTGAAAATGTAGGCAATGATTTACTGAACTATATTTCTGAACTATATCATATGTGAAGACCCCCCCCCCCCCCACACTTCCCTGTATAATAAAGAACTGCTGATGTCTCTCCTTGTGATTGTCTTTGAGCAGTACCCGCCTGGAACCCCCTGCCTCACTCACCAGCGTAATACCACAACCGGTGCCTGAGGATGCCAAGTGCCACCATGACAAGTACCAGAGGATGCCGTAGGCCACCACCAAACACCACACCAACAATTGCACAGAGTTAACAACAGCTCCTCATCTCACAAAGGGAAACAACAGAACTTGGATGAACAGAGCCCTGTCAGTACAAACTATAATCATAACTAAAACCCTAAACCCACAATGTACTATCAGTGGACAAACTGGCCTACTTCTAACGTATGGGCCCATATACTGTCCTTATTGCTACTGTGACCATGACTTATATCACAGTCAAAACTATACTGATGATGGGGGAACAACATGCCCCAGATCCAGGAAACCTTGTGGACTGTGGTGCACAAATCTGTCATGGGTGGTTTCCTCCCCATGCCTGCTCCAGTAACCAGTGTCTTTTAGGTAAAACATCATAGCCATCAATGCATTGTTCCATGGCGCGTGATTGTACCACTTGTAGGGATTAGGCTATCTGGAAGTATATTGAACTTCCGATCCCTGTCTAATAATAGTTTTCCCTAACAATGTTCTACTGTTGTCATATTGTCAATGTTCTCAATGTTATAAATTCTGTCAATTGTCAGTGACGGATGCTAGCTGTGTGTCCTGGGTAAAAGCATCATTGCCAGTAATGCATTGTTGCGTGTCGGGATGGTTGTGCCGCTTATAGAGGTTAGGTTATATGGAAGTATACTGAACTAGTGATCAGAAGTTGAGATTTAATTTTCCTTTTACTACCGGCTACAGTTATTACCATGTATAGAAAACAGTTTTGACTGCCTAGTACTATGGACATTACTGCATGAGAGCACCATGCACACACAAAACATACCAAGTATGCACATGAAATGAGATACAAGAGCATACAAATAATAAAAGAAGTAAAGATACAAATTCTCATCCCAGATCAACACTCAACACTCACTAAGATAAATAAATAAATATGTCAATACAACAGTCACCAATATTTACACACATGGGAGTTGGCGGGTCCTTGGGTGTGGGGGGGGGGGGTTGCGTGCACAGGAGAGTGATTGTGAGGACCCGGGTTTGGTGGTTGATGGGCCACCTACTTTTACTGCACTTCCTCTGACAGAACTGAAGGGCCAACCAGGCTTCAAGATTGGCCATCTAAACATACAAAGTCTCCCCAACAAGATTGACCAGCTAAGGATAGACCTACCTGAGTCATGATTTGATGTCTTCACAATATTGGAAACATGGCTCAACAGTTACATGGAAGATAAACTAGCCAGTGTACCAGGCTACCAATTTATGAGAGCTGACAGAAAAACAAAGCAGCAAGATGGTCAAACCAAACAAGGAGGTGCAC
The DNA here is from genome assembly GCA_030323885.1 of Branchipolynoe longqiensis. Classification (NCBI taxonomy): domain Eukaryota; kingdom Metazoa; phylum Annelida; class Polychaeta; order Phyllodocida; family Polynoidae; genus Branchipolynoe; species Branchipolynoe longqiensis. The sequence continues at coordinate 15,518,626 of CM059202.1, forward strand.
TAGTAATTTCTTTTAAAAATGAGCTGCATACTGATACATCCAAATATGAGGACCTTAACCTCTCTAACTGCAACATCAAATCAGAATGGGCAATTGTAATCAGATCTCACACCAAGAGTATACTCATCGGCAACATACATAGGCCTCCAGATGGCAATCTAAATGAAGGAACTGACCTTCTAAATGAATCCATGAGACAAATAACCGACTTGGACAAATATGAGACGCTCACACTAGGAGACTTTAATGTGGATTACAATGAAATGAAACAGACTCTGTGGGGAACAATGGAACAATTTGCTGCAGATCATGACCTCCAGCAAATGATACACAAACCAACCAGGATAACCATAACCTCTGATAAAGCAATAGACCTAGCATTCAGCAATATTAAGCACTGCACCAATACAGGAGTTATCAATTATAATATAAGTGACCGCAAACCAATATACATACTAAAAAAGAAAATAAGGAATGATAAGGGATCTGCCAGCTACTGGGGATGCTCATTCTGAAACTGTGATCAGAGAGAATTGGAAAACTCACTACAGGAATTCAACCAAAGAGAGTTCCTAGCGGAAGAAGACCCAAACAAATGCTGGGAAATGCTTAACACAACAATAACAAAAGCAGCTGACAAGCACTGTCCCCTAGTCATCATCATGATGCTGTCGGTCGCTCTCGATTTAGCTCTCTGCTGTGAGAGTTGCGTCCATGAGTCGGTAAAAAAAAAAGGGCGGTTGTACATTTCATGAAAGCTGCCTGCAAAAGTGTTGAAGTGCTGCTGGCTTTTGCAAGTTACCAGCGGCACTCTCTCGGGGAGCAAATAGTGGTTTCACACCGGCAAGAACATGTCAAGACAGGCGCAAAACTATTTGTCCCTGCAGTGGCTGGTCGGGAGATGTTGGGAGTTCCATACATCAACCGCCCTTAATGCTGCCACAGTGACATGGTTTTCTGTTTAGGGTTTGCTCCCTTAGCCTTCGGTTCTGTCAAGAACCTGTACCAGAAGGCAGTGGTTTACAACTCTGCAGGGCAGGGGTGCTAAACTCCCTGAAGTATTGCTGTACCTGCAATATCTGAATACCTAGTAGAGCTCACTATTAGAACTAACATGGCTGGATACCTTAATGATGAACTAACAGAACTACAACAAGACAGAGACTACTTCAGACACATATTGCAAATATCAAAAGACCCTTGTGATGAGTTCATAGCCAAATGTATGACCAGGAAAAAAAGAAATGAAGTCAGAAAAGCCAAAGCAAGATTCCTCCAAGACCAATGAGACAAATGTCGAAACAATGCCAACAAATTCTGGTGTGTACTCAAACAGATTGAACTAGCAAACCAGACCAAAATTAGCAGCCTTTCCAATGAAGAATCTGGGAATGTGATACTTTATAACCTACTTACTGAAGAAATCAATAACTATTTCATCGAGATAGGAGAAAGGTTAACCAGTAAATTTAACCGAGTAACAGCCCAACAAAAATGTTACCAAGCCAAACTAAATAACCACAACTATGATCTCCAAGAAACATCTTGTGATGAAATCCTAGACAGAATAAATTAAACATCATCCTATAAATTGTCTGGTATGAAAGACAGCAGTACTGCCCTGATAAAGATGGCAATAAAAACATTAATTAGGGAATTCACACCTATGTACAACTTAATAATTAAAATAGGCATCTTCCCCGATGCATGGAATGTCGCTACATTCACCCCAATCTCCAAGACCAATAATCCAAGATTCTGCAGTGATCTGCGACCAATTTCAATCCTCCCACTTCCAGGAAGAATTATTGAACAGATTATACATAACCAAGTTAAAAGCATTCCTTGAATCATCCAACTATCTGACCTCCCAGCAAAATGGATTTAGGAAAAAGAAATCCACAACAGGGGCTCTGGCATCTCTACTGGATGAACTTTTGGGCAACATGGATAAAGGTGAACTAACCATCACTGTGTTCCTTGATTTCAAGAAGGCATTTGATACAATTGACCATGAGATCCTTATCCAGCAAGTAACAAGAGCTGGATTAGGCAACAAAGCATATAATTTCATCACAAATTATCTCAAGAACAGGATGCAGTGCACACAACTAAACAACAATGAGTCCACCACCCGTAGGGTCAAGACAGGGGTGCCACAGGGCTCCACCCTAAGACCCCTGCTATTCCTAATCTTTATTAATGACCTACCACAGTTATCTGAAAGAGCAACATTTACATTATTTGCTGATACGCAGGACTCACAGTACATGATAGAGATCTTGTGGAAGCTGCGGCCCAGACAGACATGGTGCTAGATAAGGTGAATACATGGTGCCATGAAAATAATTTAACAGTAAATAGTGCCAAGACAGAGTATGTGATTGGACTCCTACAAATACCTGGGCACAACTCTTGACTTTACACTAAATGGGAACCGACAATTGGCAAGACTGAATCAAACACTGGCACTAAAACTGACAACTTTTAGGAAATTAAGGAAATTCATAAGTGAAAACACTGCAATGCTCCTAAGCCAAACTACAATATTGCCTGTTATAGATTACAATGACATCATCCATGAGCTCTTAACAAAACAACAAAAGATCGAACTGCAAAGAATTCAGAACCGAGCTCTGAGAACAGTCTACCAAGACTATACACTCAGTGTGGCTGAACTGCACAAGAAAGCAAAATTGGATACTCTCTCAGAATGAAGGGACCTACACCTGATGGCACTAATGCACAAACATGCAAAAGACGAAAAATTCATTGATTGCACAAATAGAATAACAAGAAGAGGGGCCTCCACCCTCCTCAATGTACCATACTCTTCAACAAATAAATATATCTACACAGGTAGTGTCAGCCTTCACTCTGCTCAATATACCACACCCTTCAACAAAGAAATATATTGGAGCACCAATCTACAAAGGTAGTGTCATGGGGAATGACCTCCCTAGTAGAGTCAGAGAAACACAAACAATACTTGCCTTCGAAAATGCATATAGAGCCCACCTGGTTATTCAGGCCCTTGAATGACTACCGCAGTAAACACTAGCACCCCCCTCCCCTGCCACCACCCTTAACCATCATGAACAAATCATCAACACACCAAACATCCTACACAACTATCAACCTGCTTAAACACACTGAACATTATATAAGACAGAAAAAATGTCTTGTCAATTATATACTTACCTAGTTTTATAAGAGAAAAAATGTAACCCTCAACGATTGTTTGAGCTGCCCCTAGTATACACTTTCAACTTGGTGCTGCTCCCCATTTTTGCATGAACTATAGTGACTGGTGCTGAAGATTATACAACAGGAGCCATTCCCTTAATTCTACAGGATCGGTGCTGTAACTAATACAGCACTGATCAAACTTAGATTATTTAGATTCTCTATTCCAATAGTAAAATGAACAGAAGACCAGTGCTCCGGTGCTGATAAATGTCATATTCAGATGAATAAATACTTTACCTATTTAAAAAAAGCCCCAAAAACAAAATAACCTGGGTAGCAAGAAGTATAACTTTTTATAAGTCGGTACCGTCCTGATATGACCTTAGATCTTTTGTTTGTTTTTGATATGGTATTTATTCTGCCCATAGCGTGTAAGCTCCTGCGAGGGTGCTTGTTTTCAATGCTGGACAGCTGTGAAGAATGCTATGATGTATGCCCGGGTTCCGGTCCCGGGTTGGTATCCGGGATGTCCACTGTTATTTATTTAAGTAGTTAGTATCTATGTTAGTTTTTTTTTTGGTATTTTGGGTATAACTTCCTATCATGTAACTAATACAAGTTGCCAGGATGTAAAACTCCAGCACCCACACAGTGACTGTGGAAGTGGAGATGGGTGGGTAAGGCTGAAGGACACCTTCCTACCCTCGGGCCGTCCTCACACCAATAATGAGATGCAAATTAGCTATGTGGAACACCAACTATCCCGGCATACACTCGTGTTCAATGGACTGTCACTATTCATGATGTAAGTGGCGGTAGCTTTTGTTATTCTCTTCACTCACGCAATCATTTCACTGAGGATCTCTTAATACCAGCAGTCCACAACTGATTCATCAAAGGCTGTGGTATGTGCTGCCTGTCTATGGGAAAGTGAATATAAAAGACCCCTTGCTGCTTATCGGAAACAGTAGCCCATGTGGCGGCAGCAGGTTTCCTCTAAAGAAAAATGTCAGAATGTACAAAGGCAATCTCCACCATTTTGATGTGCATGCCAAAAGTAATTGGGGATATTGTTACTTTGATTATCTCCAAAGTCATAGTGCTATGAAACTGCAAAGTCCAATAAAGTTATCAAATGGTGAAAATTAAAACTCTTCCCTAGATTTGATTCACAGAAGAGAAGAGTCAATATTATTTAATATAACTTGTTACCGGTGAAGCCTATATGTCAGAATATTGACTTACATGCGAAAATTAATTTAACATATTTTTACTTCAAAATATTTTCAAAGTTAGCCATTTGTTAAAAAGGTTACTTCAAACTAAAGTAAGGTATGTTATAGTGATCAATCAAATATATTTATTTAAAGCAGCATAGTCCGTTCAAACATCAAATTTTCAAAACGAAACCAATTATCTAAGTTTGATTCCACATATCTCATTTAGATACTGGTGCATTTGTCGCCACATTGAAGGGAACATTGAGTCAATTCAATAGAACCTGTTACTGCAGAAGCCTAGGGTGTCAGAGTTTTGGAATGTTTGCCATCATTAATTTGGCATATTCGCACATCAAATATCTCAAAAGTTAGCCATTTAAAATAAAAGTTACTTCAAACAAAAGTATGGTGGAGTATGGCGATCAATTTGATATATTTATCCCAGAAAATGACAGAAACTCAAAACCATCGAATTATGTAACTTCGTGCCAGCACCATGACCTGATATTCCACTCAGTCACATTAACCTTACACGGAGCCAACCAGTCTTTGCCCTCTCCTAATAATGCTGACCATCTGGTTAGGAAGCGACAAATATCAATGTTTAAGTCATTGGTTTGACTCGACCAGTGTTCGGACCCACGATCCCATGGTCTACCAACACGGCAGACTGCTGCTCTAACTCATTCGGCCATCCCGTCTGGTTCAGTGTCAGGTAAATTAATGCAAACCTAACAACTACTGACTCAATGACATAATAACATTCAAAACTGACCAGACGGGATGGCTGAATGAGTTTGTGGGTTCGAACCCTGGTCGACTCAAAGGAATGACTTTAAAATGTATACTTGTCGCTTCCTAGCGTGGCGCTCGGCATTATTAGGATGATGTAAAGACTGTTTGGCTCAGTGTCAGTATAACGTGACTGAGTGGGGATATCAGGTCATGGTGCTGGTGACCCGGATTCCCGGGGGGCAGCACTACAAAGTCACCATGAGTGTACACTGTCACACATCTGTACACATCCTGATATGACTTTAGATGTTTGCTAGAAAGTAAAACAACAAACCAACATTCAAAATCCACTCACACCACTGAACAGCCTCATTGCCAACCAGCACTGCACACGCTATAAATCACCATATATGCATAACATTTCACTGTTAAAAGAGTAACCAAAACTAAAACCAAATCTATCTGCTATACAACCACAGCATATGGTTGAACCACTAGCATACTTTAATGTACACGGTGTCTTGCTGCAAATACCTTGGTGCGGGAGACTCATTGCTGCACATGTTGAGTACCTATGCTGTACACTATACACCATCGGCTGCTCCCTCACTTTCAATGTTCAGAATGGGGTGTGCTGCACACAATGCAGCACATTCCACTTCCCCATCACCATAAACAAACCAAATGTGATCGCTTCAACAGATGGAAGACCAGTGCATCGCCGCTGATTAAATAAGTGTTCAAATGAATAACATTTGTACCAACCAAAAACACAGGCTGCAGTATGGCTCCTCAACTAATAACTGTCATGTGTATGTCAGTGTTGCTCAGTTGGGCACGTTACTACAACCGATTACATCCGGTGACTTTGTTCACCCTTTAAAAAACCAGAGAAGAAAAACAAATCGCTGCCATTTTGAGAACTTAAAATAAATACATCAAAGGGAATTTAAATGTACCAACCCCCGAGAGGTAGGTAATGTGGTGTTCTCTGTGGCAGAGTGGTTAGAGTCTCTGACTTTTGTCTAGGTAGGACTCCTAATCTGAAAGTCAGTGGTTCGATTCCCTGTGCCCCCCACCTCTGCCAATTTGGATTTCCACCACTGTGTATAACTTATAGCATCATCAAAGGCCAGTTGCCCTCATACCATGTCTATGTCGTGTGGGACATTAAAAATCCCTTGGGTCGGTAAAAGTGTAGGCTTGGACTTCCTATCGACAAACTGTCTAATGGTGAAAACAAGTCTATTCAGACTTATTTGTGATAGGCCGTATAGATCTTCAAGAAAGGAAAAAAGAAGAACAACAAAGTTTCCCCCTATGCTCAGTTCATGGTTGCCTCATTCACGGGAATGCAGTTGGACGTTGGTATTTTTCAAGTGGAGTGAGGGATTTGTGTTTTAGTTCAAAGCCCGAGGCCTCAAGGGATCTGCCAGCAACAGATCGAACACAATTAGCACACTAATTACACTGTGGAGTAGCGGCCACATCCTGGTGTCTGCTACACGCATCTTATTTGTATTATAATCCAACTAAAACCAGTCCAGCGATGTATTCAACAACACTGGCACAAGACACCCGGCAACGTTTAGTAAATCCGCAATCTTTATTAGAATCGAGGCTTAGAACATAAAAAAACTATAAACCAAGAACCAAAGAGAATAGATTCCATTTTTGTAATTCTTTGTAAGGGCGCAGGTTTTCCATCCATCACATCCTGGAGTAGTGGCATTGCCCAGTGCTGCTCTGCTAACCGCATCTTATTTGTATTATAAACCGACTAAAACCACGAGGAGTTCCTTAGTCCAGTGATGTATTCTATGAATCTGGCACTGGACACCCAGCGATGCTTAGCAAATCTGCCATCTTTAATAGAATTGAGGCTTCAAACATCAAAAAACAATAAATGAAAGACCGATAGAATTACTCTCAATTAGATATTTGAAATCACGATACATAATTTAGCTTATGGGGCTGTCACATTACGATGTTTCTCTCCAACGTGCGTCGACGTTTGTCACTTTTGGGCGAAATGTCGGGACACGTCGGGAAGCACTACGCACGCGTTAGGTGCACGTCGGTACACATCGGTACACCTTGAGTGACAGCGACGGTCGCACCCACACGTTGGTGCGCGCCGACGCTTTTAGTTTTTTTTCACCACACGTCGACACACGTCGGCCGCGCGCTACTAACACGCTGCCCTGACGTCAAACTTTTTCCAAACCGCCGAAAAGTTGGACGTTTCTCGACGCGTACAACTTATTTTGCGCGTTGGTGGCATGCCGGTGAGAAGCATCGTAATGTGACAGGGCTATTACAGGTTCAAACTAAAAGCCTCCACTTTTGGATGCCTTTTAACAGTGCAGCTTTCCGGGTGGAAGGATCGAATGTGGTGGTCGAATCGATAGACCACAGGTCTACCGTGCGGAAGGTGGTGAGTTCAATTCCCAGTTGACTCGAACGAATGATGTACAAAATTAATGATTTTTGCTATCTAGCCTGGCGCTCAGCATTAATAGGATAAGGCAAGGACTGGTTAGCTCGGTATCAGGATAATGTAACTGAGTGGGATATAAGGTCATGATGCTGGTGGCCTGGTCCCACAGTGGGTCAGGACTATAAAGTTGTCATGAGTGTGCACTGTCACAAGTGAGTACCCATTCTGATATGACCTTAGCTGTTGCCAGGACGTGAAACTCCAACACACAAACATGCACCCCACCATCGCCTGAGCTGTCTAACCTCGGCTGGACATAGGAGTGACTTCACAGGGGCTGCTTTATCGTCTTGGCGTTCTTTCTGACCTCTGACCTCTGACCTTTGGAGGTGGACGCTACTCGCGACCTGAATGCATTATCTGTACAGATAAGTGTCCAGTATCGCGTCTGGTGATGGCATATCTTCAGAGGAGACTAGACACAAAATGGCCGCCACTGCCGTGTGGAGGAAGACACGGAAAAGTGGTGTGGAACATTTAATTACAGCCACAAAAGACATCTGGTTACAATTTTCTTTAAAAGATGTGTTCTGTAATCCATCCTGGGAATTTATACAAAGACACTACCACACCTCAGTTCCCTTCTCTGTATGTATGTTATTATCTTCTATCTACTACCACAGGGGTTAGTTACTAGTTCAGCCACACCGGCGCCACCTGTGAGTGGTTCCTGGCTACCCTGAAGCCCTGCTGCGTCTGGTCACTACCACCTCCAGACATGCGCTGATGGTCAGATTTATATATATATATGTGAAGTATAACGAATTATGCGAAGATGAAGATACGTAAGGGTTAATTATTATTATTGTTATACTCCGTAAGACCAACGCTGTACCACTGGCTCCACCTTCTCCTCCTTGCCTCCACTGGATGTAGTGTCAGTCGCACAGGAGGATTTTATATATATATATATATATATATAATATATATAATATATATGTGAATCATAATGTATTATAATAATATAAATAACGAAGCATATACAAGGTTTATTATATATTTATTATTACTGTTGTCCTATATTATTGTATATTAGGAGTCGCGCACCAACCCACAGCGGGGCGCACGAATGGGGCGCCACCTGTACAGCACCGGAATAGTATCACTTCTATCACAATTTTCACAAAGAAAGGAAGGAAAGGACTTCTATCACAATTTTCTTTGAGACGGACGTGTGTTAACAGCAGAGGCGGGTGGTAACAACGAAGCGGGCATCATGTATTGCGATGTGTGCGGTACCGCGCACAAAGCAGACAAGTGTAAAAAGAAGAAAGGAAGGAAAGGGAAAAAGTGGTTTTCGACAAGAGTAACTATGTCTACGAGACAGATAGTTGATATGCCGAAAATTGATTCTCGAGAAAGTTTGCCGGAAATAGGAGATAGAATGTCGTCACTCACATTGGAAGAGCAGGAGACTTCCATATTAAAAGAAATAAATGAAATGGAGTTGGAAGAGAGAGTAGCAGAGCTGCAGGAGCGACGAGAATTAATAAGAAGAAGACGACAAGGACGACAGCAAACAAGTGGGGATATGCCAAACCGTGGGCTGCCGCCCATGAGGGACGAATGGCCGACGACAGCAACCACCGGTGCAACGGTGGTGCCGGCGGGGGCTACCAAGGACGAACACTCTGGCTATGGAGTGGTGAAGCTGCGGCATAGGTCGCAGACAAGAAGGCGACTACAAACACCCTCAGATTCCAGGAGCAGGAGCAGCAGCAGTACTAGACGTCTTTGAAGTAAGTGGAGTCTGAGAAGATATGCTGTTCTTGGGAAAGAAGTAAGGAAAATGAATTGTTACAGCATCTATTCGGTGGTGTTTGGACAGACAAGGGGTCACTGTTAAAGACCTCCGGGCGTTCCTGGAGCACATTTGTTTTATGTGATCTAGGGCGAGGCAAAATGACTTTCATGAGTCGACTCATATCGAGTATGACAAGGACATAAGGAAGCTAGCCGAGGTAGAAGGTTTCGCAGCCTTTGGGAGCAGTAATACGGGTATAGGCATGTTTCATTATGGCATGCATAACATCCGACCAAAAAAGCAGGCCAGCAATGTACGTAAAACTAGTGCATACACTAAAGAAGGCAAGACAGGCTGTTACAAATGGAATAAGGAAGGTGGATGTAGTAGAACCAATGAAAATTGTAATTTTGGCCATTGGTGTTTATAATGTGGCAGTAAAAGTCATAAGGAAAATAACTGCACAAAAGACTGACAAGCTAATAAGTGCATTGAAAATATTATTGCTGATAACAGTAGCATTGAATTGCATGACAATTTGACTAAATATTATGCTAATAATAATGTGAATAGTATTGTCGGTAGTTCTGGCCAAGGGGCTAATAAAGTCGTATTTCACAGTTTGCAAAAAGATAAAAATATATATGAGCGTGTTGGTATAATAAGCAGACACGTGGCGCAGCATAGCGCTGTTCATAAATTGCAGCATAACCACGTGCCTAAGGAACCACGGCCAGTGACCGATGGTAGGAATGTTACATGTGCTTCGCCTGTAGGGCAATTAGCGTCTAATGTTGGGCCTAATGATGGGTCTAATGGTGCTAAAAATAAAGTGGGCGAGCATGCGGTATGCCAAGCTCATTTAGAACCAAGGTATGTAAGCCAAGTAAACAATATAAGGTCGAATGGTGAGAATAATATAACAGGAAATGTTACATGTGCTGTGAATACACAAATAGAGTCTCAGAAAAGCAAAATGGAACATAAATTAATTGTGGAGGATATTGTTGAATCAGATGAGACTGATGTAGATAGCCAAGTTAGCAGAATATGGCATGATTGGATTAATAATGATAATGGTAATAAGGACCATAATTTTTACGTCGAGACAGTAAGGGAGAATTACTACTGTTGGGACTTTTACATTAGGGAAGTCCCGCAGGTGGATCCAGCAATAATTAGAGTTACAATTGACTGTGTTAACGGTAGATGCAATTGTGTTCATTACATAGCCGGTAACCTAATTCAGCTAAAGCCATGTCGGTTTATAAGTGAGCTGTTCCTACGAGGGGATTCCGACCCAGATTGGGTTTATATCTTATGGGGAGTAGTTTTTGGTTTCCATGTCACCAATAGTGACTGTATGGTAGAATACAATACTACTTTCAAGAAAGTCCGTAATAAGTTATATAGGGACATTATAACCCAACAATTTTGGGTGGAATTAAACCAAAGTATGATCACTCGAAGCAATCACACTCCCCAGTGCGTACATCATATATTTTGTATACCTAAAGAGGGGTGGGGGGGGGGGAGGAATAGTGGACTGCAGTAGACCAAAAGATAAATCTGTGAATAAATACACTGATAAAGTAGCACTAAAATTTAATTATAAAAGTGTTGGCGATGTAGTAGACCAAATGAATCATGGAGACTATCTTTCAACAGTAGACCTAAAAGACGCATGTCAAGCTACCCCAATACACCCAACAGACATGCCTAAGCAAGGTTCAGTTTGGGATTTTGAAGACAGACAAGGGGACGGGCCAGTCTGCATGTTAGATAATAGACTTTGCATTGGTCTTTCTTCTAGTCCGTTCGTCTTTTCGAAAATGGCCTGCCAGAGAGCTAATAAAATAGAACTCAGCCCAACTCGTTTTGTCTACCTTCTCGCAGTGACTTTTTGTGAATTATAATGTATTATAATAATATAAATAACGAAGCATATACAAGGTTTATTATATATTTATTATTACTGTTGTCCTATATTATTGTATATTAGGTGTCGCGTACCAACCCCCAGCAGGGTGCACGAATGGGGCGCCACCTGTACAGCGCCGGAATAGTATCACTTCTATCACAATTTTCTTTTTGTAGGTGGGTATATTTATAAGTCCCTGCCAGAGAGCTAATAAAATAGAACTCAGCCCAACTCGTTTTGTCTACCTTCCTGTCGCAGTGACTTTATATAAATATAATTATAAATATATAATATATATATATATATAATATAATTATATAATATATATATATATAATATATAAATATATATATGTAATATATATAATATATAATATATATAATATATATATATATAATAGATATATATAATATATATATATACTATATATATATATTGTATATATATCAGATATATATATATATATATATATAGCCGGCGCGCTGAGCAGGTCGGTAAGAGTGTTGGCTTCCGTTTTGGAAGGTCGGGGCGTCAGAATCAAATCCCGGCAGGGTCAAACCATTAACTTATGATATTGATACTTTTCACAACCTAGCCTGGTGCTCGGAATTACTAGGAAAGGGCCAGAACTGGTTAGCACATTATGAGGATAATGTGACTGAGTGGGATATTAGGTCACGGTGCAAGTGGGATGGTCTCGCAGTGGGGCAGCACTATCAAGTTCTAAGTATGAGACTTACAAGGAAGATGAGTGTAGTGAGGTGCACTCACCTCCACATGTGAAATGCCACATACACAAGTAGGTGTAGTGTAGTGAGGTGCACCTACCCCCACATGTGAAATGCCACATTCACAAGTAGGTGTATTGTAGTGAAATGCACTTACCTCCCCAGGTGATATACCACATACACAGGTAGGGGTAGTATACTGAGGTGCACTGACCTCCCCAGGTGATATACCACATACACAGGTAGGGGTAGTATAGTGAGGTGCACTGACCTCCCCAGGTGATATACCACATACACAGGTAGGTGTAGTGTACTGAGGTGCACTCACCTCCACAGGTGAAATGCCACATACACAGGTAGGTGTAGTGTACTGAGGTGCACTCACCTCCACAGGTGAAATGCCACATACACAGGTAGGTGTAGTGTACTGAGGTGCACTCACCTCCACAGGTGAAATGCCACATACACAGGTAGGTGTAGTGTACTGAGGTGCACTCACCTCCACAGGTTAAATGCCACATACACAGGTAGGTGTGAGTTTGGTGATAGCACGATGTTAACCTCCCGATGGTAGATGTAGGGGTTCGAATGCTGCTCTACGAGCAACATTTCCTCTTGCAAACAAGTATAGATATATATATATATCTATATATATACATATATCTATATATATATATGTATATATATATATATGTATTTATATATACATATGCACACCCAGGATAGAACTGCTCAAACAAAGCGGACCCACCACCCACAACCCCAAACCTACAACCCACCACCCATAAACCCACACCAAACACCCACACCCCCCACCGACCGCCCACCACCCACCACCCAAAACCCAACACCAACAACCCACCGCCCACAAACCAACCACCAAGCACCCACACCCCCCACCGACCGCCCACCACCCACCACCCAAAACCCAACACCCAGAACCCACCGCCCATAAACCAACCACCAACCACCCACACCCCCCACCGACCGCCCACCACCCACCACCCAAAACCCAACACCCACAACCCACTGCCCATAAACCAACCACCAATCAGCCACACCCCCCACCGACTGCCCACCACCCACCACCCAAAACCCAACACCCACAACCCACCGCCCATAAACCAACCACCAACCACACACACACCCCCACCGACGGCCCACCACCCACCACCCAAAAACCCAACACCCACAACCCACCGCCCATAAACCAACCACCAACCACCCACACCCCCCACCGACCACCCACCAGCCACCACCCCAAAACCCAACACCCACAATCCACCGCCCATAAACCAACCACCAACCACCCACACTCCCCACCGACCGCCCGCCACCCACCACCCAAAACCCCCACCAACAACCCACCGCCCATAAACCCCCCCACCAACCACACACACCCCCCACTGACTGCCCACCACCCACCACCCAAAACCCAACACCAACAACCCACAACCCACCGCCCACCACCCACCAACCACAACCCGCATCATCCACGACCTAACAACACCTACTTGACATTCCCATAGCACATCCAAATCCACTGGCCACAAACTAAATCCAACCATCCACAATCACCAATTCACAAACACCTCTCCACCATTTCACTGTTCCAACACGCCTGACACTAATTCCCCAATAAACCGAGCATCCGCCTGAAACCAAACCGGAAGTACCTACTTGAAACTCGGCCGCTAGGCTCCTGTTCCACTACCATCGGATCTGCACAGACTGCATGTCTGGCACTATAGGTGACATGTCCTCTTCCTGTGAAAATATAAAAATATACCATTATAGTTCTGGAACTAAAACACGCTGAGGAGGCTTATGCTTATAGAATAATTCAATCTGATAAAAGTCACCGCCTCCGGTAGATCCAACCTGTGAAATGCTAATGTGAATAACACGCCGACAGTTTTGTGATGGTCATCAGTACTACAATGAATGGCCTGGTTGGAAACTGCAGGGTGGCCTTTTGAGTCTAGATCCACCCGCAGCCTGGTACTTTATCAGCCCGCCCCAGTTGGCTCCACTATACACGTGACACGCATGCGCAAGAACCCTCTTTTACAATATCCCCACCCTTTCATGTCACACGGTGGACAAGCCCTCTAAACCGACCACTGTAAGTTAAAAACCCAGTGGTCACCCTCACCAAAACGAGTCAAGCATGTAAATATCCCCCTTCTGATCGCTGATTCGCTGACACTAATATCACGTGACCATCAGTGCCATCGCTGTTGTTTGGACTTACGAGGTTTGTTGTCCCGCCGCCATCTTGTTTCGCTGGTACCTCCGGGTAGGTGTCCATCTGGGGAGGTGGACATGTTCTTAACCGGAAGTGGAACTGGAACCGGAACCGGAACCGGAAGCAGTCGACAACACCCTTCACACCCCCCATGGCCCTCCTCCCTTCCCTCCCCTCTCCACCCTCCCTCCCGACCCTCCACAGTCTCACTCTCTCCCCTTCGCCTCATTCCCCTACCCCAGCTTTCTACAACCAGGTGGGATGGCTGAATAAGTTGGGCGTCCATCTCCCGTTTTGGTAGATCGTGGGATTCGAACCGACATGTTAGCACCCTGGTCGAGTCAAACCAATGACTTAAAGATTGATACTTGTGGCTTCCTAGCCTGGCGCTCGGCATTATTATTATAGGGCAAGGACTGTTTGGCTCAGCCTCTGGATAATGTGACTGAGTGGGATAACAGGTCATGGTGCTGGCAGCCTCATCTCGCGACAAGACAGGATGGTTGATTGAGTTGAGCCTCTGTCTCCTGTTTTGGGAAATCGGGGGGTCCAAACCGATGGGTTCGTGGGTTCGAATCCTGGTCGAGTGAAACCAATTGCTTAAAAATTGATATGTGTCGCTTCCTTGCCAGACATGACTGGCACTCTACTGATTCACAATTACCAAACCAGACAGGATGGCTGAATGAGTCGAGCATCCATCTCCCGTTTTTGTAGATCGTAGGATTCAAACCCAGGTCGAGTCAAACCAATGACTTAATCATTTATACTTGTTGCTTCCTAGCCTGGTGCTCGGCATTATTAGGATAGGGCAAGGACTGGTTAGCTCACAGCCAGGATAATGTGACCGAGTCAGATATCAGGTCATTGTGATGGCAACCGGGTTTACCAGTGGGGCCACCCTATAAAGTCGCCATGAGCGCGCACTGTTACAAGTCGGAATTACTGCTTGGAAGGATTTGTTTCTTTGCTTAACAACCCCCAACACAACAAGTAAACATTGGCTATTGGCGGTTCTTATGGTACATTCAAGCTAACCACGGATTTCCGTCGGTACGGAAAAAAAGAAGTGGTGCACGCAAATCGTGCTTCATTCTCACTGTAGGTGTAAAAGGTGTTCATACTGTCATGGGGGTGATGAAAATGGGAAATATTGCGCATAGAGCGGGACTCGAACCCACATCTCTTTGCATTCCAGGCCAGTGTGCTAACCATTACACCACCTAGGCTCCCTGATATCACCACACTACCCACGCCTGCCTGTCTATGTGGTTACTTGCCTGAGAGGTCAGTGCAGACCACTACAATACTAAACATGGCACAGCACAACATGGCATGGCCACCCACCGACGGAAATTTTCCTTTTTTTACTGCTTGCAGTACTTTTTTCGTCCATCGGTATGGAAAAAAGAAGTTCTGCATGGCAAATTGTACTTTATTCTTACTGTTGGTGCAAAATGCGTTCATATTGAGCATGGCACGGCACGGCACGGCCATCCACCGAGTGTCTATGCACTGAGACTATCACTTTGTCTCTGTGCCTCACACTATATCCCACACGGTACTTCACACTGTGTCTCACACTGTGTCTCACACTGTGTCTCTACATCTTCGTGTATCACACTGTATCTATGTCTCCATGTACCACTGTGTCTCATATAGTGTCTCTGTCTCCATGCTTCAAACTGTGTTTGGCACTGTGTCTCCATGTATCACACCGTGTACCACACAGGCAGGACTAGAAAAAGTGGGTGGCTGACCATGCCTAGAATGAACACCTTCATGGCGACCAACGGACGGAAAACATGCGGAGCCGTCTGTCCGTGTTTAGCATGAACGTAGCCTTAGAAGGGATACTTATAAGAAAGAATACTAAGTTAGTTGAATAGCACCAGTCACTGCTGAAGTCTATAGCCCTGTTCACACGGGGCAGTTAATTCGAATCATATGAATCGACTTGCCTAGTTCGGCTCACATTTGGCGTATGAACGCGCATCTGAGTCGATTTAGGGCTGATTCGAATCATATAATGCGGAATTTATAAACCACCTAAGGAGGTGGTTTATATGAAGCGAATTATATGATTCGACTTATAAAGCCCGTGTGAACGCATCTGACTTATTTAATTAATAAAACCGCTATCTATGCACAGATTCTTTTTTCAGCATTTATTTGTAGGGTTTCACTGCCCAGCAGAAGTTTTGACCGTTCCAAATCAATACGATTCAGTCATTACATATCTAGGTCGAACCCACACTCTCTGGTGCCAGCATCGTCGAACCCAAAATGGCGCTGGTTAGCCTGGACTTGCTCATGCGCAGCATTTGATTTCCGGCCCAAGTACTGCCCATGTGAATGGGCCGCTAATTCGCCTCACCTGATTCGATTTGTCTAATTCGCTTCAGATTTTGCCCGTGTGAACACGGCTTATGATGTGCAGCATTTCGACATGCTCACCAACATTATTTAGCATTTTCTGTTGTTGTTGTTTTACATCCTAGCAACATGTAAGGTCATATCAGGACGGGATGCATTTTCTTGTATCATATTAGAAATATTAAAATGAAAGTACCTTCATTCTAAAGTATAGTCCATTGTACTGATCTAATAATGGCAAAGACTGACAAATTTCCGAGTATGCAGCGTTAAGGTGTTGAGCTGGCCGGAAGTGGGGAAACTTGTCCACTTCCGGTTTTGTAAACAAACCAAGTGGCTGGGCAGTAAGGCTGAATGAGGTCATTTCTCACTTCCCATTTTAGCAGATCGTGGGATCGTGGGATCGTGGGATCGTGGGATCGTGGGATTAGAACCCTTACTGAGTCAAACCAAGGACTTAAAAATGTATACTTGTGGCTACCTAGACTGGCCCTCAATATTACCTGGAGAGGGCAAAGAGCAGGAGAATGAGGAAACATCACTTGTCGGCCATTGAAATTTCACTCTGCTTAATCGAGGAATAACAACAGAAGCGTCAGTAACTCCTACTGAACCAGTGGACGGACCTTAGTGCTCACACTGCCTCAAAGTCGCAAACGACAACAACAAAAACAGACCAACAAGCGGAAACCAATCAGTAATCACCTGATTATCGCTCACCTGATTATGCGTAGCTAGTCTGTGGTGGTTTAAAAGGAAGTAGTGTCAATAGATGCAACTTTCCCTCAGGCTTAGTTAGCGCAATCTCTGGATGTCAGCTTATTTAGTCCGATTTGTCACAGCAACATGATTGGCTGAGCGGTAGTTGCCATGCCAACTGCTTAGAGTGTAGTTGATATGGTTACTCACCGCCTCTTCCTAATATATTCATTGGATACCGTGGTGTCAGACAGAATGGGTCTGAGGCAGTTTAAATGAAGTTTATGCAACCCTCAATAGACAATTTGCATTATCAACCCACCGCCTGGTGGAAATGGACAGAACTAATGTTGTTGGTAGAACTCTAGGTTTAATCTATTGGGAGGCGTGCAAGACAATAGATGCCAGCATGGAGCTATAATGTTGTTTGTCCTGGCTTTATGTCCTAGCAACATCCAATGTCATATCAAGCCAAGTAACTATCGACTCGTGACAGTGCACGTTCATGGTGACTGTATAGTGCTGCGCCACTGGAAGACAAGACCACCGCCACCGTGACCCGATATTATCCTGATACTAGGCAAGCCAGTCCTTGCCCTATCCTATTAATGCAGAGCACCAGGCTAGGTAGCGATAAGTATACTTTTGGTAAGTTATTGGTTTGACTCGGCTGGGGTTTGAACGCACAACCTCCCGCACAGGAAGTCAACAAGTGCTCTTACTGATTCGGCCGTCCCGACTGGCTCGTTTGTTTTTTGTTTTTGTTTGTTGTTGTTTTATGTCCTAGCAACATCTAAGGTCATATCAGGGCGGGTACCGACTTGTGACAGTGCGCACTCATGGTGACTTTATAGTGCTGCCCCACTGGGAATCCAGGCTCCCAACACCATGACCTGATATCCCACTCAATCACATTATCCTGACACTGATCCAACCAGTCCTTGCCCTATCCTATTAATGCCGAGTGCCAGGCTGGGCAGTGACAAGTATAAATTTTTAAGTCATTGGTTTGACTTGACCAGGATTCAAATCTACAAACTCATGGGTTCAGATCTCCCGATCTCCCAAAACAGGAGACGGACGCTCTACTCATTCGGCCACCCCGTCTGGTCCTGACTGGTTGGTAAAACTACACGAAGGTTGATTAGAAATACTAGATGCGATAATGATGCATTGTGTAACTGCTCAGTGCTGCACACGGTGGTAGCTCAATAAAACACATCATTACCGTTGCTGTCACCACACTTGCTACTTGTTCACACATCTACAACAGTCTAGATGTAGATCTAGCTTTAGCGTTTGAATTACTTCAAAGCTGCACAGTCCGATGAAGCATTAAATGTTCAAAACCAAAACAATTATCTAGAATTGATTCTACATATCTAACGTAGATAATGATGCAATTATTAAACATGTGTTGCCAGATAAAAGGGAACACTGAGTCAAGTTAATATAACCTGTTACTGCTGAAGCCTATGATATCAGAGTTTTGAAGTGCTCGCCAAAACTAATTTGACTTATTTACACTTCAAATATCTCAAAATGTAGCCATTTAAAATAAAGGTTTTCTCAAACTAACATAAGGTATATTATAACAGTAAAGTTAATCCATTTATCTCAGAAAAATGACAGAAACTCAAAGCCATCGGTACTGCTCAAGTTGACCTATATTCCTACTTGAGTGCGCGCATGCTCAGCAGAAATCGTCGATAGCGATATGAGTTGAATGTAATCATGACGTCATCAGCGCGCTGGTGGTGACCTAGCAACAGCTGGTGACGTCACGCATCTGCTTACATACCGATGACGTGTGTAGCACGGGTGTTAACGATGTGCTTAGTTAATTAGGTGGGGTGTTTTATGTCAACATTTCAGGTTGTCTTGAGCCTGAGACCAGACGGGATGTGATCGAATGAGTTGAGCGTCCGCCTTCCGTTTTGGGAGTTTGTTTGTTGTTTGCTTGTTTTTGTTTTACGTCCTAGCAACATCTAATTTCATATCAGGACGGGCCCCCAGTTTGGAAGATAGTGGGATTCGAACCCACAGGTTCGAACCCTAGTTGAGTCAAACCAATGACGTAAAGATTGATACTTGTCGCTTCCTATCCAGGCGCTCAGCTTTATTAGGATAGGGCAAGGACTGGTTGGCTCAGTGTCAGGATAATGTGACTGAGTGGGATATTGGATCATGATGCTGGCAGCATGGTCTCCCAGTGGGGCAGCACTATAAAGTTGCCATGAGTGCGCAATGTCACAAGTAGGTACCTGTCCTGATATGACCTTAGATGTTACCAGGATGTAAAACTCCAACAACCTGATCCTGAGACGTCTGCTGAACAACCCATTAGAAAATATATTGGAAGGCTGGGTAAAGGAAATGACCGAACATTCTTAATCAAAGAAGCAAACTATATTCTCACAGACCTTTGTATATTTACCGGCAATTCTTGAGTGAAACAATTATGAACTCATCTACATTAATAGGGTGTACTAATCAAATTAAGATGATAAGGCTACTACCAAATTGAGACTATTCACCCCTTCCCTGGTGTAAAAATATATGGTCTTTCGGTCATGATAGCCGAGCTTGGTATCATATCAATATATGGGGCGATGGAGTTGGGGAGCATTGTTATGTAATAACGATGCAATGTGTGCCCACTCGCTGTGTGACATGGAAATAAATATGTGTAAATGTTATAACACATGGTGACTGGGATTGCGGTATGATGTCCGGATATTAAGATACTGTTACTAATTACAGGAATGTTCCCTTCATGCACCAGGAAGAGTGCATAAGGGAGAGGGACATGTATTATTGGTTAATGTAACTGCATGGCGACTACTTGTTGCCACGGGACCGCTGGGTAAGCACACCCAGCCATTCTGCTTACATTAAGGACACCACCTGCTCTGGGTTTGAGTGACAGGTGCCCACTCTTGGGCACCACCCCTCCCAGGCTGCAGAGGTGTCTGATTGGCTGGCTGTGTGAGCCCAGTCACCCTTGGACTCCTTGCACTTGCTGGACAGACACACACTCCCTCTAGAGATACCAAAGGAAGCAGTTCACCTCTGAGCTGTGTGTAACACCCATAGGACTTAGGTTCAATGGACTGTAGGTACTGATTTTGACTGAACAAGCAGCAGCTATGTGGGTTTGTGTAGCAGGTTGTAAGTGAGTCAGGGTGGAAAGTCATTTGTAGGTGAACAAGAGTCATAGCAATAAAGTTCAACCTTATCACTGTCAATCTTGCGTGACTTGTCTCCCTTTCTTTCTTACGAGTTGTGTTTTGGTATTTAGTGGGGGGAGACTGGCAGACAGTTGCCAGGATCCTCCTGATAGTAGTGAGTATAAGAGTAGTAACTGCGACTGCCAGCAGTAATTCTTCACCTGTACCCATAGCGACTTTATAGTGATGTGCTGTTCCACTGGCAAATCAGGCCACTGGCACCATGACCCGATTTCCCACTCAGTCACATTATCCCAAGAACGCGAAACACAAAGAAACTAACTGTAAAATTTCCCGATAATTAAGACATTGGAGGATGGTGTGAACTAGTCTATAGTAATTACAATTGTATATAAAAAGGTAAATGGTATATAAAACCAGAGACATTAGGGTATTATGTGGTGATCCTTTACCGAGTTGATATAAACATTATGTAGTTATAGATAGTGTGAGAGGGCCACTATTTTTAGTGTGACAGAGCCTTGGGAGCTCTGCTCACATACCCCCCTCCCCCCCAAGTGTTATTTATGGATCACTGCACACCCAGACACAACAGGGCACTGTAGTCATAAACAACCAAGGCTTGATTACAGGCAGGTTGGATGTTCATTGGTTGATTTAAGAATGCCTATTGCTGATTGGAGGAGCTGATCAGGTGTGACAGCCAGCTTGGATTCTACAGACTATATAAGAATAAAACAAGCAAGCTCCTTCTGGTTCCTTCTGCACACTCTATACTGTGCCTTTCTTCTACTTGCCTGTAGTGATTTCCTATTTAGCCTGCCTACACAACCACAGCTGCCAGCTGTCGACTTTAAGGCCCTGTCACACTATGACGTTTCTCCCGGCGTGCCGCCAATGCGCAAGATATTTGCTAGGGCAACTTTTCGGTGTTGTGGGAGAAAATTTGATGGATTGCAGCGTGCTAGTAGCGTCTTGGTGGCGCGTCCGTTACGCCCCCTCCAATGCGTCGGCGCGCGGTCGGCGCGCGGCGAAAGTTTTGTGCAAGCACAAAATGATCGCCGCTACCCAACCGGCGGCGACGCGCAGCGACGCGACGCGCGGCGACGCGCGGCGACTCATGGTGACGCGCGGCGACGTGTCCATTCACACGTTGCTATCACTCAACGTGTACCGACGTGTACCCACGCGCCGTTAACGCGCTGGTAACGCACGCATAATGCTTCCCGACGCGTGCCAACGTTTCGCCCAAAAAGGCAACACGTCGGCACGCGTTGGTAAGAAACGTCGTAATGTGACACGGCCTTTACATAACAATATGTTTTTTATTCATATGCAATGAGTATGCACATCTTTTATTTACAATTACAACAGTGCCTACGCGACTCAAACTAGTGACAAGTTTTGAAGTCAGAAAGAGACTAGGACTTAACTTGTTTGTTGTTGTTTTACATCCTATCAACATTTAAGGTCATATCAGAACGAATGCCAACTAATGACAGTGTGCATTCATGGCGACTTTATAATGTTGCCCCAGTGGGAGACCAGGCTGCCAGCACCATGGCCTGATATCCCACACAGTCACATTATCCTGATATTGAGCTAACCAGTCCTTGCCTATTCATATTAATGCCCAGCACTAGGCTAGGTAGCGACAAGTATAGCTTTTCCATGTGGGTTGGTTGTTGGAGTTTTACGGCCACATCTAAGGTCCTATCAGGACGGGTACTGACTTGTGACAGTGCGCACTGATGGCAACTTTATAGTGCTGCCCCACACAGTCACATTATCATAACACTGAGCTAACGAGTCCTTGACCTATCCTATTAATGCCGAGCGCCAGGCTAGGAAGCAACAGGTATAAATTGTGTAAGTCATTAGTTTGACTCGACCAGGAATCAAACTCCAGATCTTCCCCAAGGGAAGTATGCCCTCTATCGATTCGGCCACCGCGTCCGGTAATTTTCAATGTCATTGCCATGACTTGGTCGGGGGTTTGAACCCACGACCTGCCCTATGAGAAGCCAGCCAGCACTCTTACCAATTCGGTGGCTGTAGAACTCAGTGATGATGTCACAAACGGCAACAGCATAAACAGCTACGGCATGCTGTTTATTTAAGTGCTCACGATGGACTAGGACTGTGGGAATAACTCCACCAGAGAAGTGCGGGGGACAAATCGATCTGAATCCTGTGAAACAATGCAAACCGGAAGTGGTGACCTATTTCGCCGGATGTGACTCCGTGACCCGGCCTTTGTAGTGCAGTGTGTGCTCAGGGAGTGCAGATGCACTCAACTGTTCCCAGGGCTGTGGCACTCAGAGTCTGTTGTTTGTTGTCCACTCAGCCCAGCCTGCTTTGGTTGGTTGGTTGTTGGAGTTTTACATCCTGGCAACATGTAAGGTCATATCAGGGCGGGTACCAACTTGTGCCAGTGCACACTCATGGTGACTGTATAGTGCTGCCCCACTGGGAAATCAGATCGCCAGCACCATGGCTTAATATCCCACAATGGTCACATTATCCTGACACTGAGCTAATCACTCTTGCCATATCCTATTAATGCCGAGCGCCAGGCTAGGAAGCGACAAGTATCAATTTTATATGATCATTTGTTTATTCTCCTCATATCTGTTAAGTGAACGCAGTTATTTTTGTATCTAGTGCAGTCGCGGTCATAATCCATATGGATTGATTTCATTTTTAATTTTTTAAATATTTTTGAATATGTTTTTGGACATGCTTAGCATTTGTAATACCTTGTACCGTGTTTTAATCTAGATATACTATGTTTCAAGGTTATTATTGCCGGAAGTGATAGTGAGGATAAGCTCTCACTACCTATAAAGTACTTTCTCATGGCATGCGTATCAAACAGCTTCTGATAACCAAGTCCAACTCCCGGCCTTCACGAGGCGAAACTGTTTCTACTGACGGGAGAAGGGGCAAAGGCGGATCTCTGGCGCCTCAAAACCAGATGCTTCGGGCAGGTGGGGCTCGTCAATCTTGGCTGACTGCTCATCTAGGAGAAGGTAAACTCTGATTTAAAACCCCCGCTGCCGTGCGGCTAGTCCCATTTATGGGAAGACCAGAAGTTGGTAGTGCACACCAGCGGCCATACCGACTCAATTGTCTGCCTAAACTAAGTGCGGTGCACATCAACTTTGTTGGTGTGGTCAGGGGATGTCACCCCTTCAAGTGCATGAAGACTGGAGCAGCAGATGAGTTAGAAGATCAATAGCTTTGAAGGTGTAACAGCAAGATGATGTGGCTCATCAGGGCACACTCTGACAAAGATGAGTAAGTGGCCAGTCACCTTGGAAAGGAAGGGGAACCTACCAAGTATTTACCCATAGTAAGCAATGGTAATTAATGGAAACAAATTTAGAGATGGAGACAACTCTGGTCCCTCTGCGGGGAAGCCTTCTAATAGCTACAGTGGAGGCACCTTTCCTTCAACTATTAGGAAACCTAGTAATGACAATGTAAACTCAAAGCCTAAAATAGGAAGGTATGCATCTGATGTCAGGCAACTGAAAACTGGAGGAAAGGTGCTAAAGATTGGTACATGGAATGTACGAACATTGTACAAACCAGGCCGATATGACAACCTGAAAGTGGAAATGACAGCGCTAAACCTTGACATCCTAGGTATAGCTGAAACGAGATGGACGGGTGACGGGAGGATAGGTGATAGTGAGGTAGATATGATATATTCTGGAGATGAAAAACATCAGTATGGCGTTGGAATTATGATGAAGAAGTCCATTGCCGCCACAATGATTGGATTCTGGCCAGTATCTGACAGAATTATTATGATGAAGCTGAGGGGAAAACCGTTCAATATAAACATTCTGCAAGTTTATGCACCAACCTCAGATCACGATGATGAAGAAGTCAACGAGTTCTATGACAGCATCAAAAAGGTAATGGAATACACCAAGTCTGGAGAAATAACAATTGTTATGGGCGATTGGAATGCGAAAGTTGGAGAACAACATGAATATCCAGTAACAGGAAGATTTGGCTTAGGTGAGAGAAATGATCGTGGTGAATACTTGATAAATTTCTGTTTGACATCAAAACTAGTAATTGCTAACACCTTATTTGAACATCCAAAGAGAAGACTATATACATGGAAGAGCCCTGGTGATGTATGTCAGAACCAGATCGATTACATTCTTGTCAACCAACGATATCGAAATTGTATCAAACAGGCAAGGACATATCCAGGTGCTGACATATGTTCGGATCATAATCCAGTAGTAATCAGTATGGTAGTGAAATTGAAACAGCAGAACAAAATTAAAAACAACATTCAAATGGATATGAACATGTTAAAAGATGCAAAATACAGAACTAAGTATAATGTCTCTGTTCATAACAAATTCAGTGTACTGATGAATGAAGAAACTCCTCAGAGAGAGTATAACAACATTGAAATGGAATGGGAAGCTCTCAGAGAAAGCATGGTCAAGTCAGCAGAGGAGGTGTTACCAAATAAAAAACGAGAGACAAAGCAATCATGGATGACGCAAACCATACTAGAAAAGATGGCAGAAAGGAAGAAAGTGAAAACCACTGATCCACCTAAATACAAACGCCTGAAGAATGAAATAGAAGATGAATGCAAAAAAGCTAAAGATGAATGGTGGAATAAGAAGTGTGAAGTAGTGGAACAACTTGAGTCTCAACATCGTTCAAGAGAGATGCACAAGAAAGTGAAAGAGATAACAGGTCAAGGATACAGACAGAGAAGCAGTAAATGTATCAAGAACAAAGACGGCAAAATGCTCTTTGAAGAAGATGAAATAAAGTCCAGATGGGAAGAATATGTAAACAAACTATACAATGATGACAGAGGGAACCCACCCACAATTGAGAAAGAAGATGGGAATATTATATTAGTATCAGAGGTTGAGAAGGCTATCAATGATCTAAAGGCAGGTAAGGCTCCTGGAAGTGACCAGATAACATCAGAAATGATAAAAGGACTAGATGAAGTGGGGATTCAAATCATTCATAAGCTAGTAACTGACATCTATGAGACTGGATTTATACCATTGAATATGAATGAATCCATATTTGTGCGACTCCCAAAGAAGCTAAAACCAACATTGTGTACTGAGTACAGAACACTAAGCCTGATGAGTCATATGTTGAAGATGATCCTGAAAATAATTTTACTGAGAAACAGACAGAAAATTGAAGAACAAAACAGTAACGTACAAAGTGGGTTTATATCTGGAAGAGGTACACATGAAGGGATTTTCAATATGAGAATGATTTGTGAACGTTATTGTGAAGTGAACCAGGATGTTTATGCCTGCTTTATTGACTATGAGAAGGCCTTCGACCGAGTCAATCATGAACTGTTAATCAAATGTTTACAAGATATTGGTGTCAATGGCAAAGACATTAAACTAATTGTGAACTTATACTGGACACAACGTGCATCTATAAAAATGGAGCAGGGCCTATCGGATGAAGTTATGATTAAACGAGTAGTTCGACAGGGGTGTGTATTGTCACCATGTCTATTTAACCTGTACACAGAGATGATTTTCAGACACATTGAAGATTGCAAGGGAGTGACAATAGGTGGCATGAACGTCAACAATCTTAGATATGCCGATGACAGTGTAATACTAGCAGACAGTGAGAAAAACCTACAAGATATAGTGAATAGAATCAATAAAGCTGGAATACTATTCAACATGAAGATGAATGCCAGGAAGACCAAAACAATGGTTATAAGTAAAAAGACAGATAAACCAAATGTCAATATAACCATAGATGGCACAAACATAGAACAAGTATCCGAATTCATATATCTCGGACAAAAGATTACAAATGATGGGAGATGTGAGGAAGAAATTAAAAGAAGGATAACAATAGCCCGAACAACATTCTCCAAAATGTATAGAGTGTTAACATCAAGTAAGATATTAATACAAACAAGGAAGCGTATTCTTCAGTGTTATGTGTGGTCTACTCTAATGTATGGGGCAGAGACATGGACAATCTCTAAGAAAATGTACAAACGTTTAGCAGCATTTGAGATGTGGACTTATCGAAGGATGATGAAAATATCATGGACAAAGAAGATCACCAACAAAGAAGTTCTCAGAAAAATTAAAAATAAGAAAAGCTTGTTTGCCACTATACAGACAAAGAAACTTATTTATTTTGGCCACATCATTCGTCAGAGTTCAATATACCGTACATTGTTGGAAGGGAAGGTGAATGGCAGCAGAGGGAGAGGGAGACCAAGAACATCATGGTTTACAAATATTTCATAGTGGACAGGCTTGAATTATTCACAGTCTATCAGAACAGCACAACATCGGGACAAGTGGAGAACCATTGCATCCAACCCTCGACTAGAGGATGGAACTATTGATTGATTGATTGATACTATGTTAGTTTTTTTGTTTTTGTCCCACCTTTGAAAGTTAGGTTTCAGCGACTCCATTGTCTTTGTCGTTGTTTTCCACTGAAGCCTGCCACCTGGCAGACTTTCATATCCTGCACACAGAAGAATAGAGTGGCGCCATCTGGCAGCGAATACAAGAACAATGATATCGACATGACGATGCAGGTGTCCTTCGATGCTAGGTTTTGCCGCCAGTTTGGAAAATTTTTAATTTAGTTTGATTAAAGTTGCATACTCCGATGGTTTTGAGTTTCTGAACTTTTTGAAGATAAATATATTAGGTTGATAATTTTGATCTCATCATGCTGTCAGTCGCAATGTGACAAAGACTGCTTTTATTACTTAACCGCCATCTCCATTTAGCTCTCTGCTGTGAGAGTGATGTCCATGAGTCAGTCTTAATGTCTCTCAGCTTCAGGTTTCTCTTGATAGTATCCTTGAACCAGAGATGAGGGCATCTGTTCTTTCTCTGACCAGAAGACATTTGAGAATAGAGGATCTGCTTTGGTACTCTATCTGTTGACATCCTCATCACGTGTCCAGTCCACCGGAAGTTCTTTCTGATCAGAAGATCTTCCATAGAGGACAGCTCTGTCCAATTAAGTATTTAATTGTTTCTCACTTTGTCCTTCCAGGTTATCCTCAAGATCGAACACAGATGTCGCATCATGAAGGCATGCAGCTTTTTCACCTGACGTCTGTACACTGTACAGGTCTCGGCTCCATATAGTAGGGTGGATATCACAATTGTACGGTAGATCTTGCCTTTGACCCACATGGACACATGATGGTTGTGCCAGAGTATCTGACGTAGTCAGCCGAAAGATGTGCTAGCCTTGGCCATCCTCCTCTGTAACTCAGTATCAATGCATCCATCACTTGATATAGTGCTTCCCAGATGAATTCTGGAACAGAGTTCAGCTTGTTTCCATCAACCATGATATCCTCCTCTTGGATTGACATGTTGAAGTGCTGCTGGCTTTTACAAGTTACTAGTGTCACTCTCTTGGGGAGCAAATAGAGGTCTCACCCCGGCAAGAACATGTTAAGACAGGCGCTAACTATTTGTCCCTGCAATGGGTGGTCGGGAGATGTTGGGAGTTCCATTCATCACCGCCCTTCATGCTGCCACAGTAACATGGTTTTCTGTTAGGGTTTCCTCCCTTAGCCTTTGGTTCTGTCAACAAGCTGTACCACAAGGCAGTGGTTTATAACTTTGCAAGGCGGGGGCGTCAAACTCCCTGAGGTATTTTAGTGCCTAAGGTATCGGTGGTACTGCAATACCCGCATATATTATGATCTACCTTACTTTAATTTGAAGTAGCTTATATTTTATAGCGCTAACTTTGGAGTTATTTGAAGTGTAAACATGCAACATTAATTTGGCATCTACATCAGAAGTCTGCAAACGTAGGTTCCAGCACTAACATATTGTCTTAAATTGACTTAATATTCTCTTTTATGCAGCAAGTCTTGCATAATAAGTTCAGTAGCATCAAACTCTAGATGACCAGATGTGATGGGCAAATGAGTTGAACGTCCTTCTCCCTTTTTGATAGATAGTGGGATCGTGGATTCAAAAAATGATCGAGTCAAACCAATAACTTAAAAATGTATGCTTGTCACTTTCTAGCCAGGCGCTCGGCATTATTAGGATACGGTAAGGAGCAGTGGAATGAGGAAGACCAATCGTCCACCATTGAAAATTCTCACGCTTAATCAACTCATGTACAACAACAAAGGAGAAAGAAGTTGGATACATAGAATCAGATCCAAATAAGTATTTTGGTTTCGAAAAATGTGCTGTTCCATCCGACTATGCACCTTTAACAAAAGCGAAACAAACCAAAAATATCAACAGATCAAAATAGAAAAAATAGGTATTAT
Source organism: Branchipolynoe longqiensis (assembly GCA_030323885.1). Classification (NCBI taxonomy): domain Eukaryota; kingdom Metazoa; phylum Annelida; class Polychaeta; order Phyllodocida; family Polynoidae; genus Branchipolynoe; species Branchipolynoe longqiensis. The sequence goes on from CM059202.1 coordinate 15,547,500, forward strand.
ATTTATAATAATCAGAGATCTGGGTAAGGCTAGTGATGGTGCTTTATTATCCATGCCCATCATTCCTTACTGTGTCAGCCTGGAGGTCAGGTATAAGGCGGGACGGGGTCACTGACCCACCAGCCAGGAGTCCAATCAGTCATGGTCACCGAGAGGGCTCAGTGGCCTGGTGGGCCCTCAGACGCGCGCACTGGGTGCAGTCTCTTCTTACAGAAGTGACACTTCTTCTTTACTGATACGATCACGGTAGCGTTAAAGGGGATGTAACATGGCTGACACACATTGACTTATTTACAATGATCAGGATGGGGTTAAAGGGGGTGTAACATGGCTGACACACATTTACTTATTTACAATGATCAGGATGGGGTTAAAGGGGGTGTAACATGGCTGACACACATTTACTTATTTACAATGATCAGGATGGGGTTAAAGGGGGTGTAACATGGCTGACACACATTTACTTATTTACAATGATCAGGATGGGGTTTACAATGATCGGAGGTTGGTAACATGGCGACACACATTGACTTATTTACAATGATCAGGAGGGTTAAAGGGGGTGTAACATGGCTGACACACATTTACTTATTTACAATGATCAGGATGGGGTTAAAGGGGGTGTAACATGGCTGACACACATTGACTTATTTACAATGATCAGGATGGGGTTAAAGGGGGTGTAACATGGCCGACACACATTGACTTATTTACAATGATCAGGATGGGGTATAGTGCTAGCGCATCATGGTTTGCAGGGGCGTAGCTAGACATTTAACGATGTGTACTCCTAATTTTGGCAGGGGGTTTAGGCGGCCGCTTAATCTTAAGCTGGTGGATTTTACACATTTTAGACTTGAGTTTTCGACACTCCGGACTACTACATGCCTCCTCTCTCTCTCTCTCTTTATTATTTTTTAATTTAATTTTTCTTTGACAAAACGATGTGGACGTTTTGGCGTACGCGCGTACGCCTAGCTACGCCCCTGGTTTGTATATATTGAAAGGATATATTCTCTAGAAGTGATGTAGGGCACAACCATGTTCTGAGGGTCTCTGTGGTGAAAAGCTCCAAACCATGAAAAGGACCTCTTCTCTAGAAGATCAAACAGGATCGCCGAATGAGTTGAGCATGCGTGTCCCGCTTTGATAGATTGTGGGATTCGTGGGTTCGAACCCTGGTCGAGTCAAACCGATGACTTAAAGATTGGTGCTTTTTGTTTCCTTGCCAGGCGATCAGCATTATTAGGATCGGACAAAGGCTGGTTGGCTCAGTGTCAGGATAATGTGACTGAGTTGGATGGGATATCATGTCATGGTGCTGGCGGCATGAACTCCCAGTGGGGCAGCACTATACATTCGCCATAAGAGCGCATTGTCACAAGTCGTCATCTATCCTGATATGATCCTAGCTGTTGTCAGGACGTAAAACTCCAACTTTATGTTTTGTAATTGGTTTGACTTGACCAGGGTTCGAACCCGTGTGTTTGAATGCCACTATTTACCAACACGGACATCCTGTCTGGTTCGTTAATTGTGAGTGAGTAGGCTTGTGCTAGGCTTGTTAGTTGCCATTTAATCATATTGGCGCCAACCTCCTCTGTAACCATGGTAACGTAGACCAGGGAACGCTGCGAGCAAAAGAGGAGATTCCTTCCTCTATGAGATAGTAATGAAGTATATATTTATACACAGTAAAATCTCTCGACCGCACCAGCTCCACAGATCGACCACTCCCCTATATTGATCGCTTTATTTGGGTCCCAACAATACAATTGTAACCATATTCTAACTCCCTAAACCGAACACCTCCCTAAGTGGACCATTTAAAGTCGGTCCAAAGATCGGTAGATTTAGAGAGGTTTTACTGTATATATATTTATCTGGTCCCATGAGTCAGTAGTCAATAGAGAGGATTTGAAATGGACAATTTATTGTAATGGAAGTTTGTCAGGAAGCCTATAGGGATAGGAATCTCAACACCTGCTTTGAATAATCGTCGATTTGAGGACTTTGACCTCATCCTTTATTCATAAACACATTGAGTAGTGTCACGTGACTGCCATGGTGTGGTCGGCAGCACGAGTAAACTGACGTTTTTGTATAAAACTGAGTGGAGCAATGGATCATCTTCGGAACGCTCAAACTGACAAAACACACTGGATCTCAGCTCACCGTGGCTTTGTCATTGTGTGTACCATTCCAACGCTTCCAAACAATTGACAATGAATGGAGAAATATACCCCACAGAAGCCTTACTACAACACAGCTCCAATCAGTCTCTGGTAATACTGTGTGTGTTTAACGACCCCCCCCCCCCCCCCAGCACAAAAAGTAGATACATTAACCAACTCCAAGACATAACTGAGAATAGTGTTAAATAGACATGCCAGTGATTTTCAAATAACATTTCTCTATATACAAATACAAAGATAGAATAGAATACAAAGAACTAACAATTACTAAATAATTAAATGACTCAAACAGTATTGCAACAATTAACATCATACACATTGACATCCAGTGTTCAGATTTACGTAACTCTTACCTCTGTCACCATCATACCTTATCATTCAGTATATACTGACTCAAATTTATGGGCAAATCAGTGTAGGTATTTACTAGATACCAGCATATTAATTGTGATTAGATCCACTGATTTGCATCTATACTGTGTATGTATTTAAAAATAGGTATATATATTTTTTATATATTTCTTTTTAAAAAAAGGAAAGAAGGAGAAAATGCTTAAAGACAATGCTAGAACCATGGAATACATATTCACTGAATGCATGATACTTTTATTGGACTGAAATTGTACACAGTTATTACCACAGCTGATTCTTCATTTATAAAATGTATAATACTTTTATTATCAAACAGGATTTGCATGCAGTTACTATTACAACTGATACTAGTTTCAATTATAAAATAAGGAATTGTACTGTATGGCCGGAAGACCAGTGCTCTGGCACTGACAAGAGATATTATTCGATGAATAAAATACACTTTAGTAAAAAATATACATAAAGGGCTCAGCTGATTTGATTACTGGAAGATTCAGAGAGAGAAAATACCAGATCGTTAAAACAGTTTGTTGTCAGATTGGCACACGCACAGAATGCATTGAATCTCAGCTTGCTGTCTTTTTGTTATATATATTACTGGGTGTGCCTGCCCAAGGCTCCCAAAGCATTGTAAATGAAGAAATCAATACATAATTATACATACAAATATATACCTAAATAAACAGCATAGACCCTAGCTACCAGTAGTATCGGCTCTCATTACTGGTTATTTCTGTCCAGCAGACCATATGCATATGCAGGAAATCATTGACATCAACATAAACACTGAATGTATCTATAAAAGATTAGTATGTGGAATGACGCAACTTCTCGCTGAAAGTTTTGTTGAATGTTCAGGGTTTGTCTTTGTCGACAGTGCTTTGTTACTGTCAGACAATAGTCCCGAGCAGTATTGAGTGACAGCAGCTGAGGGGTGACCCTGGGCACATGTGCAGTTTTATTAGGTCAACTCCGCAGGGGTGGTCACATGGGCAGCCAAGGGTCAGTCACGTGATTGAAGGAAATGCTGAAATTAAAGCTGCATAGTCTGAACACCAGACCTCATGGCCGAGCGTTGCTTGGCTTTTCGTGTGGGAGACCGTGGTTTGGTACTCTGACTCGGTCGGTCGAGCGAATGACTTACCAAATTTATACTTGTCGCTACCTAGCCTGGCAGTTAGCATAAATAGGATAGGGAAAGGACCGGTTTGATCAGTATCAGAATAATGTGATTAAGTCGGACGGTGCTGGCAGCCTGGTCTTCCAGTGGGGCAGCACTATAAAGTTGGCATGAGTGCACCCTGTTACAAGTCAGTACCCATCCTGATATGACCGTAGATGTCGTCAGGATGTAAAACCCCAACAAACAAGAAGCAGGTAGTTGGAATGCGACAAGGTGTGTTGATAAACTGACAGTAATCCTCATATGATATAGCAGCCTGCGATACACAGGTGTAGGTGAAGAGGCTCCGCCAACTCTACTATTGTCAGTATTTGTTTCTTTTAATAAAACAGGTTATTCATCAGAATATTCAATTTTGTCAGCGCCGAGGCACTGGTCTCCCAGCCGTTTAAACTACAACGTAAAAAGGTAGATGTTAGTAGATTGTAAAGGGGTTAGTGTGTTAGTGGGTTAGCGATAATAAATACAGTGTTATCGGCTCATATAAGATGGTGGGTCGCTGCAAAAACTGTGCTGGTACTACACTAGAGCTGAGGTAAATAATTGAGTGACGTCCTGATATGACGGTAGATGTTGCTAGGGTGTAAAACATCAACACACAAACAAGTAATTGAGAGAGGGGGGGGGGGGTGATTACCAGTTACTACTGTTCTGATGATCAGATGATTATTCCTGTTCAGTTACTCGGTAGGGCGGATTTGCCCAGCCAGATATCGTTACTCACATTATGTATTATTTGAATTATTGCCTTGTTGATATATTGCCTATTGTCAACTATTGATATCCTACCGTTATTATCCACCTCATGTATTGGTGAATTGTTATTAGTCTATTACATTGTCAATAAAACTGATATCGCCCATACTTGATATCTGTGGTGCCTCCCGGCTACTTACTTATATATTATTTAACTCCTACGTTTACATGAATAAGACAAGTCACTGTTTGGATGAGAAGTTCTCTGGCTGGCACAGATGAAAAGGCCCTTACCCATTTATTATAAAGTCACAATTTGAATAACAAGTCGTGAGCAGCAGCGCAAAATTAGTGTGTGCGTGCTGTAGCACTCCCCGGGGCCGAATGGACGCAGCCAAGCCGTGGACCAGGTGGTGTTATGTAATGCGCTACTCCACCAGACAGGGTGGTAGGGAGCAAAAGAAGACGGCAGAATAATTAGATGTGAAGGGAGTACATTGAGCACTGCCCCAGTCAGTTGTAAGACCTACACATTTTATGAACAGTTGTTGACAAGTAGACCATTTGCAATCCCAAAGTTGGTAGCCTAAACAGTGGCTCTTCGATATACATTTGGTATTATCCTGATTTAGATAATACCCGCCTTCGTCCTAAAATAATACTCGCATAATTAATTATACAACACAAAATGTATATATAGATATATAATATGATTATATAAATATAAATGTTTGAATTTCAAGATCTGAGCATCCGCATGAAAATCAGTCCCACCAGGGGCCGTATGCATGGGGCGGTGTTAGCGAGCCAAAACTGGTTTTGGATGGGATTTCTAGGTAAGTCAGTATGCATGGAGGGGTGTTATGCAAACACTGCAAGTTTAAAGTTGGGTAAGCTAACACCACCCCATACCTGGTTTAAGGGCGGTGTTAGGTACCGATTAGGCCCAAATCTATTCAATGCTATCATATTTTACAGAATTACATGCTCTAACAGTGATATTTGATCAAATTAACCCCAAAATCGAACCGATATTAACGCCGCCGCTACATCGGCAGCGATATTCATACTGTCGAATCTTCACAAAACAAATCGCGGCCGCCGCGGCCGTCGCTGTCCGCCGCCAACACCGCATCGTCGGCGATGTATTAGGGCCAAATCTATTCAATGCGATCATATTTAACAGAATAACATAATCAAAAAGTCAAATTTTCTCAAATTAACCCCAAAATCTAAGCGATATTAACACTCCAGCTACATCAGCGGTGATATTCATACTGTCAAATCTAAACAAAACAAATTGCCGCCACATCCGGATCGGCGGCGATATTGTCAAATAGCGGTGATCGCCGTGAACAGGCTCAGAGGGATACCCCGAATCTATAAATAACTGCCCGTTTAGCTAACGCTAATGGTTTAGGCGCCCATGCATATGGTGTGACATAGTTCACGATGGCAGTGATAGCTACCCGGTGTTACCTGTTAACACCACATGAAGGCTAACACTGCTTCATGCATATGGCCCCAAGGGGGTTTGGCTCAGAGGCTCCTCCGAGACTCCTCAATACCTAACTGGCACCGAGAGGCGCCGCAGACATTTTAATGTAAATGATTCGCCAGGAATATTTGCTTTCTTGTTAGCGTGACTGTAGACAGCCATCACTCACAATCAGGTTCTTTTCTGGGGCCATGCTGGTCGCCTCTGATGGCGACGTGGCATCTACTCGCTATCTGCTCACACTCTCGTCTTCTGAGCCCGATCTGAGCTTGGGGTGTCGGTTGTCTGAGGTAAGGTTTGTTGATTGTTAGAGTTTTACGTCCTGGCAATATCTTCTTGAAGATTGATACTGCCTATCATGGATAAGTCTGAATAGTCTTGTTTTCACCATTAGACAGTTGGTCGATAGAAATCCCGAGCCTACACTTTTACCGACTCAAGGGCTTTTAACCTCCCACATCACATAGACATGGTATATGAGAGCAACTGGCCTTTGATGACGCTATAAGTTATACACATCGGTTAGCCATCTAAGGTCATATTAGGATGGGTACTGACTTGTGACAGTGCACAATCATGATGAGTTTATAGTGCCGCCCCACTGGGAAATTAGGCTGCCGGTGGCCATGAGCCAATATCCTACTCGATCACATTATCCTCACACTGAGCTTAGCAGTCATTGCCCTATCCTATTAATATCGAGCGCCAAGGCTGAGGGATGTAAGGCAGGGAGGCAGGGACACAGGGAGGCAGGGAGACAGGGAGACAGGGAAGAAGGGAGCCAGGGAGGAAGGGAGGCAGTGAGACAGGGAGACAAGGAGGCAGGTAGGCAGGGAGACAGGGAGACAGGGAGACAGGGAGACAGGGAGGCAGGTAGGCAGGGAGGCAGGGAGACAGGGAGGCAGGGAGGCAGGGAGACAGGGAGGCATGGAGGCATGGAGGCATGGAGGCATGGAGGCATGGAGGCATGGAGGCATGGAGGCATGGAGGCATGGAGGCATGGAGGCAGGGAGGCAGGGAGGCAGGGAAGCAGGGAGACAGGGTGACAGGGAGACAGGGAGGCAGGGAGGCAGGGAGGTAGGGAAGCAGGGAGGCAGGGAGGCAGGGCGGCAGGGAGACAGGGAGGCAGGGAGGCAGGGAAGCAGGGAGGTAGGGAGGCAGAGAGGCAGGGAGGCAGGGAGGCAGGGAGGCAGGGGAGGTAGGGACGCAGGGACGCAGGGACGCAGGGACGCAGGGACGCAGGGACGCAGGGACGCAGGGGAGGTAGGGAGGCAGGGAGGCAGGGAGGCAGGGAGGCAGGGAGGCAGGGAGGTAGGGAGGCAGGGAGGCAGGGAGGCAGGGAGGCAGGGAGGCAGGGAGGCACGCAGGCATGGAGGCATGGAGGCAAGGGAGCAGGGAGGCAGGGAGGCAGGGAGGCATTGAGGCAGGGAGGCATGGAGGCATGGAGGCATGGAGGCAGGGAGGCAGGGAGACAGGGATGCATGGATGCATGGAGGCATGGAGGCAGGGAGGCAGGGAAGCAGGGAGGCAGGGAGGCAGGGAGGCAGGGAGGCAGGGAGGCAGGGAGGCAGGGAGGCAGGGAGGCAGGGAAGCAGGGAGGCAGGGAGGCAGGGAGGCATGGAGGCCGGGAGGCAGGGAGGCAGGGAGACAGGGTGTCCGGGAGGCAGGGAGGCAGGGGAGCAGGGAGGCAGGGAGTCAGGGAGGCAGGGAGACAGGGAGGCAGGGAGGCAGGGAGGCAGGGAACGCAGGGGAGCAGAGAGGCAGGGAGGCAGGGAAGCAGGGAGGCTGGGAGGCAGGAGGCAGGGGAGCATGGAGGCATGGAGGCATGGAGGCATGGAGGCAGGGAGGCAGGGAGGCAGGGAGGCATGGAGGCAGGGAGGCAGGGAGGCAGGGAGGCAGGGAGGCAGGGAGGCAGGGAGGCAGGGAGGCAGGGAGGCAGGGAGGCAGGGAGGCAGGGAGGCACACAGGGGGAGGCAGGGAGGCAGGGAGGCAGGGAGGCAGGGATGCAGGGAGGAAGGTAGGCAGGGCAGGGAGGCAGGGCATGGAGGCAGGAAGGCAGGGAGGCAGGGCAGGGAGGCAGGGAGGCAGGGAGGCAAGGCAGGGAGGCAGGGCAGGGAGGCAGGGATGCAGGGAGGCAGGGAAGCAGGGAGTGAGGGAAGGAGTCCGAGAGGCAGGGAGTCCGAGAGGCAGGGAGTCCGAGAGGCAGGGGGACAGGGAGGCAGGGAGACAGGGACAGGGAGGCGGGGCGGCAGGGAGGCGGGTATGCAGGGAGCCAGGGGTCAAGGGACCAGGGGGGGAGGGTGTGCTTGGCAGGTGTGGTGGAGGGGATTGTGTGTTGGTGTTCTCTGCATCCATAATAACCGTGCAATGACAGCTAATGTATGTCCCACGCACCCCCATCTTACAACCGCTTTTCACCCAGCTTAGAACCAAATATAGGAACACAGATGTACACAAACGAATAGAGCACGGACCCTCACAGCAGAGTTCCAGAGAAGAATACAAGCCATGGAAAAGAGATGCTTGCGCTAGATACTACACATCTCATACAAAGATTATGTTTCCAACAAGGAAGTAAATGCCAAGATCGAGCAGGCAATTGGACCACACCAAGATCTCCCGACATCACGGTTCCAGCGGCGCGGTGCATTGTGGGATGGGTCAGAGCAAAACAATCCCCCCCAGAAGCACATGGCACATGCTAATACACTGGGTGCAGCTATGAAATGTGCTAGTTTCAGCTCATCTCAGCTCTTGTTTGAAACATAGAATACCAACTAAAAAAAAATATATACCGCTTGGAACACATATAGAAAACATGTTTAACAAAAAGATAATATTAAAATAATATGGTTAGGATTTTGGATTTCTATTAATTTTGAATAAAACTGCCATTTTTCAATGCACGTATTGGCAAACTCAATGGCCGTATGCCTTTGCTTTGCTCCCAACGCCGTTTTCAGCGCATGCACAGTCGGAACCGTGATGTAGTCTATTGTAAAGAGATGCAAACTGCAGTGGTATGGCCATATTTCCTGTTTGTCAGGTCTGGGCAGAGCCATCTTGTAGGGCACAGTAAAAGGGGGAAGAAAACACGGCAGACAAAGGTGCCAATATGCAGGGATGGAGTTGAGCAGTCCGGGGGGAACAGGGAAAACTGGGGGGAAATAACTGGTTTCAAGGTCATCTGTGGTTCCACAACTACCCTCATGGTTAAGGGATTGATAGTGGTTGGTTGTCAGAGTTTTACATCCTGGCAACACTTTTTTTTTTTTTTTTGGTAAAGTATTTATTCATCTGAATATGACATTTGTCAGCGCCGAAGCACTGGTCTTCCGGCCGCTATCTTACTATTGGAATTGACATTCTAAACAATCTAAGTTTGGTCAGTGCTGTATTAGTCACAGCACCGATCCTGTAGAATTAAGGAAGTGGCTCCTGCTGTATAAAGTACAGCACCAGTCACTGCGGTTCATTCAAAAATGGGGAGCAGCACCGAGTAGAAGATGTATACCCAGGGAAACTCAAACAGTCATGGTGGGCTACATGTTTTCTCTTATAAAACAAGCAAAGTTTATAGTTAACAAGACATTTTGTCTGTCTTATATAATGTTCAATGTCTTTAAACAGATTGATAGTTGTGTAGGATGTTCGGTGTGTTGATGGTTTGTTCATGATGGTTAAGGGTGGTGGCAGGGCAGGGGGGCCCATTGGGGTGGGTGGTAGGGGGGAAAACATCTAAGTTCATATCGGGACGCGTACCGACTTGTGACAATGCACATTCATGGTGACTTTATACCACTGCCCCACTGGAGACCATGCCCTGATATCCCATTCAGTCACATTATCCTGACACTCAGCCAATCAGTCCTTGCCCTATCCTAATAATGCTGAACCCCTGGATAGGAAGCAACAGGCGTACATTGTTAAGTCATTGGTTTGACTCGGCCAGGGTTCGAAACCGTGGGTTCGAATCGCACAAAATTACCAAAACTTAACTTTTGTCTTCTCTCGCTTTTGATACCTGCCGACTAAATATAAATATATAAATATTATATATATTATATATATTATATATATATATATATACTAGGCACTATTGGCCACCAATGGAATACGTTGGGACCTAATCCACTTGCCGCACATGAGGCATGATGGGAAGTCGATGAGGGACCGGAAGTGATGACACGCTGACGTCAGAGCTGCTCAGTGTGGTGTACAAGAGGGAACAAATTGGATTCATGAAACTACTATGGGATATTGATGGCCGGACAAACCGCATTCATGAGCGCCAAAAGAGTCGGGTCATCGGGGTCACGTGGTTAAGTAGGGCTGACGCGCGGTGTGCTGCCACCTGACGGCGAACTCGGGAACTAAGCAGTCTCATGCGCCACCAGGACACTGGAAACTTCCCCGCTAACAAACTGACGTCGCACCAACGTTGGCAAACCTTTGGAAACACTGCAGCGGTTTTACTACGTTGGACCAAAGTTGGGCCAATTCAGGTTGCGATATTGGTCCAATGTTGTGCCAATGAATTTTTCTGATTATCCTTTCATTGTTGCATGTCAAACATTATTCAAATGGGTCCTGAACTTTTTAGTAATGCTCATTTCTACCACATGTGTCACATGGAATGTTCCAGTTTGTTGATAGGTGGCGCGTAGTGGGTTTCCTGATGCATAGCTCGTTATGTGAATCTTTTCTTGAATGGAGTCCACCTCTATTGTCTGCCTGTTGACCACCGATATGCATATATATATATATATATATATATATATATATATATATTATATCACTATATATATATATATATATATTATATATGTGTTGCTATGTATTACCCGGGTGGTTAACTAATATAAAGACCAGACGGGATGGCCGAATGAGTTAGAGCATCCGTCTCCCATGCTGGTAGATCGTGGGGTCGTGGGTTCGAACCCTGGTCGAGTCAAACCGATGACTTAAAAATGGATAATTGTCGCTTCCTAGCCATGCGCTCGGCATTAATAGGATAGGGCAGGGACTGGTTGGCTCAGTGTCAGGATAATGTGACTGAGTGGGATATCAGGTCATGGTGCCGGTGGCCTGGTTTCCCAGTGGGACAGCACTATAAAGTCGCCATGAGTGCGCACTGTCACAAGTCGGTACCCGTCCTGATATGACCTTAGAAGTTAGATGTTGCTAGGACGTAAAACAACAAACATTAACTAATATAAGATGTTCAGCCGATGATGGTCTGCATTTGTGTATTAAGATTATTATTGTGCACTTGGAAGAAAGCAGACCAGCATGCCCCAGCCTATGGGAGAAGCAGTTGTTATGTTGTACTGGGCTGGAGCACCTTGGGTACCAGCATACTCTACTCTAACGGCTCAGGGGAGGTCACGTGTGCCCGTGCTCCCCTAATATCTTCCTCACTTGTGCAGAATTTTGACTTCATAAAAGCAGAGGGGCCTTCTAAAGAGGGTCCAGCCAAAGATAGCTCAACCAAACTAATGTTATTGTCTCCTCATTACGTAATAGATCAATAATTTGGCCGAGTGAGTGACAGCCCCTCTCTATATCTCTATATCTATACATAGGAAGAGTTCAGGCCCTAGCCACGTAAACGGCAATCCAAAAATGGAGATAACCATTGGAATCAAATCTTTTTAAATCTTTCCTTTTTGTTGTTGATATATTCCTTCGCTGTTGTTCATTGCTCCATAACCATGAGATCATATGAAAAGTGGAATTAGTGAGAATTAAACTTATTTTCAGGTAAAATTCTTTTACTTAAACTACATTTTTGGATTCGCGTTTACGGGGATTTGTGCCAGAACTCTTCATATATACATCTGCATACATACACATACATATCTATATGTGCATATATAGTTCAGGCTTGTATCATGGAACACTTCTTAGGTACTTCCAACCAGAGACCAGGTCTATAGTCTCGAGCTAAGACACTTGGTTCAAATCCCATCATGTTCTACCCCTTTTTTATCCATATTTTCCTATTGTTAAGTTTCTCTCCATATTTGTCTTTCTGACCTGAATTGTGCAGATATATCAGCGTAACTGGCTAATACCACTAAACCAATATTTGTCCATATCATTGGGACAATCTTTACTCATATCGTTGAGCCAACATTGGATCAAAGTCAACTTTGAGCCAAGGACCACCAGGATGTTAGGCCAATTTTGGCTGTCCAATGTTAAGGCCCTGTCACATTATGACGCATCTCGCAAACATGCAGCCGACGCATAAAATCACTTTTTTATGTAAAAAAGCGTAGAACTTTTTGTCACGGGGGCAAAGTTGGATGTATACATACCGTATACATAGCATATGACCAACGTATGACCAATGTATGGCTAATGTGCCTCCCAGCGAAATACGCTTGAATTATGCTTGGATTATGCTCACGGTACTTTCGCAGAAAGCCAGTGAATGTTATATACGTTATTCGATCGCCAGAACTATGCCTGATATGTTACATCTGTCAAGACATGCTGGAGAAATGCTAAGCGTATGTTAGACATACATTAGACGTACGTTAACAACATTTGTATAATGTACATCAAACGTACATCAACGTACTCCTAACATACACATAACGTATGGCTGACATAAAATCCACACGTTGTCGAACGTTGTCGTACGTTGAAAGTTTTGTGCATGCACAAAACTTTGCCGACTCCCTGATGCGCAACGCCGTATCCCGACAAACATCAACTTACATTGACATATAACTATGAGCGCATAACGCACGCATAACACATAATACGTATCCCGACATAGCAGCCAAAAATCACATACATTGGCATACATTGGCGCGATGCGTTGTAGTGTGACAGCCCCTTTAGGCCAGTTTTCATGCAGACGTTGGTGCAACGTTGTTCCAACATAAGCATGTTATTTGGGTTATTAGTGGTGCAAGGTCAAAGTCATAATTGCAAAAATGATGCGTCGCTAGTAATGCAGAATTAATGTGCACATCGTCACCATGAGGCGCTCTCCACTCAGGTGGGAATCTACTTCCGGAATTGCTATCGGACGACATGGCATAGCGGGCACAGCATCCGCTTGCAGTGCGGGAAGTCATCAAATTTATTAACACAACGCATTCTTCCATAATCGCCATTAAGAGTGTTCTGTCTATCTTTACCTCATGCTTGTTTGTTGGGGTTTTATGTCCATGACCCAATGTTTCACTCGCTCACATTATCCTGACACTGAGCTAACCAGTTCTTCCCCTTTCCTAGTAATGCCGAGTGCCAGGATGCGGAGTGACAAGTATAAACTGTGTAAGTCATTGGGTTGACTCGGCTGGGATTTGAACTCCCGACCTTACACACCGGAAGCCAGTCCTCTTATCAATTCGGCCACTGTACCCGGTCACCTTTACATGAATAATGTGATGTATATATTGATCTATATAATATAGATATACACATCTATCAACATATTTATGTACATACACCCACATATATACATATGCAAAGGCTAAGGCTCGAATCTGTGGCTTTGTAGGCAGCCTATGGTGAAATCAATACAGACAATGAGAAAGGAAGAGTATGAAGTCTAAAGAAGAAGACAGAGTCAAGCCCTCTGGTTTATTATTTATATAGTTACATGGGTTCATTGTAGAGAATCACCCCACCCCTTTCCCCCAATGAGAAACAAGCATTCTTGGCCCTACCAATACGGATCCAGCATTCCTGGTCTCCATGGATACCAGTGGTCTGCCCACCACCACAAGCTGTATGGCCCGATTGGCCACCACCAAACTTGACCTTTGAGTGTGGTGATCCCTAGGCCAGCAGAGGGGGTAATCCCTGATTGCACTCACACCCAGACCTGCCAGCACCACTATGTCTATTTACATCGCACTCATGCGCCATCAGCCCATACATATATATATATATATATATATATATATATATATATACGAGTCAGCCTCACGAAAACGGGCCAATCGGTGGTCAAGTGAAGATGTCGGCATCGCAATTCTTAAAAGTGTAGTGCATTTCTTTGTTTCATATTAAATTATCCTAGAAACAAATCAGGTTGTTTTATTTTTTCGACCTATGCATTCAGTATAAATTTAAGGACTTTCCAACATCTCTGTCAATGCTAAACTATAATTATACCGATCGACGCCGACATCCAATGATCGACGCAGACAACTTTAATAGATGTTTGTGTCACAATTCTTAAAGTCTCGTGCATTTCTTTGTTTTATATTATATTATCCTAGAAACAAATCAGGTTGTTGTATTTTCTCGACCTTTACATTCAGGATAAATTTAAAGACTTTCCAACACCTATGTCAATGCTAAATTATAATTATACCGATCAACGCCGACATCCATACTCGACACTGACAACTTCCACCAATTGGCCTCTTTTCGTGATCCTGACCCATACATACTTGCGCCTGGTCACGTACACTGATCAGTAATAAGCCATTTGCATTCCCCCCTATGCTGAATATTTTACACATATATACATGTACATACTTGGAGGTGTGTGCTATGGAGGATACTGTATTGATTACGTAGCATAGGAACTTTGAATCGGCTCCATCCCTGCAATATGGTCCTGCACATGTCGCGTAATGATACCTGAGCATTAATTCACCCCAATTATCGCCCACTAACCTCCACTGCTGGTGGCGCCCTCACCCGGGAGTCGCTATCAATACCGCCTGTCTGACGCACTTAGCGTCCTTAATGGTGGTTTTCTTTTGGTGGGATGGTAATTAGTATCCACCATGAAACGCTGCCCCTTGTCACGTGCTACTTACTACAAAGTCCGGATGCAACTTCCAGTAGGACATCCTGGGAACAACGACCACTCAGCAGACAAACCCGCAGAACCCAGCTAAGGACCAACTCAAACATTCCCACAGCGACAATCAAACACGCGGATAGCCACACTAATTGGAGCTGCACTGTGCACAATAAAAGCATCACATGTTTTAAGCAAGATGTTTTCTTTCTTGAAGATCTATACTGCCTATCATAGATAAGTCTGAATGGACTTGTTTTCCAAACTTTGCAGTTTTCGATAGAAAGCCCCAACCTACACTTTAAGATTAACCAAAGACCCTATAACACTAAGATGGCTCACTCCCTATCTCTCCCATGGTAATGTACATTTTGCAGTGCCATCTTGTGGTGGGTTTGATCAGCCCGGCTGCTGGCGGCTGTTTCATATGTAAACACATACAAGGTGAGAGGGTCAGTTTAAAATAAAAATAGAAAGATTGCCTGTCATTTGGATGCCAATGTTGTACCTACTGCCTGGTCCCCACCTCCCTCTGACCCGCCCTCCCTCATTCTCCCACTCTCTCCCCCTCTGCTCCCTCCCTCCTCTCGGCTTCACCACCCTTCCCCCTCCCTCCCCTTCCCTCACTCCCCTTTCATCCCATTTCCCCCTCCCATTCCCACCCTTCCCTGTCTCCCTCCTCATCCACCTTAGCCAGCAGTCTCACACCACACCTCCGCCCCTCCCCATTCCCCCCTTCCTCTCTGCCTCCCCCTGCCCCTCCCTCTCCCACTCCCCCTCCTCACCAACCTCACCCGGCGCTCTCACACCACACCTCTCTCTCCCTCCCCCTTCCATCTCTGCCTCCTCCTCCCCTCCCCCCTTCCTCCCCACTTCCTTTACAACACTCCCTCTTCCTCCCCCACAACCTCTCTACCCCTCCCCCTCCTCCCCTCTCCCCCTCCTCACCCACCTCAGTCGGCGCTCTCACAGCACACCTCATGACCCCCTCCGTAATGTAAATGGGGGGGGGGGAGGGAGGTCCCCACTGGTTGCATGTTGCCAATCCTATAAAACTCCCACCACCATGGCTACCCCCACCCTGCCCCTCCACCTAGCCACCCCACCCACCCCCGCTACCATACACACATTCCCCCAGCATCCTTCTTCCAGCACACTGATGCATGCATACGCACACACACACGCACACGCACATGCACACATGCTCAAGCACAGACACTACCCACACAACCCATTATAACGCTATCAAAATGATCAAACCCACCCCCTGGTGCACTGGCTGTTGTCTTGATTATACAATACAGGCTGAGTGAGCCGTCTTAGTGTTATAGGGTCTTTGGTGTAACCGACCCAAGGGATTTTTAACCTCCCACACCACATAGACATGGCATGAGAGCAACTGACCTTTGGTGACGTTGTAAGTTATACGCAATGGTGGAAATCCAAATTGGCAGAGGTGATGGAAGAGGCGATGGCATGATCCTACATCCAACCAGACGGGATGGCCGAATGAGTTGAGCATCCTTCTCCCATTTTGGTAGATCGTGGAATTCGAATCCATGGGTATGAAACCGGGTCGAGTCAAACCAATGATTTAAAAATTGATACTTGTTGCTTCCTAGCCAGGTGCTCGGCATCATTAGGATAGGGCAAAGACTGGTTGGCTCAGTGTTAGGATAATATGACTGAGTGGGATGCCAGCTGCTCCCCCTGCACCTATCTCGAGGACAACAGGCTATGTATGCCAGTAGGACATCACTGTTAAGTCACCATGAGTGCACATTGTCACACGTGGGTACCCGACCTGATATAACCATATATGTTGCCAGGATGTAAAACTCAAGCACCAACCATCATAATACAGGACTTAGATACTGGTGCATTCATTTTCCATCTTGCAGTTTGGTGTTCCTGTGGAACCCGGTGTTATGTATCCTGGGGAGTTGTCAGGGTGAGTCCGGAATAGGGCATGCTGGGAATGCAGGACATAAATAAACAGTTCCATCACAAAGCTCAAGGTGTCGACACGTTCATTACATGCTGTCAGATAAGTAAGGGAAATTCCAGAGATGGCTTAACTGGATTGAAGCCCCCCTGTCCACTGAATATCGACAACAATATGGCCGTTAATTGGAGGTCATGGATAACATCATACAAGATTTATGCGACTGCTTCGGGTGCCGCATCAAAATCGGAGAGGGTGCAATGTTGCGTCTTCCTGCATGTCGCTGGCACTGAAGCGCAGAAAATACACAAGACTTTAAAAATAGAAGACGCCAACAAAGACAAGATAGGACCATTGGTTGCTGCATTTCGACAGTACTGTGAGGGCAAGTGTAATATTACAGCGGGACATAGATCAGGGAGTAGCATTTCCACCTGTGAAGGTTTGGGTCACCCGATCGAATCCTACTCAGTGTAGCCATTTGCAGTCTGGGCTATTTTCCATTCCAACCAGTGGTCCACAACTGATTCATCAAAGGCTGTGGTATGTGCTGTCCTGTCTGTGGGAACGTGCACGTAAAAGACCCCTTGCTGCTTATTGGAAAGAGTAGCCTATGTGGCGGCAGCAGGATTGCTTCACAAATAAATATGTCAGAATGACCATATGGTTGACGTCCAATAGCTGATGATAAAAATCAATGTGCTCTTGAGGCATCGTTAAATAAAACAAACTTTCCTTTTTCCTGTAGAACGCTGCACTGGTAGAACATGAGTAGACAGTTCATGTCCACCATTTTGCTATACACATCACCATTAATTTACTATGATTCCAATGTGTTGGTTGTTGTGGTTTTACGTCCTGGCAACCTCTAATGTCATATCCGGACATTCCAATTTGGTGTGCCTGTGATATGCAGCTATCCTTGAAAGGCGATGTTTCAGTAAAGTGGTGTGTACATAATAATTAATTTGACTTCTTTTCATTTCAAATATACATATCCAAATGTAACTCTTTAACATCAAAGTTACTTCAAACTAAACTACTAGATTCATTAATTGCGCATTTCTGAATCCCGTCAATTGAATAAAAAAACAATTTATTCCACTTTCCACTTCCGGTCACGTCATGAATTAGGTAAATCTGCCTTCTCCACACGTATATATGCATATATATATGTGCTATATCATTTATTATGTGAATATATATAAAGAATAGTCCCTAAGGTTTTCAGTGCACCTTCTCCACACCTCTCGCTTCCCAACACCCCTTATTCTCAGCCCCCCCCCCCCCTGTAACCGGGCACTCTCTGCTTCCCCTTTCCTGGGAACCGACTCCAAAGGTCTTCCAGCTCTCACTTCAAAATTGACTAATGACGTGCTCGGTCGTGCTCTTCCCTCTCCTCTCTCCCGTGGTCCAGCTTCCCGTCTGCTCTGTCTGTTGATAATGGCTCTGGACTATTGTTCAGTCTGCGGAGGAGACCACAAACAAGGTGACAAAGGGGCCTGCAAGCTTAACAAACTCACCCGTGGGGATTCCGCGGGTAACTTAGTCCGGATCACCAGATGTTACATGGGAGAGATTGCGAAATTTTCACCTCAGAAGGACTCACAGGAAGAGTTAAGACAGACCTTTCTGGGTCTGTATGTTTCTGAGGGAGAGCACAAGTTGCAGGAACAGGTCGATATGTTGGAAAGGGAGGAATGCCAACAGCTCTTGACCGCGAAGTGTGAATGGTTGGAGAGACGGCGTGCGACCCAGCTCGCCAGTAAGGCGGGCCTGAGCCATGCGGGTGGCTCTACCCATGCCACCAACGCACAATTTCAAAATATCAGACTCATCCTCCCGCCAAAACCAACGGCTGCCCAGACTGATGGGCATTCTTCATTCAGCGAGCTCCACTCCCATGCCAGGACCAGGGGGCGCAGAGGGAGGAACAGGAGTTCCTCCGATTCCAGGAGTCGTTCAAGAAGCTCATCTAGGAGACGGAGAAGTAAGTGGTCAATCAAATGCTTTATTGTTGGAAAATAAGACTTGCATAAATTTAATGCGCATGAGCTCTATGGCGCCTCACTGATGTGGTTTCTCGACATCGAGGGAACCACACAGAGGGATAGCACAGCGTTTATGAAGCACTTACACTTCATATCCCGCAAAGCCAAGACTGATGCCTTTAAAGACTCTGTTCATGTCCACTATGACTGTGAGGCTTGCCGAGATTTTGGGGTTTGCCGCCTTTGGCAAGCCATACAACTATACAAGCACCATGTTCTATAGCCATGAAAACATGACATGGGGCGGAGCAGGCAAGACTGGAGCAGGCTCCTCCCGTTTCAACTCGACACGGCAGTTTGAAAAGGATTGAAAGAGGGCTTGCTTCCAATGGAACAAGGATTCAGGCTGTGGGCGGACAGAGGAGGACTGTGGCTATGGCCATTGGTGCAGCAGGTGTGGATCCAAGTCACACCGACGGATGAAGTGTCATAAGGATTGACACCTTGCTCGCACCGGGACCCAGCTATACCACACTGCCCCACCCATCGTTACCCCCGCAGTAAGTAAGGTGACACCACTTTTGAACACTGGTTACACTCGTTGCTGTGCTGATTCCACCAATTGGTGGTCATGGTTACTGCAGATGCATGAATTTCTCCTCAGTCACTAACTATCCTCAACTACTTCCTCAAGAAGGCGGGTTCCCCCCCTATAGACGACACACACTTTGACCTTGCCACCACTTTCAAGGGGATCAAGCGTGAGAAGGGCGTCCCCCTCCCCCGCCTGGCCATGCCCCTTCTTCTCGGATGTTGCTAAAGATCTTCGACCGGCTCTCCATGACTGTTTTGTGCAGTTTTCGAGGGCTGCTCAGGAAATGCCAGATAACATCCTCTGACTCTTCACTCAGGCAGAAGCACTCCCGCTTCCTGGGCTCGGGCATGGTCATCAGCATCCACCGCTCTAAGATCATACAGTTTCAGGAGCGGGTACTGGAGATTCTGATCACGAGATGCCCCAACCAGGCTTTCTGGATGGAGAAGCACTTCCGCCAGATCCCTGCCCCCCTGGAGGGCATGGCCTTCCGTCTCCCATCTGCCGATGGACTTTCCTTCCCGATGCTCTACACCATTTACCAGTCAACCCTCAAACATTTCTCAGCTGAAGCCGGACTTGACCCCTTCAACATCTTGTCTCACTCGCTCCGCCGGGGCAGATGCACTTACTCGTTGCTCTGCGGAGTGACTATTGAAGAACTCAGAAGACGGGGGGACTGGTCAAGTGACACTGTTTTCCTCTACCTCAAGTCCCCTCTGAAGTATGGAAGCACGGAGGAGACAATCTGTTCAACAGACTGGACCAACTAATCACCAATGCCTGGGAGGAGGGTTCTGTACCCCAAGCATGGAAGGATGCCAGCATTGTAACCATCTACAAGAAAGGTGATTGAAAAGACTGTGGGAACTATAGAGGAATCTCTCTTCTTTCCATAGCAGGCAAGATCTTTGCCAGGATCCTCCTCAACAGACTATCTATTCACATAACACCTGATGTAGTTCCGGAGTCACAGTGTGGCTTCAGAGGTAACGGGAGCACCATGGATATGATATTTTGTCTCCGACAGCTACAAGAAAAGGGCGCAGGACTGACCACTGTACATGGTATTTGTCAATTTCACTAAGGCGTTTGATACAGTCGGGAGGTCCGAGCTATGGCAGCTACTGAGGAAGTATTGATGCCCAGAGAAGTTCACAACTATGATCGAGGCTCTATATACAGGAATGATGGCAAACGTTAGTGTTGGAGGGGAAGTCTCGGAATCGTTCGGGGTTACCAATGGGGTCAAGCAAGGTTGTGTACTGGCCCCCATGCTCTTCTCCATCTTCCTATCAGCAATCCTCGACGAGACCTTCTGAGACATGGGGGATGGAATCTATATACAGTCCAGACAGAGCGCTGACCTATTCAATGTCGCACACTTCAGAGTGAAGACCAAGACTACTCGGATACTGGTGAGACAGCTGCTATTCGCAGATGAGAGTGCACTGGTTGCCCACTCTGCTGAAGAGACCCAGAAAATAGTGGACACTTTCTCCGATGCATCAAAGAAGTTTGGCGTGAAGATTAACATCAAGAAGATGGAGGCGCTGTACCAACCCAACTCTACAAGAACCCGAGAGGAGGAGATCATGGTTGACGGAAACAAACTTAACTCTGTTCCAGAATTCACCTACCTTGGAAGCACTATATCAAGTGATGGATGCATTGATGCTGAAATACAGAGGAGGATGGCCAAGGCTAGCGCATCTTTCGGCCGACTATGCCAGAGACGCTGGAACAACCACCATGTGTCCATGTGGGTCAAAGGCAAGATCTAGCGTGCAATCGTGCTATCCACCCTACTATACGGAGCCGAGGCCTGGACAGTGTACAGATGACAGGTGAAACAGCTGCATGCCTTCATGATGCGACATCTGCGTTCAATCATGAGGCTAACCTGGAAGGACAAAGTGACAAATAAGGAAATACTCGAACGGACGGGGCTGCCCTCTATGGAAGATCTTCTGTTCAAAAAGAATCTCCGGTGGACTGGACACCTCATGAGGATGTCATCAGACAGACTACCAAAGCACATCCTCTATTCTCAATTGTCTTCTGGTTACAGAAAGAGAGGGCACCCTCATCTCCAGTTCAAGGATACCATGAAGAGAAACATGAAGCTGAGAGACATTAAGACTGACTCATGGACGCAACTCTCACAGCAGAGAGCTAAATGGAGAGTGGCAGTCAAGTAATGCAAGCAGTCTTTGTCGCATCGCGACCGACAGCATGATGATGATGATGAATAAGTCCCCTCTGAGTGTCCGTATAATGAACGATATGAGGGTGGCCTCCGCCTTGGCTGCCTCACCTGCTGCCTCGGCACACCCTTTGGACTTGTACTAGACTTGGTTTGACTTGGCAGCATCCTTGGGATGTTTGGCATATATTTTCCCTGCCAGAGAAATTACACTCAACCCAAGCCAAGTCTAGTCTTTTCCTTCTCATTTCCTGTTCGATTATTTATTTGCTATATAATTCATTATGTGAATATAAATAAAGAATAGTCCCTAATGCTTTCAGTGCTCCTTCTAGGCACCTCTCGCTTACCAACACCCCTTATTTTCAGCAGGCCCCCCCCTCTAACCGGGCACTCTCTGCTTCCCCTTTCCTGGGAACCGACTCCAACGGTCTTCCAGTTTGGATAGGTAGGGCATATATTTTCCCTGCCCGAGAAAATAAACTCGACCCAAACCGTGTCTAGTCTTTTCCTTCTCATTTCCTGTTCGATTATTTATATATATATATATATAGCTAGTATATGGATATACGGGTATAAATCTTCGGTATGAGGTATTGTTTTACCTAAGAAGATAACTAAGACAGATACTGTGGAGTAGGTGGTGAGTACACAAACACAATGCCGTATTTGATCTAAAGTAACGTATTTTCTCGGACTTCACTGCAATCTCTATTAGAAACCCGTCCTGATATGTCCTTAGATGTTGCCAGGAAGTAAAACGGTATTTCTTCTATGGGGCAATACATGTTTAACAAGCGGACCAATATCTAAGTTCCATATCTAGGAGAGAATCTAGGTACGTTGCGAAAATGTTATGCTTTCAGATGGTTGGTTGTTGGAGTTTTACGTCCTGCAACATCTACGGCCATATCAGAATGGGTACCTACTTGTGACAGTGCACACTCGTGGTGACTTTATAGTGCTGCCCCAGTGGGAGACCAGCCCATCAGCACCATGACCCAATATCCCACTCAGTCACATTATTCTGACACTGAGCTAACCAATCCTTGCATTATCCTATTAATGCCAAGCGTCAGGGTAGGAAACGACAAGTATAAATTTTCTAAGTCATTGGTTTGACTCGACCGGAAACCGAACTACCGATCTCCCGCACGCGAGGCCCGCGCTCTGCAGATTCGGCTATTGCGCCCAGTGCACTATGCTTTCATCAGATTATGCGGCTTTAAGAAGGAACCCCATTGTACCTGTAAGTATGACACATACGATAAGTACAAATAAAGGTGTAAATATCTAGATACCTGTAACATTATTGTCGGAAAACAGTGATACGGCACTGACAAAATATATAAATGAATAAAATTCATTTACCAAAAGAAATACAAAAAATATAAAAATACAAAAAAGGTATTTTAAAACACTTGGGACCCCGAGGCTGGAGGCTGGCAGACAGAATTACTTCTGATAGTAATTGTCTGCGCAGGTCATGTCTGAATCACCGCATTAGTGCCCGGCATGTCACGTCACAGCCCCACTTCCGGAAGTACTCCCAAGGTGCACCGCGGTGGCTCCGTCTCATTAACGAACCACCGAGAGTAACGCAACACCAGCATTTTAGACCTGTTCGCCTTGCTAAATGGATTTAGTTCGTGGCAGATTTTGTTGTTTGGTGACGAAATGGTTGTTTGCATTGACGATAATAAGTTGTTTTGTTTTTAATGTGAGAAAATAAGGGTATTTTGATTAAATTGCTCTTTAAAAAAAAAATGGAGCTCAAAGTTGATTTTTTTAAATGTAATTGACGGCAAATTCTTAGTTTCGCTTTCAGGGCCGAGCCTGTGCCGGAAATAGACAAACGCGGATGTCATTTATACGCGGTAACCCTGCGCACCACCCATTCAATACGCGCTTCATGTCGTCTGCTTTACTCAAAGTTGTCTGCACTGACAAAATGTTGTCTGCACCAATTAAAGGCAGTCTGTTTATCGTTCGCTCAAATTGTCACAGGACAGAAAACCTCAGATGGTTGGTTGTTGGAGTTTTACATCCTGGCAACATCGAAGGTCATATCGTGTCAGTGAGCACTTATGGTGACTTTATAGTGTTGCCTCACTAGGAGACCAGGCTTTGTTTGTTTGTTTGTTGTTTTACATCCTAGCAACATCTAAGGTCATACATATCAGGACGGGTATCGACTTGGGACAGTTCGCACTCATGGCGACTTTATGGTGCTGCCTCACTAGGAGATGGGGCAGCCAGCACCATGGCCTGATATCCCCCTCAGTCACATTATCCTGACACTGATCCAACTAGTCCTTGGCCTATCCTAATGATGCGGAGCGCTTGGGTAGGAAGTCACAAGCATAATGTTACTGAGTGGGATATCAGGTCATGGTGCCAATAGCGTGGTCTCCCAGTGGAGTGACCTGACTGGATAGCTAAATTAGTTGAACGTCCGTCTCCCATATTGGTAGATCGTGGGATTAGAACCTTGGGTTTGCAACCTGTTCAAGTGAAACTGATGACTTAAAAATTGACACTTGTCACTTCCTAGCCAGGCGCTTGGCATTATTCGGATAGGGCAAGGACTGGTTGGTTCAGTGCCAGGATAATGTGACTGAGTGGGATATCTAGTCATGGTGCTGGCGCCCTGGTTTCCCAGTTGGCCAGTACCATGAAGTGGCCGTAAGTGTGCACTGTAAGAAGTCGGTACCTGTTCTGATATGACCTTAGATGTTGCCAGGATGCAAAACTCCAACAACCAACTAACTAACAATCACAAATATCGAGGTAGCGCACTTACACACTTACACACTTACACACTTACACACTTACACACTTAGACACTTACACAATTACACACTTACACCCTTACACACTTATGTAATGTCGTGATGGATCCATACATACACTACCACTTACACACTTACACACTTACAAAATTACACACTTACACACTTACACATTTGCACACTTACACACTTACGCAAGTACACACTTATACACTTACACACTTACACAATTACACACTTACACACTCACGCAATTACACACATACACACTTACACACTTACACAATTACACACTTACACACTTACTCAATTACACCCTTACACCCTTACATACTTACACACTTACAAAAGTACACACTTACACACTTACACACTTACACATTTGCACACTTACACACTTACGCAAGTACACACTTTCCCACTTACACACTTACTAAATTACACACTTACACACTTACACAATTACAGCCTTACAGCCTTACACACTTACACACTTGCACACTTACACACTTACACAATTACACACTTACACAGTTACAATACAGGGATGGTTCCACATTATGCAGCACACATCATCCTGGTCGCAGCACTAATGCGAAGGGGTGCCGGGGGGGGGGTTCAAACATTGCACCGACAGCGAGATCTGAACCCACACATCTACCATTCCGGATCTAGCGTCCTAATCATTAGTCTATCTACGTGCCCTGATGCAATCAATCTACGTGCACCTCACTACATTACACCTACCTGTGTATGTGGTATTTCACCTGGGGAGGTTAGTGCACCTCACTACACTACACCTATCTATGTATGTGGCATTTCGCCTGGGGAGGTGAGAGCACCTCACTACACTACACCTACCTGTGTATGTGGTATTCCACCTGGGGAGGTGAGTGCACCTCGCTAAGCTACACCTACCTGTGTATGTGGCATTTCAACTGGGGAGCTGAGTGCACCTCACTACACTACACATACCTGTGTATGTGGTATGCCACTTGGGGAGGTGAGTGCACCTCACTAAACTACACCTACCTGTGTATGTGGCTTTTCAACTGGGGAGGTGAGTGCAGGTCACTACACTACACCTACCTGTGTATGTGGCACTTCACCTGGGGAGGTGAGTGCACCTCATTACAATGCACCAACCTGTGTATGTGGCATTTCACCTGGGGAGGTGAGTGCACCTCACTACACTACATCTACCTGTGTATGTGGCATTCCACCTAGGGAGGTGAGTGCACCTCACTACACTACACTACACTACACTACACTACACTACACTACACTACACCTACCTGTGTATGTGGTATTCCGCCTGGGGGGGTTAGAGCACATCACTACACTACAATACACCTACCTGTGTATGTGATATTTCACCTGGGGAGGTGAGTGCACCTCACTACACTACACTACACCTACCTTTGTATGTGTCATTTCGCCTGGGAAGTTGAGTGCACCTCACTACACTACACTACACTACACTACACCTACCTGTCTATGTTGTATTTCACCTGGGGAGGTGAGTGCACCTCACTACACTACACCTACCTTTGTATGTGTCATTTCACCTGGGAAGGTGAGTGCAACTCACTACACTACACTACAATACACCTACCTGTGTATGTGGTATTCCACCTGGGGAGGTGAGTGCACCTCACTACACTACACTACACTACACCTAGTCTTTGTATGTGTCATTTCACCTGGGAAGGTGAGTGCAACTCACTACACTACACTACAATACACCTACCTGTGTATGTGGTATTCCACCTGGGGAGGTGAGTGCACATCACTACACTACACTACACTACACCTACCTGTGTATGTGGTATTCCACCTGGGGAGATGAGTGCACCTCACTACACTACACTACACTGCACTACACCTACCTGTGTATGTGGTATTCCACCTGGGGAGGTGAGTGCACCTGGGGAGGTGAGTGCACCTGGGGAGGTGAGTACACCTCACTACACTACACTACACTACACTGCACTACACCTACCTGTGTATGTGGTATTCCACCTGGGGAGGTGAGTGCACCTCACTACACTACACTACACTACACTGCACTACACCTACCTGTGTAGGTGGTATTCCACCTGGGGAGGTGAGTGCACCTGGGGAGGTGAGTGCACCTCACTACGCATAAAGCGGGAGTTGTCGACAGACGCTGAAGGTCACTGTTCGCTTAGCGTGTTGCAACGATGACTCAGCAGTAATTGCTGGGTATCACACAGCGGCAGCGCTCTGCTTTAAGATTAAGATGAAAGAAACAAAATCCATAAATCAACCACCACAGACAAGCCTTACCCATAGGATGATTTCCTTTGCTGCATCTTCAAAGGCCGAACACTCTGGTAAATAGCAAATATTTTGTTCGAATAGTCTAATAGAGTATTTTGAGTTGTTGCAGAATTTGCAATAGATTTTTATTTCTTTTGTAACCTGTGTAATATATATATATATATATATATATATATGTATATATATATATATATATATATATATATATATATATATATATATATACATGTGATGTATAATGTATTAGTATGCAACTATAAAGGCGCAGAAGGAAGTAACTTGATTATACTACATATTGCCGATTATTTTATATTCTGCCTCCTGTACCTCCCACTCGTGACCCGTGACGTCACAACCAACCCTCCCCTAACTGACGCGCAAACCTCACTCTCACCGGACCAGTTGTTCTGCGCGTACATATTTTGTATTACATTCGTTGATTAAGTGGTGGCAATTTCAATCACGGACAATTGGTCTTCCTCAGTTAATTGTCTCTTGCCTAATCCTAGTAGTACACAGTTCCAGGCTAGGGAGCGATGGGTAAACACTTTGAAGTCATTTGTTATAATCGGCTAACCTTTGAATCCAACCGGAAGTGGGCACAACTCGTTCGAACACGAAGTCCAGGCGTGGTGGCATATTCGGTAGAACGCATACATCCCGTGTGGCAGACCGGGAGTTCGATTCCCTGTCGAGTCCACCCAATTACTTACAAAATGTCTGTGTGTCCCTTCCTAGTCAGACGCTTGGCATTATTAGGATAGGGCAAGGACTGGTTAGCTCAGTGTCAGGATAATGTGACTGAGTGGGATATCGATCAGGTCATGGGTGCTGGCAGCCTGATTTCACAATTGGGGCAGCACTATAAAGTTTCCATGAGTGCACACTGTCACAAGTCGGTACCCGTCCTGATATGACATTAGATGTTACTAAGATGAAAAACAACAACAAACAAACTGATCAAGTGGTGGCAATTTCAATCACGGACAATTGGTCTTCCTCATTTAATTGTCCCTTGCCATATCCTAGTAATGCAGAATTCCAGGCTTGGTAGTGACAACTATAAATTTGTATGTCATTGGCTTTGATCGGCCAATATTCGAATCCAATAGGAAGTTGGCACTGAACTCTTTCGGACACACCCTCCGCTGTTTTACAAATAGGTGGGCACAAACCCTCCCTCCTCTCCAACCCATCGGCGACTGGACTCAAGCGTTTCAGCCAAAATAGGCACGATTTATCGGTGCTGATTCGATAGCCTCTTGGAAAGTGACTTAAGTACTTTGTAGTTTCGACTACCCTCAGAAATTTATGCTTAAGCCAAAATCGGCCCGATTTATCGGTGCCGCTTCAATGCTGCAGGTTTGCAGCCTGTAACTGAAAGGTTACGAACAACCCGTCAGTAGGTAATGGGGTTACTGCTGGTGCATGCTGGGAGTGGAGACTGCATCTTGGTGCTCTACATGACGAGGCCCGTCTCGTTCGTTAAAGACATAGCACCCACGCTTTATATATAATATTCAAGGGCACACTAGAGGTCAAGGTCATGGCCCGGTGCACAGCCAATGGCCGAGCTTAGAGTCACGTGACATTACTCACCGTGAAATGGTCCCGGTGGAATCAGGACCAGACCCACCTTAAAGTGCCACAGACCTACGAAGCAGCAGCTTACTTGAGCCACTTTATAGTCCTTGCTGTAATGATGTGAGTCAGACACATTACCCTGACACTGCGCTAACCAGTCCTTGTCCTATCATATTAATGCCAAGCGTCAGACCAGGTAGCGACCAATATCAATGGTGTGAGTCATATCTAGTGACATATATATATGTGTGTATATATGGTTGGCTGTTGGAGTTGAATGTCCTGGCAACGTCTAAGGTCATATCAGGACGGGGTGTGTGTATATACACACACATATAATGATATATATATATCTGTGGATGCATGTATATAGTACATACACACATATATACGTGATGTATGAAAGGTTATGCAAGTATAAAGGCGTGTAAGGGAAGATTCCCTATATTGGTCACCCATATGTTGTGTACTACTTTATGGGTGACCCACTTTTCATGGTGGAACAGGTGGCACCACTACCCCCGACGGCTACCAGTGCCGCAAATACTGTCACACACACACAAATACATATGTGTATATATATATATAATAATGATGTAAATGTACATATATATAGTAGACACACATATATAAATAATAATGATGTAAATGTACATATATATAATAGCCACATATATATATATATATATATATATATATATAATAATGTGGTAAATATACATATATATTATACACACATATATATAATAATGATGTAAATGTACATATATATAGCAGACACACATATATATATATAATGATGTCATTATACATATATATAGTAGACACATATATATATATAATAATGATGTAAATGTACATATATATAGCAGACACACACATATATATATATAATGATGTAAATGTACATGTATATAGTAGACACATATACATATATATAATGATGTAATGTATATATATATATAGTAGACACATATATACATAATAATGATGTAAATGTACATGTATATAGTAGACACACATATATATATAATGATGTAAATGTACATATATATAGTAGACACGCATATATTTATATAATGATGTAAATGTACATATATATAGTAGACACACATATATATAATAATGATGTCAATGTACATATACATAGTAGACACACACATATATATATAATGATGTAAATGTACATATATATAGTAGACACACATATATATATATATAATGTTGTACATGTACATAGATATAGTAGACACACATATATATAATAATGATATACATGTACATATATATAGTGTACACATATATATAGTAATGATATACATGTAAATATATATGGTACACACATATATATATATATAAATATATATAATAATGATATACATGTACATACATATAGTAGACGCACATATATATATATAACAATGATGTACATGTACATATATATATAGTAGACACACATATATATAATAATAATGATGTACATGTACTCAGTATTCCATATATATAGTAGACACACATATATATATAATAATGATGTAAATGTACATATATATAGTAGACACACACATATATAATAATGATGTAAATGTATATATATATATATATATATATATATAGTAGACACACATATATATAATGATGTAAATGTACATATGTATAGTATACACACTTATATATATAACTGATGTAGATGTACATATATATATATAGTAGACACACATATATATATATATAATGATGTACATGTACATATATATATAGTACACACATATATATATATATATATATAAAATAATGATGTAAATGTACATATATATATAGTAGACGCACACATATATATATAATAATGATGTACATGTACATATATATAGTACACACGCACATATATATGTAGTAGACACACATATACACAACTACATGAATAATTGATCCAGAAATGAAAGCACTTGTTGGGTGAATTACCCGGTTACCTTAAGCACTTACTTTGCTACAGCTCACTGAAATACAGCATTTCCAAAGTACCAAAGTTGGTGCTCAACCAACCACTACTCAGCCCAATGGCCCAGCTGTCGTGGGGGTGAAGCACACTGCAACACTCCCAAGTTGCTGCACATTCATACAGGATTGGTAGCCGAATCGGTAGAGGGCAGGATTCCTGTGCGGAAGGTCCAGAGTTCGAATCCCAGCCGGGTCAAACCAATGATGTAAAATTGATAATTGTTGCTATCTAGCATGGCTCTCAGAAATAATAATATAGGACCAGGACTGGTTAGCACAGTATCAAGATAATGTGAGTGAGTGGGATATCAGGTCATGGTGCCAGTGGCTTGGTCTCCCAGTGAGGCAGCACTATAAACACTATAACTCAACAAGGACCAGTGGATGAGGAAGTTAATGATCGAGATTTCCGCTGCTCAATCAAAATGAACTAATGTGAATATAAATATATATAATGTAAACAATTTAGGATGGGAATGTCCAATAGCTGATGATGAAAATCAATGTGCTCTAGAGGCGTCGTTAAATAAAACAAGCTTTACTTTTTTTTTTACTCAACGAAGAACAGTGCATGAGGAAGTCCACGATTGAGATTTCCGATGTTCAGTCATAATCAACTAATGCAGAACAATTTTTGTCTAAAGATAATGTAAACAATTTAGGGCGGCAATAGGAAAAAAACATAGCCTTTCGGTAGTGACTTAATCATGCGCATGCTCTACAGTAAAATGTCTAGTACCGCCAGAACTCACCAGGGGGCGCCTCGTTTAGGGATCTATTGCTCGAGTCTTCTTTCAATTAGTATTAATTGGAGGCAACGTTTTCAGAAGTTTAGAGTAGTTGAAAATGAATGGAGTGTCCTGATGAACTCATGCACCCCGGCCTCTGGTCGCTGAGCGAACTGCGGCACTTCCTGGTTGTTGTCGGCTGTATATAAAGCTCGCCACACACGGTAGTCACTGACGGGACTCTCATTGAAGTACTTGACACGCGCAGTGAATGTCTGTTCACGGATATGTCAGTTTGGCAAGTTTCAATGGAGCGTCGCAGACGGAATGATGGAATGCTGAGTGCAGACGGAATGATGGAAAGCTGAGTGCAGACGGAATGATGGAACGCTGAGTGCAGTCGGAATGGTGGAATGCTGAGTGCAGA
The DNA here is from genome assembly GCA_030323885.1 of Branchipolynoe longqiensis. Lineage (NCBI taxonomy): Eukaryota > Metazoa > Annelida > Polychaeta > Phyllodocida > Polynoidae > Branchipolynoe > Branchipolynoe longqiensis. The sequence continues at coordinate 15,578,796 of CM059202.1, forward strand.
CGGAATGATGGGAAGCTGAGTGCTGACGGAATGATGGAACGCTGAGTGCAGTCGGAATGGTGGAATGCTGAGTGCGGATGGAATGGTAGAATGATGAGGACAGACGGAATGATGGAACACTAAGTATGGACAGAATGATGGAATGCTCAGTACGGATGGAATAATGGAAAGCTGAGTGCAGACGGAATGATGGAAAGCTGAGTGCAGATGGAATGATGGAACGCTGAGTGCAGATGGAATGATGGAAAGCTGAGTGCAGATGGAATGATGGAAAGCTGAGTGCAGACGGAATGATGGAATGCTGAGTGCAGACGGAATGATGGAACGCTGAGTGCAGATGGAATGATGGAATGCTGAGGGCAGACAGAATGAGGGAAAGCTGAGTGCAGATGGAATGATGGAAAGCTGAGTGCAGACGGAATGATGGAACTCTGAGTGCATATGGAATGATGGAAAGCTGAGGGCAGACAGAATGATGGGACGCTGAGTGTAGACGGAATAATGGAACGCTGCGTGCAGACAGAATGATGGAAAGCTGAGTGCAGACGGAATGATGGAATGCTGATTGCAGATAGAATGATGGAATGCTGAGTGCAGATGGAATGATGGAACGCTGAGTGCAGATGGAATGATGGAAAGCTGAGTGCAGACGGAATGTTGGAACGCTGAGTGCAGATGGAATGACGGAAAGCTGAGTGCAGACAAAATGCTGGAACGCTGAGTGCAGATGGAATGCTGGAACGCTGAGTGCTGATGGAATGATGGAATGCTGAGTGCAGATGGAACGATGGAACACTGAGTGCAGATGGAACAATGGAACGCTGAGTGCAGACGGACCGATGGAACACTGAGTGCAGACGGAATGATGGAAAGCTGAGCGCAGTGCAGATGGAATGATGGAACTCTGAGTGCAGATGGAATGATGGAATGCTGAGTGCAGACGGAATCTGGGAATGCTGAGTGCAGACGGAATGATGGAAAGCTGAGAATAGAGGAATGATGGAAAGTTGAGTGCAGATGGAATGTTGGAATGCTGAGTGCAGATGGAACGATGGAATGCTGAGTGCACACAGAATGATCGAATGCTGAGTGCAGACGGAATGATGGAAAGCTGAGTGCAGACGGAATGTTGGAAAGCTGAGTGCAGACGGAATGTTGGAACACTGAGTGCAGACCGAATGATGGAATGCTGAGTGCAGACGGAATGATGGAACGCTGAGTGCAGACCCAATGATGGAATGCTGAGTGGATGGCATTTATTTTAATGATCCGGTCACCTGATTTTAGAGCGCATTCCTAACGAGAAATCAACAGAGGGGACGGCCGAATAAGTTGAGCGTCCGTCTCCCGTTCTGGTAGATCATGGGATCGTGTGTTCGAACCCTGGTCGAGTCAAACCAATGAATTACAAATTCACACTTGACGCTTCCTGTCCTGGCGTTTGGCATTATTAGGATAGGGCAAGGAGCAGTGGAATGAGGAAGACCAATTGTCCATGATTGAAATTTCTACTCCTTAATCAACTAATCTATTAAAAAAAGATCACACTTAGGATGGGTGAATGAGCTTGAAGGAAGATTCACCCCGTACTGCTGCAAACCAACCCTATGTAAAAGCTGTCGAAAAAATGGGTCAATGAAATGAGAGCCTAATTTCACAATGTAAGAAGCAGCAATTATTCTTTACATCTGTCTTATTATTAGCCCGCTACCTTTGAGTTGAAAAATATAATATAATATCTAGTTTAATAAGATTTAAAAGTGAAATCGACGGCGTTCTACGGCCGCCATCTTGTCTTTTTGCATTCTCTCCCATTTCACCAACTCTGTGCCTATATAAATATCCATTTGATACTGGAGGCAGACATTCTACTCCCTGGTCCATACTAAAGCTATTTTCGCCCGTATTTAGACTACGTTGCCGTTCACCCGTGTACTACAAGTACCGGGTGAATCTTTTATCTAGAAGGAAGTATGCCCTGATCGGTCTTCCCAGGACCATTAGAATCTCACTTGGTTGGTTAGTTGTTGGAGTTTACTTCCTGGCAACATGTGAGGTAATATCAGGATGGGTAGCACCTTGTGACAGTGCGCACAAATGGTGACTTTATAGTGCCGCTCCACTGGGAGACCAGGCTGGCAGCACCATGACCTGATATCACACTCAGTCACATTATCCTGACACTCAGACTACCAGTCCTTGCCCTCTCCTAAGAATGCTGAGCTGCTGGCTAGGAAGAGACAAGTATCAATTCCTAAGTCATTGGTTTGACTCGACCAGGATTCAAACCCGTGGGTTTGAATCCTACGATCTACCAAAACGGCAGACGGATGCTCAACTCATTTGGTCATCCCGTCTGGTACATCTATGTTGATCAAATCTCAGTAAGTGTCTCGTACTTTCATCGTGTTTATGCAGTTTTACTGATTCTAACAAAATATTGGAAATGTACCATCAAATTTCAGTAAGTGTTTTGGCTTTAGAAAAGTGCTGTGCTTTTCATGGTGGTATGCATTTTAAAAGGTTCTAAGGCTGAGCCCCACAGCCGTGCCTCCACCACCAACACAGGGCGAGGTGGTCGAATCGGCAGAACGCATGCCTCGCATGCGGGAGATCGGGAGTTCCATTCCAGGTCGAATCAAACCGATGACTTATAAAATTGATGCTTGTCGCTTCCTAGCCTGGTCCTCGGCATTAATCGAATAAGGCAAGGACTGGTTAGCTCAGTGTCATGATTATGTGACTGAGTCGTATATCAGGTCATGGTGCCAGCACCCTGATTTCCCAGTGGGGCAACACAATAAAGTCGCATTGAATGTGCACTGTCCAAGTCTGTACCCGCCCTGATATGACCATAGGTGTTGCCAGGACGTAAAACTCCAACAACCAACCAACCAACAAGTCTGTACCGGTCCTGATATGTCATTAGATGTTGCCAGGACGTAAAACTCCAACAACCAACCAACCAACAAGTCGGTGACCATCCTGATATGAACTTAGATGTTGCCAGGACGTAAAACTCCAACAACCAACCAACCAACAAGTCAGTACCCATCCTGATATGACCGTAGGTGTTGCCAGGACGTAAAACTCCAACAACCAACCAAGCAACACGCCAGTTGTCAAGTCGGCAGCCTCAGAGTGAACTCAAAGCGCGCCATGTAATAAAGTTAAATCAATATCTAGATTTTCCTGATTTTGTCACAAATCAGGTTATGGCGGTGGCCAGGCCCAGGTGCTTTGACATGTGGTGATGTTGTAACGTGATTACCAGGTTGGAGAGCTTACCTCGATCGGGCTATGGTGTTGAAATACCTCATTCGACCCCCGGTTCCATTTCCAAGGTCAAATTTTATATAGGATTAGGTAGCAGGTTCAAAAATATGGTTATGGCACACTGAGTTTTGGGAAGTTTACATATTGGAATGCATCACTAGAAAGCCAAAAATTATATCTAATTTCCTGGATATTCATAGGACATTTAGTTGGGACCGGATTGAGTAAATTAACAGTGAATATTAGGAAATAATTCAGTAGTTACAACACATGGCTACAGGACAGAACTGCCCATGTTATAACTGTGTTGGTATAGCCATAAATCCCAAACAATAGAGGAACCTCCAGCCAACAATAGGGGTATATGCTGGTCTGTGGCCCACTCATATACTTCCACTTGCCACTGGGGAAGGTCCTGTGGGGACTGTTGTACATCATGTAGATATATTTTTGGCATACCAATATATATATGCATAATAAATAATTCACTGTGATTATGCATCTGATGCATAATCACCACAAAGATGCTGGTACAACATTAAGAAAAACCTACCTTAAATATTATTGTATTTGATTTATTTTATTGTTGTGACAGCATATATACATATATACACATATACATATACACATATATACATATATTAATAAACACTTTATCGATTTAAAATGATATGCATAGCCTCTCAGCTTCCCAGTTCCGAGCCTCCCTCCACCACATCCCACATATTTGAATAGAAGTAAAAAGTAATAAACAAAAGTAAAATAAATCAAATAAAAATGCCAACCACTCAGCAAATATATGTTTATACATGGATACAATACAACCCCGTTAAACCAAGCTCGGTTAAACTAAATGATCAGTTAATCCAAACTTTTTTGGGCAGCCCGCAAAATACTACCATTTATCATATAAAAAAGTAGGTTAAACCAAAGTCATTTAATCCAAATTATCAGTTAATCCAAACAGAATTTCATGCCCCAGGCCACTTCTGGTACAGTTAAACCAAACTTTTATGTGGTTATAAGGTCACCTGAGATCCCACCGACTTTTTTTTATAGGATAAATGGTTATACTGTATATACATAAAAAACAATAATCAAAGTGTCCAGATACATTGCATATTACATGTGCAATACACTCTTACTCAAAGTCAACTTTCCCAACTCTACTTTAACCGACTCTAATTATTTTTAGATTTACATATACATGTAAGTATACATATAATATATATATATATATATAGATATAAATGTACATATGTATGTGCATACATATAAATATACATATACCTATGTGTATATACATATTACATATGCACATATGTGTATATATGTCTATATATACATGCATTCACATCTACATATGTGTATACATATATACATATTGAGACCTATATATGTGACTACATAATTATATATATATATATATATATATATATGTGAATACATACTGTATTTAGAGATGACTGCATCACATCTTGTACAGTGGTCCTCCATTTGTCACTGGTAAGTTAACCCATGTGTAGTCTGTTTCACTCTCAGACTTATTGCAAGGGCCCTAAGCTCTGACACTTTAACACTCAGATTTTAACCAAAAACTGCCAAGGAAAGCTTTCACACCTCAGGTTGCCAATGGTTCTCTGGGCTGCACCTCCACTGACAGCTGAGCTCACTGAGTGTGTATGTGTCAGAGCTTATGCCCTTTGAATAGGTGTGAGAGTGGATTGGATTTGGTTTATAAGGGTGTGTGCCACAGTGCACTGCACACACATATTTCTGAAGGCACACACTACACAACAGTCAACTTGTTACTAGCAAATGGATTACCATTGTGAAGTCATCCTTACATTTAGGAACACTGGTAAGTTATTCCTCACCTGATATTGCAATATTATTGATATATTATATATATAGTACATACAGATCTATGTGCATATATGCATATATACATATAGCTTTAAAAGTATGTGTACATGTACATGCATAATCAAAAATAAATTAAATATAAATGGAATGTTATTCAGGGTAATGGCAGTGTTTGGTTAAAATCTGAGTGTGAAAGTGTCAGAGCCTAGGCCCCTTGCATTGTTGCAATAAGTCTGATAGTGACACAGACTACATATGAATTAACTTAGCAGTGACAAATGGAGGACCACTCTAAGCTATGTGATGCAGTCATCTCGAAGTACAATATGTATTTATATGCATATGTGTAGAGTCATGTATATATGTCTGCATATGTATATATAGATGTGTATGTATATATATATGTATATATATGTATGTATATGTATGTATATGTATGTATATGTATGCATATGTATGTATATGTACGTATGTATATGTATGTATGTATATGTATGTATGTATATGTATGTATATGTATGTATGTATATGTGTAACATTTATAATAGGCATATGGGGTTTGGGTTTCTGGGTGTGTGGGAGAGGAGATGGCAGCCTATCGGTGCCGGCAATACCGGCTTCCCGGCACCATGGTTCCCAGCTTCCCGGCGCCGAGACTCCCGACACTAGGCCTCAATTCAAATAATATAAATATTAATAAAATGTGATAACCAACAATAAAATAAATGAAATATGAATGCAATAATATACAGGGTAAGATTTTATTAATGTTGCTGTATGTGTATGTATGTATATGTATATATATGTATATATATGTATGTATATATATGTATGTATATATGTATATGTGTGTATATGTATGTATATGTATGTGTGTGCATATGTATATGTATGCATGTATATGTATGTATATGTATGTATATGCATGTATATGTATGTATATGTATGTATATGTGTAACATTTATAATAGGCATAGGAGGTTTGGGTTTCCGGGTGTGTGGGAGAGACGATGGCAGCCTATCGGCGCCGGGAATACCGGCTTCCCGGCACCAGGCATAGGGGGTTTGGGTTTCCGGGTGTACATATATGTATGTATATGTATGTATATGTATGTATATGTATGTATGTATATGTATGCATATGTATATTCATTCATTCAATTCAGACTCATGACTATGGTAGTTACATAATTTGGTCCATAGTAGGTAGATATAAAAATTGTTTATGTATGTTTATGTACGTTTATATGCATATATGAATGCATATGAATGCATAGGAATGTATATGAAATATGTGTATATATATGCATAGGTATGCATAGGTATGCATAGGTATGTATAGGTATATGTATATCATTTATAATAGGCATACAGGGTTCGGGTTCGGCGTGGGAGGAGATGGCAGCCTATCGGTGCAAGGAATCCCGGCTTCCTGGTGCCAGGGTTCCCAGCCTCCCGGCGCCGAGGCTGCCGGCACCAGGCCTCAATTCAAATAATATAAATATAAATAAAATGTGATAACCAACAATGAAATAAATCAAATATAAATGCAATAATATACAGGGTAAGTTGAATGTTAATGTTGCTGTAACAGCAATAAATGCCATATTTGTGGGGATTATGCATCAGATGCATAATTACAGTGTTATTTATGAGCATAGCTTACTGACCTCCTGTGAATAGAAATAAAAAGTGATAACCAACAATAAAATAAATCAAATACAATAATAGTGAAATAGCGAATGGTAGACAGGAAGTGTGAACACTTATTTGTCTAAGGTATTTAAGGTGGGTTTTTCTTAATGTTGTACCAGCAAGACCAGCCATATTTGTGGTGATTATGCATCAGATGCATAATCATAGTGAATTATTTCTTATGCATATATATATATTGGTATGCACAAAATATATCTAAATGATGTACAACAGTCCCCACAGGACCTCCCCCAGTGGCAAGTGGAAGTATATGAGTGGGCCACAGGCCAGCATATACCCCCATGGTTGACTGGATGTTCCTCTATTGATTAGGATTAATGGCTATACCAACACAGTACTATCATGGGCAGTTCTGTCCTGTAGACATGTGTTGCAACTACTGAATTAGTTCCTAATATTCACTGTTAATTTACTCGATCCGGTCCCAACTAAATGTCCTATGAATATTCAGGAAATTAAATATAATGTTGTGCTTTCTAGTGATGTATTCCAATATGTAAACCTCCCAAAACTCAGTGTTCCACAACCGTATTTGTGAACATGCACATTAATCTTATATGAAATTCGACCTTCGAAATTGACCCGGGGCTCGAATTAGGTACGTTAACCACCGTAGCTCAAACGAGGTAAGCTCTCCAACCTGATTACCATCAGTGCGGCCGGCAAGGTAAGATCTGAGGTGGCACTTCTTTGGTTAAAGAATTGTGTGCTTCTGGCTCTCTGAGGCCTAGTCAAGGCATTTAAAGACTTGTATTCTCCTAAATAACACCGCAACCATGATAGATTTGGTCAACCCTATGAATTAATTCATGCCTGAGAAACTCTCTTATGAACAGCATTTAATTATACTCAAAAGGATCAAAATAATTGCACTTATTTATAATTAATATCATCAAATATGAATGTAATTTCTATAACATTGTTGTTGTGAATATTTGATTCATCTGAATACATATTTTGTCAACTCCGAGGCACTGGTCTTCCAGCCGTTGAAGCGATCACATTTGGTTTATAGTGTACTTGAAACAAGCTCTATTTAGAGTTATTTAGGACTTGACCACAGTCTGTGGGTCTCAATCTTGCGTATTGGTGTCATTCAGTGCTACGTACCCCGGGCGGTACGGTGTCCACCTGTGAAGGCGTGGGCCATCCGATCGATCCTGCTCAGTGCACACATTTGCAGTTTGGGCTATTTTCTGTTCCAACCCGTGGTTCACAACTGGTTCATCAAAGGATGTGGTAGGTGCTGTCCTGTCTGTGGGCAGGTGCATATAAAAGACCCCTTGCTGATTATCGGAAAGAGTAGCCTATGTGGCGACAACGGGTTTCCTCCAAAGAAATATGTAGGAATGACCATATGTTTGACGTCCAATAGCCGATGATAAAAATCAATGTGCTCTAGAGGCATCGTTAAATAAAACATACACAGTGTCAGGAAAATATGACTGGGTGGGTCATGGTGCTGGTGGCCTGGTCTTCCAGTTGGGCAGCACTATAACGTCGCCACAACTTGCACTGTCACAACTTGGTACCCGCCCTGATATGACCTTAGATGTTGCTAGGACGTAAAAGAACAACAAACAAATCAACCTATTTCTTCCTTGGGTGTCATCACATAACTACTAAGACTAGTTCTGCTGGTCCCTCAGGAAGGACTGAAGCTGTTACCCAGCATATGTGCTCTATAATCTATTATGGGAATATAAACAAGGACACTTAGCAGTTCTCTCTATATTAGTTATTACCTACTGTACTACTGTCATAGGAGTTAGTTATTTCCTACTGTACTACTGCCATAGGAGTTAGTTCCTGCCTCCTCCACTAGGGGGCCACCGGTGAGTGGCTCCTGGCCATCCGAATACCAGCAGTGTCTGGTCACTACCGCTTTTATTTGCTACCGATTCCATTTTATTTGCTGTCGAGTTCGATCCATAGCGCCACCAATGAGCCTGCAGGGTACTTTGGACCGAGGTTCTGTAAGTTACTGAGAAGATTTTGCGCTTTAATGTACTAAGGCCCTGTCATACTACGACGTTTCCCCTGGCGCGCAAGATATTTGCTAGGGCTCAAGACACGTCCAACTTTTCAGCGTTGTGGGAGAAAGTTTGATGGGTTGCAGCGTGCTAGTGGCGTGTAGGCAGCGCATTGGAATCGTGTTAGTACTGGGTCAACGCTTACACACCCGCCACCAACACGTCAAGACGCGCCGGGAACACATCCAGACCCGCCACCAGCACGCCCAGACGCGCCCGCAACACGTCCAATGTGTCGAAAAACGCTGGAGCAACGCCAATATCGCGCCCACTACCCGTCGATCGGACGTTACGGATGCGCCAATGGAACGGTCGCAATTTTGGGGAAAAAAAGCCAACGTTAACCGACGTTGATCAACATTCTGGCAGCGTTCCCCCGGCGTGCCGCCAATGGCTATCGACGTGTTGATAACGTGTCCGTAACGTCCCCCCCAAACCCGTCGGGGGGCGTCGGGGCGCGCCGTAAGTTTTGTGCAAGCACAAAACGATCGGCGCGACCCAACGCGCGCCAACGCACGCCGACGTGTGCCGACGCGCGCCGACGTGTCCATTCACATGTTGCTATCACTCAACGTGTACCGACATGTACTGACGTGTACCGACTCACTGTTAACGCGCCGGTGTGGCAGTAAATCGCAAACCCCTGGAAATTGCACACCCCGGGGTTTGCGATTTACTAGGAAATCACAAACCCCCCCTGGAAATTACAAACCCCCCCATGCTTTGTAGCATTTATCACCACAAGTAGGGCAGCTATAGGCCTATGTTTGATTTTGAACTTCTACCAGATCTGGGGGATAAAATGGATTCAAGGAGGATCAAGATGGATTAATTTATTAGTTTTGATGTCATGCTGTCACAGCCAAGGCCTTTTTCACTGCTATTGATGACTCACAAGAAGGATAAGGGACCAGATCAATTTTTCTCAAAGATACTAAACTACAACATTAAGAAAAGCCAGCACAACTTCCTTAAACACTTTGAACTAACAAATATCCAATTCCCTACAAAACTATCAGTCACTTTGCACATACATAGGCTGCACATACATAGGCTGCCACATTTATTTTCATATAAGGGGGATCCCTCACAAGATGGATTAATTGATTATTTTTAATTTCATGCCTCTCACAGCAAGGGCCATTATTCACTGGGCACAAGAAGGCTAGGGGACCAGGTCAATTTGTTGTTAAAGATACTAGACTACATCAATAAGAAAAGCCAGAACAACTATCTGTATCATTAACATGGGGGGTTTGTGATCTCCAGGGGGGATATGTGATTTCCTAGGAAATTGCAAACCCCCCATGCCCATATATGGCATGGGGGTTTGCGATTTCCTAGGAAATCACAAGTGGGGGTTTGCGATTTACAGGGTTTGCGATTTCCTGCTACACCGGTAACATGTCCCGACGTGTCCCGACGTTTCGAGCAAAAAGGCAACACGTCGATGCACGTTGGGGAGAAACGTCGTAGTGTGACAGGGCCATAAGGTAGAGCAGTTTCTACTTAGAGAGGACGAAAATAAATCGTTCCAACCAAACCCATGCCCGCTTCTTGCAAAGGCCTATATATACAGCTAAGATGACAAGGCTACTACCAACATGAGACTATTGCTGTTCAGCGATGAAAACAAGCCGCGATGCGACTTACTCGTTATGGACACGGTAAATAAACCATCACAAACAAATATATATGAAAAATATTTAAAAAATATCAAACTCATTGGATAATGCAACTTTAATCAGTGAATGGAACAAAGAATATATCAAATAGGTGCAGTGTTATGAAGGTCTATGCACAGACTGACTACTCAGACACACATCAAACCACTAGTAGGTACTGACTCCCATAGAGCGGTGTGTGATTAAGCGATTTACTGTGGATTATCGCAAGTAGTAACACTTCACCAAGGCACACCCATTATTATCCTCCTGAAATATGGCTGGGGGGCAGCGGACCCATTCAAGCCCTCTTAGATGACCCAGTTTAGCGTTAGTCATTGTTATCAGCTGCTCCCTTCCTGAGTGATGTCGTTTCCAACACGGAACACCCATCAAGGATGCTCCGTGACCCGTCCACACATCCCCACATTCCGTTTCAACAAACTTCCACCCGAATGCTCTCCGCAAAGCTAAGTGGTATTAATTGCATATATTAAAGTAAAGTTCCGATACTGACTTTACATCATGATCCACTAATTGTTGTCTAGTAATGTCCTTGTGAGGAATAAGAGCAGCTTTTTATAACTTTGAGAGTGATGATTTGTTGAAATTTGGTCGGGGACTCCCTAGTACAAGCTAACCCAGGCCATGACTCGTGGTGGGGTGGAACCGTGTCCCATCTATATAAGCGATTCAAGGAGCACTTTTCAGTGGGGCTTTTCAGCGGTGTTCCGTCTCGCATTACTAACCCTTTTTAGGCTTGTCCACTCACTGGGAGAGTTCTACCATACCCGTATTACCACAGTCTGGGTGGGAGGTTACATTGAGGAATGCAGCTACCAGAACTGTGCTGAAAACAAACAACTGCGCGCAATATGAAATTGTGAAATAACAAGGAAAGCCACATTGAATCAACAGCCGATAATTACACCTACGCACTAATTAGACGCGTCAAACCCATGTTTATGTATCTCCATTTTTAGTCAGATTGTGGCACTGTCCAACAAAATAACCATCAACACAAGCAAATCAAAAACAGTACTCTTCTCACATAAACAAATGCCAGAAAGAAAACTACACTGTAAGTTAGGAAACCAAACACTAGAAAATGTAGACCATTACAAATACCTAGGCCTTGAGTTGGACAGCCAACTAAACTACAACCTATGTATAAATAAAATTATACAAAAAATAAACCACAAACTGTGGCTATTTGCAAAGCTAAGAGACTACATGACACAAGAAATGTCAATAAAAATCTTCAAGGGCATGGTGCTTCCCTATTTTACTATGGAAAAGAACTACTAAAAAAACTGCAAACACTGCAGAACAGAGCCCTAAAAATCTGTCTAAGAGTAGACAAGCTGCACCCCACCTATGACATACACAAAAGAACCAAAGTGAAATTACTAGAAAATAGGAGAATAATTCATTTGAAAACATTAGCATATAGCTATAGTCAAAACATTAAACTTCTAACAAAACCACAAAGGGCTACTAGAGCAAATAATGCGCCACTACTAAAGCAGACCAGAAGCCAAATAAAAGCTCATGAGAGAAGCATGCTGGAAATGGCTGCCAAGGTGTGGAATGCCCAAACGGTAAAGGAACGACAAATTCCTGACCTAATAACTTACAAAAAATATCTGTGCAAAATAAGGCTAGGTAACCATGCCAAAAGTAGCCAGATAACACACCACACAGCTACATACAAGCCTATGATATGTAAATAGGAGTAGGTTAGTCTAGTAATAAGAGTAGAAAAATAAATACATATATACCAAGAAAATCGAAAAAAACTAACATAGGCTATTAACCATACCAACCAATTATCTATCTGCTACTGAAATGCAGGCAATCAAAAACCTTATCAGCAGCCACTGTGTGGTAAGATAACACCAACATTACAACTGGCCAGCATTGAAAACAAGCCTGGGTGCCCGGGCTTATATGCTATGGACAGTATAAACACAGCCTCAATAAAAAGAAAACAAAAAAAACTGTCTGGTTTGAGCTGTGAAGGTTTAACAAACATTTGTAAATTTGGTTTGTTTGTGTTTTACCTCCCAGCAACATCTAATGGCATAGAAAGAACTAACTTGTGAGAGTACGTTAACGGCGACTTTCATAGTGCTTTCCCCTCTGTGAGGGCCATGGGCACCATGACGCGATATCCTACTCAGTCACATTATTCTGACCCTTAGGTAACCAGTCCTTTTCCTATCTAATAATGCTGTATAAATCAATTGTTAGAAGTCAGCCTCACAACGGGTTGCCTAGTGTTAGTACATATTGACAGTTCGCTTCATCGGTTAGATTCAAATCTTCTTGCGTATGGTGCTATTGGGGAAACATGCATGTAAGTCGGGTAGTCGTTGGTCACGCATCTGTAGTGATTTAGTGTTTCGGCAGCCACAGGGACTTTGGGTAATGATTGCCCACACAAACTTCATCTATCATATTTTCACCTCATAAATCAGATCCAGCGATGATAGAGAGTATTCTCCTTAATGGACTATATGTAGTACAAGGGCCTTCATTAATGACCTAATTAAGCAGCATTTGCAAATCACGTGACGTGCTCTGCATTTATAATTAGCACTTCCGGTTCACAAGACACGCTTATCTGTACAGTCTCCTTTCCTTTGCATGTGACTAAGCATCACACATTCACCAATTAGCAGTTTCTTTGGTTCAGGAAAGCAAGCGGAAGCTTTGTTTGTTTGTTGTTGTTTTACATCCTAGCAACATCTAACATCATATCAGGATGGGTACCGACTTGTGACATGCGCACTCATGGGGACTATATCGTGCTGCCCCACTGGAAGACAAAGCCGCCAGCACCATGACCTGATATTGCTTTCAGTCACATTATCCTGACACTGAGCCAACCAGTCCTTGCCCTATCCTAATAATGGTGAGTGCCAGGCTAGGAAGCAACAAGTCTCAATTTGTAAGTCATTGGTTTGACTCAACCAGCGTTCCAACCCACGACCCAACGATCTACCACCATGGGAGACGGACGCTCTAACAAATTTAGCCATCCAGTCTGGTCGCAAGCGGAAGCTGAAAGAGAAATAGATACACGCGTTGTAGTCACATGATGCTCACTATCGATCACCAAGTGGAAGTCTGGCTACAGCGTCTCTGTCTGCATCTGAAGGACGGATAGGTGGCAACACACACTAAAGCAGCAGTTTTGATGGTGGACCATGCCAACTCCCGCTAGCAACCACTCATCAATCCAATAGAGGTCGCATGTTACCCAGCTGCACAGTGGAAAGTCAGTCTAATCGCACACCTCAGTGGCAATAAAGTGGGGACTGCGGTGTGTCTTTCAGCATCCTATATATACGCCGCCCGGGAGACATAAATCAATCCATCAGACGAGTAAGTAAATACTGCCGCAGAATTCTCAGCCATATTTATCTCTTAAATAAATGCACACAGCTACTTAGATTATTGGTTCAATAATTGCACATTGTGTGTTTGTTGGTGTTTTATGTCCTCTTTTGGGGGGTGGTTTATGTACCCCGGCTATAATGAGTAAGTCGCATTGCGGCTTGTTTTCATCGCTGAAGGCCCTGTCACACTACAACATATGGTGCCGGCCTGTGCGTAACGTGTTGAAATGAATTTCAAATCAAAATAGGTCGGCATACGCCCAAGTTTTCGCACTGTGAGGGATAAAAATGGGCATACACACAACGTACACACAACGTACACACAACATACACAACGTACACACAACATACGTAACGTAGGCAGAATGTATCTCTGACCTATTGAGAGCGTTCATGTGCGGAACGCTGACCAACATTATGTATGTTACTCCATAATATGACTAGAGTGGGATATCGGGTCATGGTGCTGGTGATCAGATTTCCCAGTGGTGACGCACTATAAAGTCACACAGTAAAGCTTGTTTTATTTAACAACGCCTCTATACTTGTTATCATGGCACACTGTCACAAGTCGGTACCTGTCGTGATATGACCTTAGATGTTGCAAGGACGTAAAACTAACAACCAACCAGCCCATCGAATGATTTGAACACTTAGCCACGTCAAAATCATGAATTAAAAATGAATACTTGTCATTACCTAGATTGGCGCTTAAGCATGGCTAGGACACGATAAGGAGCAGTGGAAGGAAGAAGACCAATGGGGACATTTCAGTTTGCATGAGTCTCTCGTCAGATGACGCACCATGCCGGTCTCTGTAATGTGTTGATTGGATAAACTATTAGAAGCAGTTCCTTCTATCATGTTTCTGTAAATAAGAGGGTGTAGTGGGAATTGAGGGGGTGTAGTTGGGTTAAGGTGCGTATGGTGGGGGCGTATGTTTGTGTGGTGGGTGTGTAGGGGTGTGTGGTGTAGGTGTAGGGGTGTGGTGAGGATCTTAGTGTGTGTGGTGGGGGATTTAGGGGTGTGTGGTGGGGGTGTAGGTATGTGTATGGTGGGGTGTAGGTGTGTATGGTTTGGTGTGTAGTGGGGGTATGTGATGGATGTGTAGGGGTGTGGGAGGGTTTTGGTGTGTGTGGATTTAGGGGTGTGTGGTGGGTGTGTGTGGTGAGTGGGTATGGTGTGGTTGGTGTGTAGGTGTGTATGGTCGGTGTGTGTGGTGAGTGGGTATGGTGTGGTTGGGGTGTACGTGGGTATGGTCGGTGTGTGGTGGGGATATGTTTGTGTGGTGGGTGTGTGGTGGAAGTGTAGGGGTGTGGTGAGGATTTTTGTGTGTGTGGTGGGGGTGTATGGGGATTTATGGGGGTGTGCTGGGGGTGTAGGGGTGAGTGGGTATGGTGGGGGCTTAGCGATGTGGTGGGGGTGTAGGATTGTGGTGGGGGTGTATGTGTGTGTGGTTGGTGTTGACAGTGTATGTGGTGGGGGTGTAGGTGGTTTGTGGTGGAGGTGTAGGGGTGTCTTGCAGAGCGGCACCTCACAATCTTTAGCATCCCTAGATCCCCACCAGAGACCTACATCCCCACCACAACCCTAAACCCCACCACACACACCTATACCCTCAGTACCCCTTACACCCCAACCACACACGTAAACCCCCACCACACACTTGCACCCCCACTACACACCTACACCCTCACCACACACACAAACCTAGACCACCACACCGACACCTACACCCTCACCACACACACCTACACCACCAACACACACACCTACACCTCAATCACAGACACCTACACCCCACCACACACCACCATACACTGACACCACCACACATGCCACACACCTACACCCTCACCACATCCCTAAACCCCCACCACACACCTACACCCCCACCACACCCCTAAACCCTCACCACACACCTACACCCCCACCACACACACACCACACACCTACACCACCAACACACACACCTCCACCCTTCTATCCAACCATGATGGCCGACTTGGGACAGGGAACAGGTGCTGCCACCAAGTGTATAGCGAGAGAAATGGCTCATGAAAGCTCTCCATTGCACGTGATCGAACATTCCTCCGCTTACTCAATGAATATAATTCAACAGTGATACCCCAATAATAAAATATAATAAATATAATATCAAAAGGACACACTTACCAAAATCTCCCATGCTAATCACTCCATATTGCCAACCCTGGCCGAGTCAAACCAATGACTTAAAATCTTTTACTTGTCGCTACCTAGCCAGGCGCTTGGCATTATTAGGATAGGGCAAGGAGCAGTGGAATGAGGAAGACCAATTGTCCACGATTGAAATTTCCGCTGCTTAAACAACTAATGTACCGCCAAAAAACAAAAAAACGTGCTAGTTGTCCATAATATGCTGCAAGGTCATGTGACAGTCACACCGATGACGGGGTTGGGTAGCAGCTTTTTGTGTTGACGTGGAATTATGGGCAGTCTTTTTAAAATGGTGGCCGCACATTGAGGGGAGCAGGGCAACACCCCTGAAAAGGCAGCTTCATAAGGAGGGACACCATCGGAGAACACCCCCCCCCCCCCCATGGGCCCCCTCCCCCCTCCCCCCTCCCCCGACCACCCTCAGTGACGTCAACCTGATTCAGCCAAACAGAAGGATTGAGGAGGTATCTGGTCGCCGCTAGCCCCCCACCACACTCACCCGCTCACACACCCACCCACCCACCCACACATACACGTATGAGCAGACCCCTCTTATACTTTTAGTAGTCTGCACTGACCTCTCAGGCAAGTAACCACATAGACAGGTGATATCAGGGAGCCTAGGTGGTGTAATGGTTAGCACACTGGCCCGGAATGCAAAGAGAAGTGTGTTTGAGTCCTGGTCTAGGCCCAATATTTCCCATTTTCATCACCCCCACAACACTGGTGCTGTGACCAGGATCCTGTACAAGATATGCGCTGTATTGTTGTTGAACCTACCCTGTGTATGTATTTGTATGTGCATTGCCTGTATATATATATAATTGTAAGCATTAAAAGACTTACAATTCCAGGGGGGTCGAGTGTAACAGTCTGCACTGACCTTTCAGGCAAGTAACCACATAGACAGCTAGACGTGGGTAGTGTGGTGATATCAGGGAGCCTAGGGGGTGTAATGGTTAGCACACTGGCCCGGAATGCAAAGAGATGTGGGTTCGAGTCCGCTCTAGGCACAATATTTCCCATTTTCATCACCCCCACGACATATTTATAGACCTCAAATTACATGTGGACCTGGCGCGGTGGCCAAATCGAAACAGCGCAAGCCTCCCATGCGGGAGATCGGGAGTTCGGTTCCCGGTCAAGTCAAACCAATGAATTATAAAATTGATACTTGCCGTCTCATAGCCTGGCACTCAGCATTAATAGGATAGGGCAAGGACTGGTTTGGTCAGTGTCACGATAATGTGACTAAGCGGGATATCGGCTCATGGTGCTGGTGGCTTGATTTCACAGTGGGGCAGCACTATAAAGTCGCCAGGAGTGTGTACTGTCACAAGTCGGTATGCATCCTGATATGACCGTAGATTTGCTAGGATGTAAAATGCCAAGAACCAACCAATTACTTTGGGTGAGTGTGTTCAACTCCAGGGACGACAGGAAAGCTTTGCCGTGTTAGTAATTCAAACACACTGCTCGACAAGTGGAGGCATGCATCCCACCAAAGGAGGCATGGTCAGCAGCATAAACTCAGTGTCACTCAACCACACCAAAGGAGCCATGGTTAGTGGCATAAACTCACCATCACTCAACCACACCAAAGGAGGCATGGTTAGTGGCATAAACTCACCATCACTCAACCACACCAAAGGAGGCATGGTTAGCAGCATAAACTCACCATCACTCAACCACACCAAAGGAGGCATGGTTAGTGGCATAAGCTCACCATCACTCAACCACACCAAAGGAGGCATGGTTATCAGCATAAACTCACCATCACTCAACCACACCAAAGGAGGCGTGGTTAGCAGCATAAACTCACCATCACTCAACCACACCAAAGGAGGCATGGTTAGTGGCATAAACTCACCATCACTCAACCACACCAAAGGAGGCATGGTTAGCAGCATAAACTCACTGTCACTCAACCACACCAAAGGAGGCATGGTTAGCAGCATAAACTCACCATCGCTCAACCACACCAAAGGAGGCATGGTTAGCAGCATAAACTCACCGTCACTCAACCACACCAAAGGAGGCATGGTTAGCAGCATAAACTCACCATCACTCAACCACACCAAAAGAGGCATGGTTAGCAGCATAAACTCACCATCACTCAACCACACCAAAGGAGGCATGGTTAGCAGCATAAACTCACCATCACTCAACCACACCAAAGGAGGCATGGTTAGCAGCATAAACTCAGTGTCACTCAACCACCACAAAGGAGGCATGGTTAGCAGCTTAAACTCAGCGTCACTCAACCACACCAAAGGAGGCATGGTTAGCGGCATAAACTCACCATCACTCAACCACACCAAAGGAGGCATGGTTAGCAGCATAAACTCACTGTCACTCAACCACACCAAAGGAGGCATGGTTAGCAGCTTAAACTCAGCGTCACTCAACTACACCAAAGAGAGGCATGGTTAGCGGCATAAACTCACCATCACTCAACCACACCAAAGGAGGCATGGTTAGCAGCATAAACTCACCATCACTTAACCACACCAAAGGAGGTATGGTTAGCGGCAGAAACTCACCCTTACTCCACCACACCAAAGAGAGGCATGGTTAATGGCATTAACAACTCAACAACACTCCATGATGCCAAATAGAGGCATGGTTAGTGTTCCACATACTATGATACTCACTCCTCCCCCCTTCTCCTCTGCCATCACCTCTCCCTACTCTCCCCCTCCCTCACCCCCCCACCCCCACCACTCCTTTCACCATCCAGGCTGGTTCCTCACACTGTGACACGCACACAAACCCAGCCTCTCTGACACATGGCTTTGCTTTTGGGGGGGGGGGGGGGTCCATAACCTTACGATGGTTACCGGCTGCAAAACTGCAGCAATATAGAAAGGCCCTGATAAATTAGTCTAATCTTTGGTTGAAGATTAATCTTCAGGTGGGCCGGTTGTAGAAGCTGAAGATGTCTTTACAACATTCAAAATGATGAATCATTGGGGCGGCCCCGAATCACTCTGGTCCAGTAGTAGCAGAGCACTTGTATCCAGTCGACAGCAGCAAGGATTCAGGAGGAAGGGACAGGTAAAGGTGGGTCCAGTGGTTCCAGCAACAAGAACAAAGCGAGAGAAATGATAAGGTAGAGGGCCCCGCCCAAGCAAACAACTCCCTTCATCAGGGGGAGAAGTAAGCCTGGGAGAAAAAAAAAGGGTAGAGTATAGGAAAGAGAAATGAGGAGAGTTGAGTCAAAGGAGCATGTCTATTTGCTCTATGGTGACCAGCCGGTGAGCCAAAGACACGGACAGAGTAAGAGTAGAAAATGAAATGTTGGTGGGCTCCCCCTCCTGGAACTCTTTGCAGACATTATCAAGGAGGAGCAAGGCCAGCAGAGAGGAGATAGAGAGAGGTGTGGACGAAGTGTGGTCCGGATAGCAAGTGTCGTCCCCGATAGCAGCCATTCTTCAGCCCCTAGTAGTTAGCTACCACCAGACGCTACCATCATGTCATGATACCTGCATTTCTCACTGTGCCTGCCATGGCCCAGCGACCCAGCTTTATATAACCACCACCAGACACTTCCATTGCATTATAATACCCACATTCCTCACTCTGCCTGCCAGCGACCAGCGACACAGGTTTATATAATGACCACTAGACGCTCACATCACGTTATGATACCCGCATTGCTAACTGTGCCTGCCAGGGACCAGCGACCCAGTTTTCACCGCCAACCTCAGAATGCCCCTGGTAATTAATGCACGTTCTTTACTGCCTGATATATCACAGTTGTGTGCCCCATCCTGCTTTACCTGGCATCACCGTCTTACTTCTGGGTGTGGCCTATTGCATCCTCCCTCATCATCTCCCCCATCTCCACACTCTTGCCCTTCTTGGATCAGATGGAGACACATCGGGTGCATCCTCATCCAACCAGTCAGGATGCAAACTCATTTAGCTGATAATCTGTATAATCAAAAAACAACAACTAACCCAACAAAGCGCAATAGTCTGATGAAAGCATAAATTTAATAAATAACAATATTTACCTACATTTGATCCTATATAGAGAGGTTCACTTGTTCACTTGTTAAATATGTATCACTATTCACTTGTTTGGTTGTTGGAATTTTACGTCCTAGCAACATCTACGGTCATATCAAAATGGGTACCGACTTGTGACAGTTCACACTCATGGTGATTGTATAGTGCTGCTCCACTGCGAAATCAGGGCACCAGCACCATGGCCCAATATCCCACTCAGTCACATTAACCTGACACTGAGCTAACAAGTGACTGCTCTATCCTATTAATGCTCAGCGCCAGGCTGGGAGGCAACAAGTACCAATGTTGTAAGTCATTGCTTTGACTCGACCAGGAATCAAACTCCTCATCATTTAGTGCGCCTGCACTACACTGGTACACTTGAACTGTGGATATATTACAAAACTTAATGTCGGCGTTCACAATCAAATGCTGGACGTCACCTGTGTTCGAACCAAGCCGCAATAATTGTTTAATGAGTCCACCACTATCTAAGCTGAATATCTAAGATCGAATCTAGGTAGGCATTTTGGTTTTTAGAAAAGGTGACTCTTTCATCATTCTCTGTGGCGGAGTGGTTAGAGTGTCTGACTTTTTTTCTAGGTCAGACTCCTAATCTGAGGGTCGGCGGTTCGATTCCCCATGCCCCCAGCTCTGCCAATTTGGATTTCCACCGCTGCGTATAACTTACAGTGTCATCAAAGGCCGGTTGCTCTCATACCATGTCTATGTGGTGTGGGAGGTTAAAAATCCCTTGGGTCGGTAAAAGTGTAGGCTCGGGCTTTCTATCGACCAGCAGTGGAGTGGGGAAGACCAGTCGTCTGTGACTGGGATTTCCCCTGCTTGGGACAACTAATGTACCAACAACAAAAAATTAGAGACAAATAAGTGTTCACACTTCCTGTCTACCACCTGTATAGCGCTATAGCGCTATAGCGCTATGCATCGCTATGCATCGCTATGCAGCGCTATGCATCGCTATGCAGCGCTATGCAGCGCTATGCAGCGCTATGCAGCGCTATGCAGCGCTATGCATCGCTATGCATCGCTATGCATCGCTATGCATCGCTATGCATCGCTATGCATCGCTATGCATCGCTATGCATCGCTATGCATCGCTATGCATCGCTATGCATCGCTATGCATCGCTATGCATCGCTATGCATCGCTATGCATCGCTATGCATCGCTATGCATCGCTATGCATCGCTATGCATCGCTATGCATCGCTATGCATCGCTATGCATCGCTATGCATCGCTATGCATCGCTATGCATCGCTATGCATCGCTATGCATCGCTATGCATCGCTATGCATCGCTATGCATCGCTATGCATCGCTATGCATCGCTATATCGCTATACTGTTAAGTGAGACGACTGTACATAGTGGTATGTCACAGTCAGGTGCACACATCGGTGACAGGAGACCGATTAAGCCCAGCTGCAAAGACGCAGGCTAGCTCCAGCCGCAATAATACCTGCATAATACATTACACTCCACAGTAATTATAAAGGATGCAGAAACCTCCTGTCACCATGGATAACGTTATATTGTGATTCTCATTACAACTATTGCATTGTCCGCCATTACATTGTCATCACAAATAAGGCATTTTCTGCCATTACATTGTCATTACAAATAAGGCATTGTCTGCCATTACTTTGTTATTGTCATTACAAACGAGGCAGATTATAACGATCAACCTAATGCAGTAGAACCCCGTTAAACCAAGCTAGGTTAAACCAAACGATCCGTTAATCCAAACTTTTTTGGGCAGCCTGGCAAAATATTACCATTTATCATATACAAAATTGTTTAAACCAAAGTCGGTTAATCAAAATTATTGGGTAATCCAAACAAAATTGTCAGGCCCCAGGCCACTTCCGGTATGGTTAAACCAAACTTTCATGTTGGTTATAAGGTCATCTGAGACCCCACCAACTTTTTTATATGATAAATGGTAGTATTTTGCCAGGCCGCCAAAAATAGTTTGGATTAACCGATTGTTTGGTTAAACCAAGCTTGGTTTAATGGGGTTATACTTATATACATAAAAAAACAATAATAAAAGTGTCCACATACATTGTATATTACATTCATAATGCACCCGCGTCTTTGCCAAAGCCAAGTCAAAGTCAAAACCAAAGATCGGTGCTAATCCAAACAAATTTGTAGGGTCCCTTCAAGTTTAGTATAACGGTGTTATACAGTATATCTAAAACAATGACAGAAGCTTAAAGCCAGTGGACTATGCAACTTTAAATAGGTGCTCAGTTTTGCTGTATTAATTTAGGCGGGGTTATCTGAACTCCTACAAACATGATTTTAATGACACAGAACTTAAAGCCACATAATCCGATGAAAACATTCGATTTGTTAAACCAACGCACTGACTTAGATTTGATCCTACATATCTAACATATATACTGATGCTTTTGTCAAACATGGGTTGCTGCATAGAAGGGAATGCTGAGTCAATGTAATAGAAGCTATTACTGCTGATATCAGGGCGTAGATGTGCTAATTAAAGGAACACCAATATTTTCAGACTAGAAGGGATGACCGAATGTGTTAGAGCGTCCGTCTCCCATGTTGATAGACCGTGATGTAAAAATATACGGATTTTCGGTTCGGAATTATATATTGGCAGAGAGCATTATTTCCGCGGGTGATGGAGTGGAGACCAAGGTTATGTAATAGAAAAGCAATGGGTGCCCCACGCGCTGTGTGACATATTAGGCTATGTGAAATATATGTTAATACATAGTGCCCAAGATTATGATGAGATGTTCCTATATAAGAGACAGTTAATGTTTGGTGAAATGTTCCCTCTATGCACCTGTAAGTGTGCAAGTGGAGGAGAAGGACATTTTTAATATATATATTTATTATAACTGTCTGCAACTACCTGTTACCACAGGGCCAATTGGCAAGCACACCAGCCTCATCTACATACAGCATGGACACCACCTACAGCTGGGTGAGTGACAGCTACCCATATTGGGGCCATCGCCACCCAGGCTGTGGAGGGTGTCGATTGGCTGGCTGTGGGAAGCCCAGTCACCTGCACCCCATTGCCCCACCTGACCACACACTAGCCTCATTCTGATATTGATACTTCGAGACAAACTTCTAGATGGATTCTTGAAGTGACAACACTCTACTCCTGACTCTTGAGTGAGACACACTCTTCTCTTGAGCAGGAACCCAGACACTCTGTCTGATGCTCCACCTTTCATACACAAACTGAGCTTGTGCAACAACCATGGGCTCGGGTTCAATGGGCTGTAGGCACTGATTCTGATACATCCTAACTAGAGTAATGAGGCTCTGTGTGGACAGAAGGTAAGGGATCAGGGTGATAGGTCACTAGTAGGTGAACAGGAGTTGATGCCAATAAAGCACAACTTCTTCACTGTCAATCTTGCATGACTTGTCTTCCATTTCTTCCTTCGGAGAGATACAGTAGAAATAATACAGATAAGTATGTTGGAGAGGGACATCAGGTGTGATCCGACAGATAGTTGTCAGAACTCACATGGGAAGAGTTTGTGGTATAACTGGGGCTCTGATGGCCAGGCATCCAGTAATATTACAGTGGGATCGTGGGTTTGAACCCTGATCGAGTCAAACCCATGACTTAAAAATTGATACTTGTCGCTTCCTAGTCAGGCGCTTGGCATTATTAGGATGGGCAAGGACTGGTTGGATCAGTGTCAGGATAATGTGACTATGTGGGATATCAGGTCATGGTACTGGCGTCCTGGTATCCCAGTGGGGCAGCACTATAAAGTTGCCATGAGTGCGCACTGTCGCAAGACGGTACCCATCGTGATATGACCTAGATGTTGCTAGGACGTAAAATAACAACAAACAAACAAATCAATATTTTCAACACAATCTGAAGCTACAGAGTTCAATGAAGCATGACATTTTCTAAACTATAACACTCATCTGGATGGTATTGTACATATCTAACTTAGATAATGATCCACTTATTAATCATTTGATTCCACATAGAAGGGGATTCTGAGTCAATTTAATAGAATCTCTTACTGCACACCAATGCATAAATATATTTATATACTACAGAACAAAGCAATAGTCAGGACATCTTGAGTTACTAACATGAAAAGACCCCAACTAACACCCAAATCCTACTGAGTACAAAACAGCAAAATGAATAAAAGTGTACCATCTGTTATTTGGATCATCCAGTCCTAAGGGGGTTCTTTCTGCTGAGCCAATTGACACAAGTACCATATGACGTCTTTCAATACAGTTCCATTGTGAATGACAGAATGTCTCCGTGCATGCGCAATTAAAAAAGAGACACAGTTGTACATGTTCATAGCCCTCATCATAGTCCCACTGGGTGGCCGCGGGCATTTCAAATGGGTTCTAGCTTCGGCTTGACCCATTTGAAATCTCTCCACCAAACCACTTCCACTGTCACATATACCTGCGTGTATGTTATGGGGCTGTCACACTACGACGTAACGACATCAACGTAGGGAGAACGTGAAGAACGTTGAACTTCTCGGCATAGTATGCAAATTTGGGCACAAGTTGAACGTGGATGCAGCGTAGTGGACGAGAGAGTAACGTCGGTAAAGCGTAGTGATACCGTCGTTCGACGAGTGAGGTGAACGTAATGACGCTGATGGAACGTTATGAACGTTATTCCATCGTCAGAAGAACGTTATGTGACGTTAGCTACGTCCTGAGATGTTGAACGTACGTTGAATGCACGTTCTCCTGACGTTCTCCTGACGTTCTCCTGACGTTGTCCTGACGTTCCCATTACGCCCCGTGGGCATTTGCACTTGGTTTAATGGGGTTCAACATAGTGGAACGTAGTTGAACGTAGTGAGGAGCGTTTGAATAACGTCCGTTTAACGTCATTGACGTTCGCTGAACGTGAACAGAACGTACACCTAACGTAAACCCTTACGTTCGACCTACGTCTAAACTTTTGAACATGTCCAAAACCTCGACGGAACTCGATGTAACACGACGTAATGTGACGTAGCTCGACGTCACTCTAACGTCATTATGACGTCATCATAACGGAATCTAACGTACATCAACATAATGACGAAATATCACCACGTTAGGCTCACGTTGGCTCATTACGTCGTAGTGTGACAGGGGTATAAAAGGGGGTCTTTTAGATTGCAGATGGTTCCAGCCTTAAAGTTGTCAAGTCCGATGATTTTGATTTTCGGCCATTTATTTGGATACATTTAGTAGGTTGATCAATATTATCTATCTTACTTTATTTATTTTGAAATAACTTATATTATCAATGGCTAACTTTGGAGAACTTTGAAATGAAAATATGGTAAGTTAATTTTGGGGCAGGTGCAAAAATGGTCACACCATTGGATTCAGCAGAAATCTTTTTTGTTTTTGTTAAATGATGGTTTATTTACCCTGTCCGTAACATATAAGATCATGATAAAACATATAAGATCATGCTGAACAACTTGAGTCATTCATTTGTGGTTTATTGGCTTGAATTATTTGTGAGTAATATTTGCACGTGTTTTTATCTCAGAGCTACCTAGGAGCTTCCTGGTCCACAATTACCATTTTAGTGTTTTTTTGTTCAAATGTTTTTTATTCCTCTGAATAACATGTTGTCAGTGCTAATGCACTGGTCATCCGGCCCTGATGACAATTGCGACTACACAGTAAACAAATCTACAACAACATAGATAGACAATTACAGGGAAATAAGCGAAACATTGGTACATGAATGACAGGTAAAGAACAAGATAATAGACAAAAGAAACATATACGGGGAGGTAACTATGTTAGACTAGTATGGTAAGCATGAGTAGGGGGAGGGGCATAACTGATTATCTTTATAGTAGTAACATACTCGTTGAAAGGGTGATGGTGGGATGTTTTTTTTCTTGAAAATTTATACTGCTTATCATGGATAAGTCTGAATAGACTTGTTTGCACCATTAGATAGTTTGTCGATAGAAAGCCCAAGCCTACACTTTTACCAACCCAAGGGATTTTTAACCTCACACACCACATAGACATGGTATGAGAGCAACTGGCCTTTGATAACACTGTAAGTTATACACAGCGGTGGGAATCCAAATTGGCAGAGGTGGGGTGGGCCTTTGTGATTGAACTGGTCTTCATGGTAATGTCAGGTGGGGGCCTATTGAGATAGTAAGTAGGTTAATATTGATTAATCATGTACCTCAGTAGGATCCAACCAGAATCATTTCCAGGTTCATTCCATTGTAGATGTTTTTTTGGGTCTAGTTGGCCGCTACTGGTTGAGTTTACAGTGTATGTTTGGTTGTGGAAAAGAGAGGGGAGGGGGGACAGGGAAAGGAATGGCAACACAACATTCTTGATGGGTAACATGTCAACATACCAAAACAATAATGGCCATGTTCTCCAGTGGTGCCTGGGGTAGGTAATGTTCTCTGTTATACAGCGATGAATGATTAATGTGTGCACCAGTATTTAAGTTGGATTTGTGTGATCAAGTGCAGCTAAGTGCTCTGAGTTTGAAAATTTGATCCTTTGGTCGTAATGCTCGCATTGCGTTTGATGCGAGGAAAGGAAGAGACCCTCCCCCCGCCTCTCCTGCCGTCGCCCGGCTTTCTCACCTTCCATGTCATCCCTCCCTCAGCTTTCTCCCTTGCCCTCTCTCCCTGCCCCGCCGCTTTCTCACCTTCCCTGCCTGTCGCCTCCCCGCTCCTTCCCTTATAAGGCCGCCCGCCAGCCTCCCTCAGCCACTCGCCTTCCAGCCATCCTCCCTGCTCAAGCTCCTTTTTCTCCACCCACCCAACTCTCTCTTACAGGCCAGTGGAGGGCTCCTCGGCGCCCCTCCCCAAGAACACTAAGCTCCCCAGAGCCTCTAGTCTAAGCTATATCTTGTCGCTCCCTATGAGCGTTCCTCTTTTTGCTCTCCCCATTGTTTTCTTGTATAGCTTGTGATGTTCCTTGTCTGAGGCGTTTCAATAAAGCCCCTTTCTTTCCACCCCCGCCTTGCTTTCTTCCTTTTCGTGCATCAATCAGACTATGCAGCTTTCGACACTTTCCAGACTCTCATGAGGTAAATCATCCAGAAATTAATGCATTCAATTTTAGATGGTTTGATTTAGTGGTTATGCGGATTGCAATAAGTTTGTATATATATGTGTCGTAGAAATGGGTAAAGCCACATGGCTTGCAGAATCTTGCATTCATCAAACTGATCACTGAGTTGGAAATGTGGATTTATATGGGTTGATTGATTGATTGCTGATAGTGTAATGCCACATCAGCAGCAAGAACCATATTCATGGTGAAAAGTTTGTGGTATTTATTCTGTCAGTTTTGTTTATCACATTTATATGCTTACCTTAAAATTCACACAAACATCTGGACTGGTTGAGTTTTGATCAAATGACACACAAAATTTATCTCAAATGCAATTTTGAAGTAGTTAAATTTGCATAGTCCGATAGTTTTCAGTTGTTGTCATTTTCTGAGATAAATATATTAGGTTGATCGTTATTATCTACCTTGCTTTAGTTTGAAGTAAATTTGATTTTAAATGGCTAACTTTTGAGATAATTGAAGTGCAACAATACAAAATTAAATTTGGCAAGCACACCAACATTCTGACACACTAGCCTTCTGCAGTAACATGTTCTATTACATTGTCCCAGTTTTCCCTTCTATGTGGTTACACATACTTTATAAGTGCACTCGTATCTAATACCTCCATCACACCAAACTAGTTCTCACTCAATCAATCAATAGTTCCATCCTCTAGTCGAGGGTTGGATGCAATGGTTCTCCACTTGTCCCGATGTTGTGCTGTTCTGATAGACTGTGAATAATTCAAGCCTGTCCACTGTGAAATATTTGTAAACCATGATGTTCTTGGTCTCCCTCTCCCTCTGCTGCCATTCACCTTCCCTTCCAACAATGTACGGTATATTGAACTCTGACGAATGATGTGGCCAAAATAAATAAGTTTCTTTGTCTGTATAGTGGCAAACAAGCTTTTCTTATTTTTAATTTTTCTGAGAACTTCTTTGTTGGTGATCTTCTTTGTCCATGATATTTTCATCATCCTTCGATAAGTCCACATCTCAAATGCTGCTAAACGTTTGTACATTTTCTTAGAGATTGTCCATGTCTCTGCCCCATACATTAGAGTAGACCACACATAACACTGAAGAATACGCTTCCTTGTTTGTATTAATATCTTACTTGATGTTAACACTCTATACATTTTGGAGAATGTTGTTCGGGCTATTGTTATCCTTCTTTTAATTTCTTCCTCACATCTCCCATCATTTGTAATCTTTTGTCCGAGATATATGAATTCGGATACTTGTTCTATGTTTGTGCCATCTATGGTTATATTGACATTTGGCTTATCTGTCTTTTTACTTATAACCATTGTTTTGGTCTTCCTGGCATTCATCTTCATGTTGAATAGTATTCCAGCTTTATTGATTCTATTCACTATATCTTGTAGGTTTTTCTCACTGTCTGCTAGTATTACACTGTCATCGGCATATCTAAGATTGTTGACGTTCATGCCACCTATTGTCACTCCCTTGCAATCTTCAATGTGTCTGAAAATCATCTCTGTGTACAGGTTAAATAGACATGGTGACAATACACACCCCTGTCGAACTCCTCGTTTAATCATAACTTCATCCGATAGGCCCTGCTCCATTTTTATAAATGCACGTTGTGTCCAGTATAAGTTCACAATTAGTTTAATGTCTTTGCCATTGACACCAATATCTTGTAAACATTTGATTAACAGTTCATGATTGACTGGGTCGAAGGCCTTCTCATAGTCAATAAAGCAGGCATAAACATCCTGGTTCACTTCACAATAACGTTCACAAATCATTCTCATATTGAAAATCCCTTCACGTGTACCTCTTCCAGATATAAACCCACTTTGTACGTTACTGATTTGTTCTTCAATTTTCTGTCTGTTTCTCAGTAAAATTATTTTCAGGATCATCTTCAACATATGACTCATCAGGCTTAGTGTTCTGTACTCAGTACACAATGTTGGTTTTAGCTTCTTTGGGAGTCGTACAAATATGGATTCATTCATATTCAATGGTATAAATCCAGTCTCATAGATGTCAGTTACTAGCTTATGAATGATTTGAATCCCCACTTCATCTAGTCCTTTTATCATTTCTGATGTTATCTGGTCACTTCCAGGAGCCTTACCTGCCTTTAGATCATTGATAGCCTTCTCAACCTCTGATAC
Organism: Branchipolynoe longqiensis; assembly: GCA_030323885.1. Taxonomy (NCBI): domain Eukaryota; kingdom Metazoa; phylum Annelida; class Polychaeta; order Phyllodocida; family Polynoidae; genus Branchipolynoe; species Branchipolynoe longqiensis. The sequence continues at coordinate 15,608,240 of CM059202.1, forward strand.
TAATATAATATTCCCATCTTCTTTCTCAATTGTGGGTGGGTTCCCTCTGTCATCATTGTATAGTTCGTTTACATATTCTTCCCATCTGGACTTTATTTCATCTTCGGGCAGGTGGGGCTCGTCAATCTTGGCTGACTGCTCATCTAGGAGAAGGTAAACTCTGATTTAAAACCCCCGCTGCCGTGCGGCTAGTCCCATTTATGGGAAGACCAGAAGTTGGTAGTGCACACCAGTGGCCATACCGACTCAATTGTCGGCCTAAACTAAGTGCGGTGCACATCAACTTAGTTGGTGTGGTCAGGGGATGTCACCCCTTCAAGTGCATGAAGACTGGAGCAGCAGATGAGTTAGAAGATCAATAGCTTTGAAGGTGTAACAGCAAGATGATGTGGCTCATCAGGGCACACTCTGACAACGATGAGTAAGTGGCCAGTCACCTTGGAAAGGAAGGGGAACCTACCAAGTATTTACCCATAGTAAAAAGTTCTCACTACCTTCTTGAAAATGTAGCTGAACGGGCTCAAACTGTGTGCGAACGGAATGGACATAGTAGCAACTTTTTACAGTCCCTTTATGAATGGAATGGACGGGCTAGAACGGAATGATGCTCCATAACTTTGAGCATGCCCAAAATTGTCTTGCAGCCACATTCTACCCCGACCACCGCCCGTTTTAGAATGGGGTCGGACGTTTTGAGAACTAGTTTGGTGTGAAGGGGGTGTAAGTTACATATGTAGAAGCAAATCTAGATAATTCACTTGTTTTTGAAAATGTGATCTTTTCATTGGATTATATAAACTGAACGCCAAACAGTCTTCCATGATCTTCAGTGGCAGTCACATCATTGGCCTCATTTCTTTTTGCTCTGGTCTCATGCCATTAATGTTGGCTTTTTGTTTTTGCAAGTGGTCTCAAAGTGGTCGCCAGCCGAGTGTGACTGGGGCCTTAGTTAGCTATTTCTCATGACAAGAATTTATTGTCTTTAAAATATGTTCTTGTAATTATCTTGTGTAAATAACTGAGGTTAAATATGGCGAGAAGACCATTTCCTTGGTACTGAATAAATATAAATATAATGTCCTATATTAGGTTAGTAAAACTGGAATAACAAATACATTGTCAGGCTGCAGGCTAACCTGTCAAGTGATGTAATGTATGTAAAGTTCAGCAACCATCTCCCCTGACTATTTTTACATGTCCCAAATCCTTCTTTTAATGTGAAATAAAACTAGCACCCCTCACAAATACCTGAACACATAGGCAACATTTCCGTCTCCAAGTGACAGCGTCGACTTGTAAAATCAGAGTATCCAAGTACATCCGGCTGCACTCATTAAACATTTATAGCAGCTTCGCTTTCCTATGCGATGCAATTAAACTCATAATTGAACAAAACGCGAGACAGTAGTATATAGTGGCATTTATTCTTTCTATTTTAGCTTGTTACAGTTTGATTCAAGATGTTGATGATTCATATAGTTCGAGGATTTCAGGCACTTAACCCTAACGATCTATGTCATTAGTTGGGTGGGTGGGATGGCAAATCTATGGTAAGGAAACGCGTCCGATCGGTTGAAAGGCTCTGGTCGAAGTGTCTAAATTCGCTAACTGCTTCATAGCTGTTGCTTTGAATTTACAGTAGGTGGCGCGTCGGTCAGTGGCCATTCGTTAGTTTACAAGAACATTATAGATGGCGACAATGATCACATTTAAATCTACTGCGCAGTTTCGTTAACTGCGTAATATCGGTTTCAAGGAATTTACAGTAGGTGGTGCATCAATAGGCGACCATTTCGTTAGTTCAGAATTACAATATAAATGGCACCAATAGTCGCTTTGGAATCTACTGCGAATATACAGTCTTGCGATCTCAATTACCCATGTTGCGCACATCATGGACAATTTGGTCAACCAAACGCCCCTACAACCGACTTAGAACTTGGATGGACTGGGAGAATGTGGCTTTGTAATGAAAACAAAGCATTGCAATGGCCGTAGCCTGGAGTTGGCACAATGTGGTTTCTGACTAGTGCTCTGAATGTCAAAGTGAAGATTTAATTGTTGGTTGATTGTTGGAGTTTTACATCCTGGCAACAGCTAAGCTCACATCAGGATGCGTACTGACTTGTGACAGTGCACACTCATGGCAACTTTATAGTGATGCTGCACTGGGAAATCAGGCCACTGGCACCATGACCCGCTATCCCACACAGTCACATTATCCTGACACTGAGCTAGCCACTCCTTGCCCTATCCTATTAATACCAAGCACCAGGCTGGGAAGCAACAAGTATCAATTTTGTAAGTCATTGTTTTGACTTGACCAGGAACCCAACTCCTGATCTCCCGCACGCGAGGCCCGAGCTTTACAGATTCGTCCACCACACGCAGTCAAAGTGAACAAATTCAATCAGGTGGATTACAACAATCAGCCTCATGCATTAATTTAAAACCTATTGTAAGATATTCTGATTTAAAGCATTGGTGGGGGAATGAAAATGTTCTATTATTGATTGGGTATACATGACGAGGTGCATGTATGTGTATATGTTGGTGCTGGTGGTGCCTGACTGAGATGTAAATAGACATAGGGGTGCTGGCAGGACTATGTCTAAGGGGCACTCATAGCCTCCCCCCCACACCCCCCACCCCCCACCCCCCTCTGCTAGGTAGGATCACCACACTCAGGCTCAAGGCAGTTGGTGGCCAGGGGAGCCATACAGCTTGGTGGTGGTGGGCAGATCACAGGTAACCATGGGGACCAGGAATGCTGGATCTCTATTGGTAGAGCTAAGAATGCTTGTTTCCCATTGGGTGAATAAGATGGGGGTGATACTCTACAATGAATCCATGTACCATATAAATAATAAATCAGAGGGCTGGACTCTCTCTCTTCTTTCACACTTTATACTCTTCCTTTCTCTTTGTCTGTATTGCCTTCACTATAGCCTGCATACACAACCACAGATTCGAGCCGTGGACGTAACACTATGGCAGGAAGTCCAAACTTGATTATTTTACAAATTTAAAGTGAACTTATAAATCTGATGTATATGTCTGTTATGTTAAATGGCTGTTATGTATCTGGTTGTCAGGTATATGGTTGTCAGGTATATGGCTGTCACGTGTATGGTAGTCATGTGTATGGCTCTTATGTTATGGCAGTTATGTATATGGTTATAATGTATATGGATGTTATGTATTTGGATGTTATGCATATGGTCATTATGTATATGGATGTTATGTATATGGTTGTTATGTATATGGATGTTATATATATATGCTTGTCAGGTATATGGTTGTCAGGTATATGGTTGTCATGTGTATGGTTGTCATGTGTATGGCCGTTATGTTATGACAGTTATGTATATGGTTATTATGTATATGGATGTTATGTATTTGGATGTTATGTATATGGTTATTATGTATATGGATGTTATGTATTTGGATGTTATGTATATGGATGTTATATATATGGTTGTCATGTATATGGTTGTCACGTATATGGTTGTCATGTGCACCACCATTAACACAAACTCAGGTGCATTCCAGGCAGCTCCAGCAGTAACAACCAATACCTTCTAGAATGTTCCCAGAATAATATTTGCATAAGATACAACCTTATACAACACATAACAAATATTCCACCTTCTCATATATAAATAACTCGTTGTCTTCTCTACATGAGAGCGAGATTTCCTGTTCCGGTAGGGGCAGTGAATAGTAAGTACCCATGATGGATCAGCAGGCCTGCATGTTCTCAGCCTGGCTTTTACCGCCGTGTTGCATAGTAAGGTAATAATCCCTAATTAAGTCATCAGCGAGCGGACAGCGGATGTGATCAAATAAGGTCAGATGGCGTCAGCTAGGGACTTACATCATGGTACAGTGGTCAGGTGTGTTTGTTGTTGTTTTACGTCCTAGCAACATCTAAGGTCATATCAGGACGGTCAGTGGTTAGGTGAGTGGATTAGTTGCAGACTGGTCAGATGGAGACGGAGGTGATTCGATGAGTGAGTCATAGAATGGTCAGATAGAGGAGGAGGTGATTCGTTGAGTTAGTTATGGAATGGACAGATGGAGGAGATGGTTTGGTGAGTGAGTTATGGAATTGTCAGATGGAGGAGGAGGTGGTTTGGTGAGTGACATTATGGAATGGATGGATAAAGGAGGTGGTTTGGTGAGTGAGTTATGGAATGGTCAGATCGATGAGGTGGTTTGGTGAGTGAGTCATGGAATGGTCAGTTAGAGGAGGTGGTTTGGTGAGTAAGTTATGGAATGGACAGATGGAGGAGGATGTAGTTTGGTGAGTGAGCTATGGAATGGACAGATGGACGAGGTGGTTTGGTGAGTGAGTTATGGAATTGTCAGATAGAGGAGGTGGTTTGGTGAGTGAGTTATGGAATGATCAGATAGAGGAGGTGGTTTGGTGAGTGAGTTATGGAATGGTCAGACACACGAGGTGGTTTGGTGAGTGAGTTATGGAATGGTCAGATAGAGCAGATGGTTTGGTGAGTGAGTTATGGAATGGTCAGATACAGGAGGTGGTTTGGTGAGTGAGTTATGGAATGATCAGATAGAGGAGGTGGTTTGGTGAGTGAGTTATGGAATGGTCAGATACAGGAGGTGGTTTGGTGAGTGAATTATGGAATGGTCAGATAGAGGAGATGGTTTGGTGAGTGAGTTATGGAATGGTCAGATACAGGAGGTGGTTTGGTGAGTGAGTTATGGAATGGTCAGATACAGGAGGTGGTTTGGGGAGTGAGTTATGGAATGGACAGATGGAGACGGGGGTGATTCATTGAGTGGGTGAGTGTGACTAAATGGCTGACCTCGACTCGTTAGGAAGGTGGAGCAAGGCAGGTGCTTATACTGCCAGTTTCACAGCCGTCCTATACGATATTGCCTACATATTCACATTCTACTGATTTCCATGAGACACTTGCCCACATAGTTAAATGGCAGGGAGGGTGATCAGAGAGTAGAAGAGCTACCTATTAAGTCATATATTAGGAGGCTGAGCACAAGATGGAAAAGATACCTGTTGAGTCAAATAGTGGGATGGTGAGGACATGATGGAAGAGCTAGCTGATGAATGAGATAGTGGGAGAGTGAGCACATGATGTAGGAGCTACCTGATGACTAAGATAGTGGGAGGGTGAACTCATGATGGAAGACCTAACTGATGAGGCAAATAGTGGGAGGGCGAGCATGTGGTGGAAGAGCTACCTGATGGAAAGCTGCCTAATGAGTCAGATAGTGGTAGAGTGTGGACATGATAGAAGAGCTAGCTGATGACTCAGCTAGTTGGAGAGTGAACACAAGATGGAAAAGCTACCTGATGACTGAGAGAGTGGGAGGGTGAGCACAAGATGAAAGAGCTACCTAACGACTCAGATAGTGGGAGGGTGAGCACAAGATGGAAGAGCTACCTGAGGAATAAGATCGTAGAAGGGTGAGCACATGGTGGAAGAGCTAGCTATTGATTCAGATAGTGGGAGGGTGAGCACAAGATGGAAGAGCTGCCTGAGGACTCAGATAGTGGGGGGATGACCACTTGGTGGAAAAGCTACCTGATGACTCAGATAGTGGAAGGGTGAACACATGATGGAAGAGCTACCCAATGCCTCAGCTAGTGGGAGGGTGAGTACAAGATGGAAGAGCTACCAGAGTACTCAGCTAGTGGGAGGGTGAACACAAGATGGAAGAGCTACCTGATGACTCAGCTAGTGGGGGGATGACCACTTGATGGAAGAGCTACCTGATGACTCAGATAGTGGGAGGGTGAGCACAAGATGGAAGAGCTAGCTGATGAGTCAGTCACACAGAGGTCGCCACTGCCCCCCCCCCCCCCACACACACACACATAGGTGACAGGACATTGTGCAGGTGATTGTTTAGAGTTGCGTTATACCGAGTTGGTGTTTAGCGCATCTAGACACGGTGCTTAACGATTAAACATTGATCTTTAAATGCATGGTAATATTCATTGCCGTTTTACAAATTGGATCCCAAACTAAATATTCGGAAAATATTCAAGTGTCTTAGAATAATATTTTTTAAATTTTATTTTGTTGATAGCTTTTAGCTGATTGAATCCATTTGTAGAAGTGACCCAAACTCAGTGTGCCATGTAGATAGGCAAACTACCACATTATCCATATATGACTACAATTTGGCTTTGCTATAATTGTTTAGTCCGATGGTTTTGAGTTTCGGTCATTTTCTGAGAGAGATATATTAGGTTAATGTAATGTTGCTTTAAGATGACTAACTTCGAAGATATTTGAAGTGTAAATATGCTAAATTAATTGTGGTATACTTCACAAAGCGGACCTCGCAGGCTTCAGCAACATTACTAACAAGTTATATGAAATTGCAGTAGTAAAGCTTTTATGTAACAATATATACTTAATAAGTGCATCAATATCCAAGTTGGATATGTAGGTTCACATGTGGATAAGTCTATTGTTTTTGATAATTTGATGGTTTTGTCGCACTACGTAACTTTAATATAACCCACGTCCTTCGAACGAAGTGAGCTCCCCCCCCCCCCCCCCCCCCCCCCCCAAACCCGTTGATCTGAACCCACGACCTCCACGCGAGAAGCCAGCCAGTGCTCTTACCGAATAGGGCATCCTGTCTGGGCTTATTTGGGCAGTACACAACAATCTAGACGGCCAGATATTGTGTAGTCACAGACACAGCGCACATTGCACTAGAACCAGGGCGGCGTCCAGGGTGCGTCTCGGAGGCGCCGCGGAGACGTCTCCGCAATGCTTTTTGGACTATTTGCGTTCAGGGTGCGTCTCAGTGACGTCTCGGAGATGGCTCCCTTTTCAGACTGGAGCTGAAAAGCGCCTCGAAAATGGCCGCCACGTACAGTGATTTCAGCCAATCACAGCGCAGCTTTTCCATTGCAAATGGCCACTGCCAATGGGGGTGGCCATTTTCGAGACAACAAATTGCCTTTGCAGTTCAGACCAGCGTGACGTCATGGCCATCTCCGAGGCGCCTATGAGACAGACCATGAACATGGCCCAGGCTGCCAGTGCTTTGTGAATAGGTAAATAAAGCCTGCCATACACTCTGCGATGTTCTGATAATTGACAAAGTGCAACCCTAGTCTGTGTATTATGTAATATGTAACTATCGTAGCTTTGAGAGTGGTGATACTTTGACATTGGCACAAATGAAGCAATACAGGCTCCACAACATGTCAGTAGATGTAGAATGAGCTTTAAATGGGAGGCTTGAGCTGCTTTAGATGGTTGGTATATAGTGGGCATTAGACGGTAAGCATAGAGTGGGCTTTATATGGGAAGTGTACAGTGTGTTTTAGATAGTAACTGTAGAGGGTCTTTTAAAATAGTAAGTGTACAGTGGTCTTTAGATGGTAAGTGTAGTGTGGGCTGAATATGGTAGTTGTAGAGCAGGCTTTAGCTGGTTAGCGTAGAACAGGTGTATATGGTAGGTGTAGAGCAGGCTTTAGCTGGTTAGCATAGAACAGGTGGATATGGTAGGTGTAGAGTCGGCTTTAGCTGGGTAGCGTAGAATAGGTGTATATGATAGTTATAGAGCAGGCTTTAGCTGGTTAGCCTAGAACAGATTAATATGGTAGGTGTAGAGTTGGCTTTAGCTGGTTAGTGTAGAACAGGTGTATATGGTCGGTGTAGAGTTGGCTTTAGTTGGTTAGCGTAGAACAGGTATATATGGTAGTTGTAGAGTTGGCTTTAGTTGGTTAGCGTAGAACAGGTGCATATGGTAGTTGTAGAGGAGGGTTTAGCTGATTAGCCTAGAACAGGTGTATATGGCAGGTGTAGAGTCAGCTTTAGCTGGTTAGCGTAGAACAGGTGTATATGGTAGGCATAGAGGAGGCTTTAGCTGGTTAGCGTAGAACAGGTGTATATGGTAGGTGTAGAGCAGGCTTTAACTGGTTAGTGTAGAACAGGTGTATATGGTAGGCATAGAGGAGGCTTTAGCTGGTTAGCGTAGAACAGGTGTATATGGTACATATAGAGGAGGCTTTAGCTGGTTAGCCTAGAACAGGTGTATATGGTAGGTGTAGAGGAGGCTTTAGCTGGTTAGCCTAGAACAGGTGTATATGGTAGGTATAGAGGAGGCTTTAGCTGGTTAGCCTAGAACAGGTGTATATGGTAGGTGTAGAGCAGGCTTTATCTGGTTAGGGTAGAACAGGTGTATATGGCAGGTGTAGAGAAGGCTTTAGTTGGTTAGCGTAGAACAGGTGTACATATGGTAGGCATAAAGCAGACTTCAGATGCTAAGTGTAGCGTGTGCTTTAGCTGGTAAGTGTAGACCAGGCTTTAAATGTGATCAGTGCGACTGAGGTGCGAGAAGTGCAGGGGAATGTGGAATCAGAGGGATGTGCGCGGGGCGAGTAGGCGCGCGCTGATTGGTCAGGGCAGGATGAGTGACAAGGGGGCGTGGCATGGGAGGCTGGTGACCGTGTCCCTATCTAATGAACACGGGCTGTGCACAGCGCCCTCTGACGACCAGCAACGCGTCTCGCAAAACCCTCACAACACTCTCCCACCTTGAGGCCTGTGTTACTAAGAACTAGCTTCTAAACCCACCTCCCCCAATAGTTTGTTTAATTTAATGACGCCTCTAGAACACTTTGATTTTCATCATCGGCTATTGGATGTCAAACATATGTTCATTCTGACATATTTTCTTTTAGGAAAACTCCTGCCGCCACATAGGCTACTCTTTCTGATAAGCAGAAAGGGGTCTTTTATTTGCACTTTACCACAGACAGGACAGCGCATACCACAGCCTTTGTTGATCCAGTTGTGGACCACTGGTTGGAAGGGAAAATAGCCCGAACTGCAAATGGGTCCACTGTGCAGGATCAATAGGATGACCCACACTTTCACACGTGGACACACCACCGCCTGAGCTACGTCCCGCTCCCTTAAAATATAGGTTATCGGAGGTTTGGGTTGGGTGAGTTGGCGGCATTGAGTGCAGCTGGTTGCTGGCGCTATATTTATATATATATTTATATATATATTTATATATATTTATATATATTTATATATATTTATATATATATATATATTATTTGTTTAATGACAAAAAACTGGCCGCAGCACAAGATCATCGGAATGTACAACTTTATACTGAAATAACAAATTGCAGCCGTGTGAAAATTATTCTATAATATTGAGCAGTTTATGTATTTTCTACTATCTCTATATCTATCTCTATCTATCTCTATCTATCTCTATCTATCTCTATCTATCTCTATCTATCTATATCTATGTGAGCTGTAATATAAGCTGTAATATGAGCTGCAATGTGAGCTGTAATATCAGCTGTAATATCAGCTGTAATATCAGCTGTAATATCAGCTGTAATATCAGCTGTAATATGAGCTACTTTCCTTGCTATAAAAGTTTGGTCATTGAACATCATAGACCGTTAATTTCCGGTTCATTTCATTTCAATTTCCAGCATGATCAACGAGACAACAAATTGCCTGAAATTATCTATTTCTGACGCAATTTGTCAACTTTTCACGTGGAGAACTTTTTAATAATGGGCGATAATATGTGCCTTTAATTTCGACGGCATGTTTCATTTGACAGAGAATGTCCCAAACATCAATTTCCAAAATGTCGGTTTGGTGTCAGTTACCAAGGACATGGACAAGTGAGCAGGATGTAGCTCAGGCGGTAGAGTGTTCACCTGTGAAGGTGTGGGTCATCCGATCGATCCTGCTCAGTGGACACATTTGTAGTTTCGGCTAATTTCTGTTCCAACCAGTGGTCCACAACTGGTTCATCAAAGGTGCTGTGCTATCTGTTGGAAAGTGCATATAATAAAAGACACCTTGCTGCTTATCAGAAAGAGTAGCCTATGTGGCAGCAGCTGGTTTCTTTGAATGAAATATGTCAGAATGACCATTTGTTTGATGCACAATAGCTGAGGATGAAATCGAATGTGCTCTTGAGGCGTCATTAATTAAAAGAGTAAGAGTGCAGGTTTCCCATGTGTGTTGGGCAGTCAAAATCCCACCCAGTCAAACCAATGACTTACAAAATTGATACTTGTCGCTACCTAGCCTGGGGCTCGACATTATTAGGATAAGGCAAGGACTGGTTTGTTCACTACCGGGATAGTGGGATATCAGGTCATAATGCCATTCTATTGTAGTCGCGAGAAACTCTTAGGATAATTGACCAGTGTTGACTACTAACTTTGAGGTTATTTGGAGTGAAAGTGCGCACAATAATGTCTACATGCACGTGGGTTGAATCCAAGTACAATACGGCATTTCTTTTTTTTTTTTTGTGTAAAGTTTTTTATTCTGCCCATAACGTAGCTCCTGTGAGGGTGCTTGTTTTGAATGCTGGACAGCTGTGATACTGGATTGGTCTGGTCCCGCACTCAGGAGTCTTTACCTGATCTTTCTCGGGCCAACCTTTGCGGTTTTGGGTGTTAGTAGTTTCTATATTAGTTTTTTTTTAATTTTCAAGTTTTTCCCTAAAGGTTTTTGCTAGCTTGAACTTGCATAGTCCGGTTAAGCATCAAATTTTCAAAACCAAAAGGCTCGCCTAGATTTAGTTATATATACATGTGTAACATAGATACTGATGCACTGGTTACATATTTGTTGCCACATAGAAGGGCATACTGAGTTAATTTGATATAAATTGTTGCTGCATCAGTGTATGGTGTCAGAGTTTTGGTATGTATATCACCATTAATTTTCCATGATTGGACTTCAAATATCTCATAAGTTAGCCATTTAAAATATAAATTACTTTAACCTAAAGTAAATTAGATAACAATCAATTCAATATATTTATCTCAGAAAAATGATAGAAACTCAAAACAATCGGACTATGCAACTTTAATTTCAAGACGGGGGAAAGCAAGCCATAAATTAGCAATGGGTGCTCAGGTATTTAATTAGGCTAGGTACAATCAAATTTACATAGATGTTATTTTGGTTTTGAAATTATGATTTCATCCGATTAGGACTGGATGGGGTGGCCGAATCAGTAGAGCGCAGACCTCTCGTGTGGGAGATCGGGAGTTCCATTCCTGGTTGAGTCAATCAAATTACGTCTAGCTTGGTGTTCAGCATTACTAGGATCTGGCAAGCTCAGTGTCAGGATAATGTGACTGGGTGGGATATTGGGTCATGGTGCTGGCAGTCTGATTCCCCAGTGGGGCAGCACTATAAAGTTGCCATGAGTGCGCACTGTCACAAGTCGGTCCCCATCCTGATATGACCTTTGATGTTGCCAGGACGTAAATCTTAAACAAGAAACAAACCACTTATAAAGATCCCATGAGTGCGCACTGTCAAAAGTCGGTACACGTCCTTGTATGACCTTAGATGTAGCCAGGACGTGAAACTGCAACAAGCAACCAATCATCTGAAGGCGGCGTTATGACAACTGCTGCACTTTGCAGACATGTCCATCGTAAATCCACCAGCTCCACCGACACTATTTCCCAAAACCGGTTTCTTCGCTCCCAATCACACATCACTTTTGTCAGTTTTCTCTTTCATTTTGCTCCTAATTAATTACATTATTTATTATTTACACGTCATTAACAAACTGCTCACACGGAGAATCACCCGGTGGGTGTGTGAGGGGCGACCATAAAGCTCCCTTTAACCTCCTACCGGAAGTGTTATCCAGCACTCCCCGTCTTATTCAGCACTTCCGGTGCATACCGGGACGCTGCGCATGCGCACTGCTCTCTCTTCGCGACGCCGATTCCCACTTCCGGCCAGGTGCGTTTACAAAGTGCTCACTTATTTTGTTCGCCTTTCCTCATCTTCGACACATGTCTTCCAAAATTGATACTCGTCGCTTCCTAGTCAGGCGCTCGGTATTATTAGGATAGGGAAAGGACTGATTGGCTCAGTGTCAGGATAATGTGACTGAGTGGGATATCAGGTCAGGGTGCTGGTGATCTGGTCTCCTAATGGGGCAGCACTATGCAGTCACCATGAGTGCACACCATCACAAGTCGGTATCTGTCCTGATATGACCTTAGATGTTGCCACGATGTAAAACTCCAACAAGCAACCCAATCATTTTCCACACCTCTCCTTTTTGCTTTGTTTGTGCTTGTTGGGGTTTTACGTCCTAGCAACTTATATGGTCATATCAGGACTGGGCACCTTTTCCAACACGTCAGGTTGTCTCTGGGGGCGTAATCGATTAATCAACTCGGGTCACCCAAGCCACTTTTTGGCACATGCGCACATCCTACAGACTCGGGTCGCATAATAGAATACGCTTCTGCGCGCTTGGGGTGCAAAAATTTTTTTGTTTGTAATAACCGATAAAACTACAGCAAAATAGGATTTGATGGCCTCGGTTAGCTATATTTCCATTTAATTAATCTAAGTTATTCTTTAAAAAAACAACATGTATGACTGGTACTGGTAGCTGTTATCCTGCAGGATGGTACCAGTGCAAATGTGACGTCATCGCTTGTAGCCAAACCCAGCTATGAGGTGGGTTACTTGGGTCGGATTGTTTTGCACATGGCACATGTATTTGTGGACTCTACTCGCAGTGTTCGATTTGAAATTCTGACGACTTGGGTGACCTGAGTCACACGGGTCATGTTAATCGATTACGGCCTGGGGTGTCCGGACTGCTTTGCTCAGTTTCTTCTGTTTGGCTGGAAGGTAAACTCATCAACGCCAAGGAATTTCGCGACACATTTAAATGAGTGTGATTATTGGAACTGATTTGTTTTAACTTATCACAAAAGGCAACACGATTTATTTGAAATTAGAAATTCCATGATGTTATTACATTTATGGGGAGAAGTAGGTTGTTCCTCAAAATAACAAATTCACTGGATATGACTTCTTTCTTGTAAGCAAAGGGCAAAACATGTTTTATAGATTAGAATTTGCATGATTTTTTTACATTTTTGGGGGTAATATTTTATTCTTTAAAATAATACATTTATTGTCCTTATTTCATCTCCTTGGTAACGGCACCATTTTATGGGGCTTACCATCTGCATACATCTTTACATTTTTCTGCTAAATATTATTCAAAATATCACAATTCTTCTATATCATTTATTTCATCTTGTAGAGAACGGCAACGGTATTTTGTGGAGATTAGAATTAGCATAGCTGTTTTTACAGGTATCAGGGTCAATATTTTCTTCTTCAACCAAACACATTTATTGGCTAGGGCTTTCTTCATCTCGTTGGGAAGGGCAACGACCACTCATGGATATTAGAATTTGCAAAATTGTTTTTACATTCATCATGGTGAGTATTTCGTTGTTTAAAATAACACATTTATTGGCTATGACTTATTTCATCTTGTAGGGAATGGCAATAACATTTTATGGAGATTAGAATTTGCATGTTTTTGGGTATTTCTTTTTACGTCTAATAGGGAAAATATTGTATTCATAAAAAATATAAGTAAGAAAAGTGGCTTTTTTCCTCTTATCAGTAAGGGCCATGCCATTTTCTGCACATTCAAATTTTCATAATTTTCATAAAGGTACATATTTTTTTCTTCGGAATATCATTTAGTCGATATGATATATTTCATACCTTTTTGAGGCTAAATATTTGTATTCTTTTTTGGTATTTGGATATGAGTAGATATTTCATTATTTAGAATAATGCATTTGTCATGTCGCCAGGCAGTGGTCGTCTGGCCGCAGCCGCTGGCAGTTATTGCCATGAATCATGTCCGATGTGAATAGACTAGTGAATGAAAATGTAATGAGAGAGGGAGAATGTACGTTAATAGTTATTGACATAATTTGATTAATGACGGTGCTGTTGAAGTCAGCCACATGACAGGTTCCCTGGTGTTAGTACATGTTGACGGTGAGTTTGAGTGGTGAGATTTTAGCGCTTTGGTGATGTGTCGCGTACCTGGAAACACACATACAAGTTTGGTAGTCGCTAATCGTGCATTTGTAGTTTTACTGGTTTTGTGGTGACGCAGTTGTGGACAATTTGGATTCGCGTAATTTAGGCGGAAGGAGAGAAAAGGGTCCTGATGTTAGTTGAAAATTAAAGCTGTCAGCATTACTCTGTCGGCTTATGTTGGTTAAAGTGCTGTGATACCATACTTTAAAATTCAATATATTAGATTGATCTTCATGAACTACTTTAAATTAGTTTGAAGTAAATTCATTTTAGCGGCTTAGCTGTGGAGATATTCTAAATGAAAATATCCTAAATTAATGTAGGTATGCACACTGAAATGCTGGCATAGGTTTCAGTAGTGATGTGTTCAGTTAAATTGATGCAGTACACCCTTCTATGCATAAATAAATCCTTAATAAGTACACTCGTATCAAACTTGGATATGTAGGATCAAATATAGTAAGGGTTTTGGTTTAGGAAATGTGTTGCTTTTATCGGATCGTGTACTTTTAAATATTACATTTTCATATGAACAATATATTTATCTCAGAAAAATGATAGAAACTCAAAACAATCGGACTATGCAACTTTCATTTCAACGGGGGAAAGCACCCCATAAATTAGCAATGGGTGCTCGGGTATTTACTTAGGCTAGGTACAATCAAATTTACATAGATGTTCTTTTGGTTTTGAAATTATGATTTCATCTGATTAGGACCGGAGGCGGTGGTTGAATCAGTAGAGCACAGACCTCATGTGTCGGAGATTGGGAGTTCCATTCCCGGTCGAGTCAATGAAATGACGTCTCGCTTGGCATTCAGCATTAATAGGATAAGGTAAGGACTGGTTAGCTCAGTGTCAGGATAATGTGACTGGGTGGGATATCGGGTCATGGTGCTGGCAGTCTGATTCCCCAGTACAACCGAAATGTGCAATATTTGGAAGAATTGTGGGGTTGTTGATATCAGCATGAAATTTGACACACAGCTAGACTATCCCTCAATGATGATTTTTGGCTATGCATCTATAGGGCCATCTCAGATTCGCCCTGTAACAAAACCCAGAGGAACAATTAGAGTTGAATAATCCGATGGTTTGAAATGTCTGCCATAATATTTTAGTTAAGTCTAATAATACATTGATCCTAGTAACATATTTAACTGTAGTTTGAAGTGACCTTTATTTTAATGAGTCAAGTTTGGAGATATATATTGTAGATTAGTTGATTAAGCAGGACAAATTTTAATCGTGGCCGAAAATCGGTGGAGAAAATCTGATGATTTGATCAGATTTTGGAGCTTTAATGTAAACATACCAAAGATTTCCAAACAGAGAACGAGTAAGAAGCAACACGATAGTAGATATCCCGTTCCCTTATTCACTGATCCGTGACACCAGACGGGATGGCCGAATGAGTTGAGCGTCCATCTCCCGTTTTGGTAGATCATGGGATTCGAACCCACGGGTTCGAACCCTGGTTGAGTCAAACCAATGACTTAAACATTGATACTTATCGCTTCCTAGCCAGGTGCTCCGCATTAATCGGATAGTCCAAAGACTGGTTCGCTAAGTGTCAGGATAATGTGACTGAGAGGGATATCAGGTCATGGTGCTGGTGGCCAGGTATCCCAATGGGCCAGCACTATAAAGTCATCATGAATGCGCACTGTCACAAGTTGGTTCACATCCTGATATGACTGTATATGTTGCTAGGGCGTAACACTCCAACAACACACCGACTGATTAGTGACGAACGGTGGATACAAGAGTAGTGTTGCCATGGAAACCTAATCTTCCAACATCATGCCACACGACTGGGCAATTTAGCCGAGTCCTCCTCCACCTCCCACGTCATGTCATGTGAACGCGCCAAGGTACCTACTTCACAGCTGAGTCGTGTGTCATGTGATCTCCAATGGAATTGTCTGCATCACGTGATTGGTCACGAGGAGACGCCCGGTGTAGCAGTATAACATGTCCCCTCTCTAATTATTGCCCCCATGAAAAATCTACCGGAATGAACCTGCTTCCCGGCGATAATATAGCGGGTTAATCTTCTCCTGGGAAGGTTGGTTGGTTGTTGGAGTCTTACATCCTGGCACCATCTAAGGTCATATCAGGATCTGGGGTGGGCAGAGTAGTATGCAGTATTTTACTTCCCCCTCCAGAATAAACCCGCCTCCCCTCTTTGGTTCCTCTCGACCAGCAACCAGTCCAACCAGTCCAACCCCCAACCTAGTCACCAACCCCCAACCCCAACAACCAGCCCAACCCCCAACCTAGTCACCAACTCCTAACCCCACCATCCATCCCAACCCCCAACCTAGTCACCAACTCCCTACCCCCAACTACCAGCCTAACCTACAACCTAGTCACCAACTCCCAACCCCCAACCTAGTCACCAACTCCCAACCCCAACAACCAGTCCAACCCCCAAGCTAGTAACCAACCCCCAACCCCAACAACCAGCCCAACCTCCAACCTAGTCACCAACTCCCAACCCCAACAGGCATCCCAACCCCCAACCTAGTCACCAACTCCCAACCCCCAACAACCAGCCTAACCTACAACCTAGTCACCAACTCCCAACCCCCAACCTAGTCACCAACTCCGAACCCCAAACCTAGTCACCAACTCCCACCCCCAACAACCAGTCCAACCCCCAACCTAGTCACCAACTCCCAACAACCAGTCCCACCCCCAACCTAGTCCCCAACTCCCAACCCCAACCTAGTGACCAAATCCCAACCCCAACAACCAGTCCAACCCCCAACCTAGTCACCAACTCCCAACCCCCAACCTAGTCACCAACTCCCAACAACTAGCCCAACCCTTAACCTAGTCACCAACCCCCAACCACAACAACCAGTCCAACCCCAACCTAGTCACCAACTCCCAATCCCAACAACCAACCCAACCGCCAACCCAGTCCCCAACCCTCAACCCCCACCCAAACCTCCAACTCCAACTCCCAATCCCAGCCCACAGTGCTAGGTACCTCCCTCCCCCCCCCCCCCCCCAAGAGCCCACGCCGCCCGTCTGTTGCAATTCGCGCTCAGCTGAGGGCGATAATTGAGTCTTTCCGAACCGTCTTCATCGTCTAACAAAAATGGCACAGTAGACGACAATATTGTCCGCCGTTTCCATGGACCCAAAAAGAAGGCCTTTCTCTGCTCATATTCTCCTGCCGGCTAATCAGTTAATCTCTCACGTTACCGTTACCGCTGGTTCAGACGCCAGCTGCCCGGTCGGGGTGGGGGGGGGGGGGGCTGTGTGGGTGTGTTGGCCCGGTCCCCCCGTCCCCCGTCCCCCGACCCTGTTCACGTCTCCCCGCCCCCATCCCCTGTCCCCCGTCCCCTTTCCCCGTCTCCACACCACCGTCGCCCGTCCCCGTCCCCCCGGCTCTGAGCCTCTCTTCCCGGGCGAGGTGTGGACACGGTCCCGGTCTCCCTGAGCCTTCCTCAGGGCGCCGCGTCACACACCCTTCCCGCTGCCTCCTCCCAGTTAAACTGGAGGTCTCCCCAGTAGCCACGGCACTCAGCAATATGACCACCACCATCGTCACATGTGGGTATTTACTGCACGCCGTTAAAGCCGCACACCGTCCTGATATGTCCTTAGATGTTGCCTGGACGTAAAACTCCAACATCAACATCATCATCCTGCTGTCGGTCGCGATGCGACAAAGACTGCTTTCATTACTTGACTGCCGCTCTCCATTTAGCTCTCTGCTGAGAGAGCGATGTCCATGAGTCGGTCTTAATGTCTCTCAGCTTCAGGTTTCTCTTGATGGTATCCTTGAACCGGAGACGAGGGCGCCCTCTCTTTCTGTAACCAGAAGACAGTAGATAATCTATCTTATTTTAGTTTGAAGTAACTTCGATTTTAAATGGCAAACTTTTGAGACATTTGAATTGCAAACATGCCAAACTAATTTTGGCAAGCATGCCAAAACTCCAACAACCAACCAACTAAAGCTACATAAGCCAATACCTTTACTAGTTTTAAGTTTCTGGTTGTTTTCTCTCCCTCTCCCTATTTTTTTCATAGATAAACGCATTTAAGTAAATGGTGGCCTAATGGGTAGAGCGCGGTCCTTGCGTGTGGAAGGTCGGGAGCTTGGTTCCCGGTCGAGTCAAACCAAAGCCGCCTGGCCGATCCCTCACACAAGGTCATCTCCGGTGTCGGCTATTTTCCATTTCAACCAGTGGTCCACAACTGGTTCATCAAAGGCTGTGGTATGTGCTGTCCTCTCTGTGGGAAAGTACATATAGAAGACCCCTTGCTACTTATAGGAAAGAGTAGCCTATGTGGCGGCAGGAGGTTTCCTCCAAAGAAATATATCAGAATGTCTGTATGTTTGTCGTCCATTGGCTGATGATATGAAAATCAATGCGCTCTAGGGGTGGTGTCAAATAAAGCCAGCTTTACTTTGATTCTCGCTAGTCTGGCCACACACATACATGGAGCACTGGGTTTGATCTCTCACTGTTTGCAGTCATGACGACTGGTCTGTTTGTGTTTGGGTCTCCAGAGGAGTCCTGTCCAGCCTTCGCCAACCATAACTACCTTGGGCCAAGGTCAAATAGTGTCAGGCGGAACGATATATCAGATGGTGCAGACTCCACAGGGTCTGGTAGTGCAGCCCATACAGGTGAGTCTTACATGCAGCAAACATTCGGCAATTTGTCATGGACCTTGTGTAAAAGTTGACCCTCTTGTTTCATGGATAACAGGTCAATATTTATGGTATATCACAATATTGTCATGAATTTAAAGTTACACAGTCCGATGGTTTTGAGTTTCTGTCACTTTCTGAGATAAATATATTAGGTTCATCGTTATAATGTATCTTATTTTAGTTTGAAGTAACTTCGATTTTAAATGACTAACTTTTGAGTTATTTGAATTGCAAACATGCCAAACTAATTTTGGCAAGCACGCCGAAACTGACCGCATAGGCTTCAATACTAACAGGTTCTAGTAAATTGACTTATTGTGCCCTTCTATGCAGCAACAAATGGGTAATAAGTGCACCGGTATCTAAGTTGGATATGCAGAATCAAATCTAGTGTTTTGTTTTTGAAAATGTGATGCTTTCATCAGACTATGCAGCTTTTAGTTGTAGTATTTAGATAAATGACAGAACTAAGCTGTATATACAGTACATGTACTTTGTGGTACTGGTAATGTATGACGCGACAGTACCATGCTACGACAACAGGCATAATGGAGTCAGTTATTTTGTAGATAAATATTTTATAGTAAATGGGTGTGGTGGCCTAATCGGTGGAGCGCGGGCCTCGCATGCGGGAGGTCAGGAGTTCAGTTCCCAGTCCAGTCAAACCAATGACTTTAAAATTGATACTTGTCGCTTCCTAGCCTGGCACTCGGGATTATTAGGATATGACAAGGACTGGTTAGCTCAGTGTCAGGATAATGTGACTGAGTGGGATATCAGGTCATGGTGCTGGTGGCCTGATTTCCCAGTGGGGCAGCACTATAAAGTCACCATGAGTTAGCCGTCACAAGGCAGTACCTGTCCTGATATGACCGTAGGTGTTTCTAGGATGTAAAACAACAACAAACAAACATTTAAGTAAGCGTAATCATCCGCTTACTTTTGCTCATACAATCCTTTATTTGAAAGGGTTAACTTTGCTTGATTGATTGATTGGCGCTTTCCTTACTGCATATGCCATATTCAGGGCGAAAAGGGTTCATTAATATATTCAACCTTTGCAGATATTTGAATTGAAAAGCGCGCCTGCACAAATGCTAGACATGATCGACCGACTGCGGTGGGCGAATCGGTAGAGCGCAGCTTCCCGTACGGAAGGTCGGGAGTTCGAATCCCAGCCGAGTCAAACCAATGACATACAAAATTGAGACTTGTCGCTACCTACCATGGCGCTCGGCATTAATATCATAGGGCAAGGACTGGTTAGCTCAGTATCAGGATAATGTGACTGAGTAGGATATCAGGTAATGGTGCTGTGGCCTGGTCTCCCAGTGGGGCAGCAGTATGAAGTCCCCATGAGTACGCACTGTCACCAGTCGGTACCTATCCTGATATGACCTTAGGTGTTGCTGGAACCTAAAACCACAACAAACAAACAAAACATCGACTTAAGCAGTAAGATGTTCGATTAAATATGGCCCTTCTATGCAGCAACACATGTTTAATAACTGCACCAGTATCTAAGAACAATTGGTTGGTTGTTGGAGTTTTACATCCTGGCAACATCGAAGGTCATATCAGGATTTGTGATAGTGTGCACTCATGGTGCCTTTATCGTGCTACCCCACTCTGGAGACCAGGCCGCCAGCACCATGATCTGATATCCCACTCAGTCACATTATCCTGACACTGAGCCAACCAGTCATTGCCTGATCCTAATAATTCTGAGCGCCTGGCTAGGAAGCGACAAGTATATATATTTTTAAGTCATTAGTTTGACTCGAGCAAGTTTCGAATCCCACGATCTACCGAAATGGGAGACGGACGCTCAACTCCTTCAGCCATCCAAGTTGGACATGTAGGATCACATCTAAGTATAGATGTTTTGGATTTGAGTGGTTGAGGCGTTCATCGGGCTATGCAGCTTTTATTGCGGCTTTCAATATAGTCCGTTCGAAATGATTGCTCTGTCGATATTCTGTGCGGCTGAAATGCTGAGTGCCGCTGACCATCATGTTTCAGCCGGAGAGGGGGGGGGGGGGGGGGGGGGAGGGGGAGGGGGAGGGGGAGGGGGAGCCGGGGGTTGCCAGGGGTTCGCTGCATCTAAACATCCCATAATAGGAGGATATGTGGTGACCTTCACCTTCGTGACTCTATGCAGTTGAATGGTCACAGAGGTCTTACGCCTCTAGCTTGTGCACCAGTTTACTAACATTCTATGAAATAGCCTCTTTTTCGTGTTGTTTTTTTTGTTGTTGTTGGGTGCAGTTCATCAAAATGATGCATCATAAATGCGCTTTTAATCAATTATAACTAAACCGCATGTAGTTCTAGCGATTGTTTTCACAGTGCACATGTAGAGCCTACTGACTGATTAGTGTTCATAAATCTGGGTAATCGGCTTTATGTTTGTATAAATTTGTTTGTTTGTGTATTTAGTGTTTTATGTCATAGCGATATCCAAGGTTATATCAGGATGGGTATTGACTTGTGACAGTGCGCACTCATGGGGACTTTGTAGTGCTGCCCCACTGGGAGCCCAGGCCGATATCCCACACAATGATATCGTGTCGGTGTGTCTGTGTGTGTCTGTGTGTGTATTTCTGTGTCTGTGTGTATATATGTGTATATGTGTATGTGTGTGTATCTGTGTATGTGTGTTCGTGTTTGTCTTTGTGTGTATGTGTATGTGTGTATGTGTGTGTATCTGTGTTTGTGTCTGTGTGATGTGTACTTGTGTGTTTGTGTGTGTATGTGGGTGTTTATGTGTGTTTATGTGTGTGTAGTGTGTACATGTGTGTCTGCATATGTGTCTGTATGTGTATGGATGTGTATGTGTGTTTGTGTGTCTGTGCGTGTTTGTGTGTCTGTGTGTGTGTTTGTGTGTGTGTTCTTGTCTACATGTCTGTGTATGTGTGTATGGGTCGCTGTGTATGTATGGCTGTGTGTGTGTGTTTGTGTGTCTGAGTATGTGAGTGTGTGTATGTGTGTCTGGGTGTCTGTGTGTGTGGTTGTGTGTATGTGTGTGGGTCTGAATATGTGTGTATGTGTGGGTTTGTGTTGTTGTCTACCTGTGTGTGTCTGAGTATGTGTGTCTGTGTGGCTGTGTCAGTGTGTGGCTGTGTGTGTTTGTGTGTCTAAGTATGTGAGTTTGTGCATATGTGTGGTTGTGTGGGGGTGTGTCTGTGTATGTGTGGTTGTGTGGGTCTGTATTTGTGTCTGTGTGTGTCTAAGTGTGTGAGTGTTTGTGTATCTCTGTGGTTGTGTGGTGCATGTCTGTGTGTGAGTCAGACTGTGTGAGTCTAAGTATGTGAGTGTGTGTGTTTGGTGGTGTGTGTGTCTGTGTGAGTGTATGTGTCTGAGTATGTGAGTGTGTCTGTCTGTGTGTGTGTCTGTGTGAGTTTGTGTGTGTATATGTATGTGTGTTTGCGTGAGTGTGTGTGTATGTGCCTGTGTGTTTGTGTACATGTGTGTTCATGTGTGTGTCTGAGTATGTGTGTCTGTGTGTGTTTTATACCTGTGTGTGTATGTGTGTGTCTGAATCTGCATGCCTGTGTGGTTGTGTGTGTGTGAGTGTGTGTGTCTGTGTCTGTGTGTTTGTGTAGCTCTGTGTGTATGTATGTGTCTGAGTATGTGTGTATGTGTGTGTTTGTGTGTTGTCTACCTGTGTGTGTATCTGTCTGTCTGAGTCTGCATGTCTGTGTGCTTGTGTGTCTGTGTGTCTGAGTATGTGAGAGTGTGTGTATGTGTGTGTCTGTGTATGTGTGTGCACCTGTGCGTTTGTGTGTGTATGTGTGCATCTGAGTATATGTGTCTGTGTGTGCATGCATGTGTGTATGTGTGTGTGTGAGTCTGTGGGTGTGTGTGTGTTTGTCTACCTGTGTTTATGTGTGTGTCTGTTTGTGTCTGAGTCTGTGAGTGTCTGTGTATGTGTGTTTGTGTATGTCTGTGTATGTGTGTGCCTGAGTCTGTGTGTATGTGTGCTTGTGTTTTTGTCTACTTGTGTGTGTGTGTCTGAGTCTGTGAGTGTGTGTGTCTGTGTGTGTACATTTGTGTGAGATAATTCACCTAACCACTATATTACAAATTTCCCAAATTTCCCTAATACACCTCTTTTATTACGACCCGAACATTTTTCCTATTAAAATCGCACACTTTTCTTGAACGCTCCCGCATAAGATGACATCCGGTAATAACCCACCACCCAATCAGAACCATTGACACTGCCAGATATAATTAGCAGCAAAATGATGGCCACATTTACACAATCATCCTGTAGGTATTAGTGACATCCTTGCTTCACCGTAAACACACTGTGGTTTAGACTACAACCATCTGATCCCTAGATATTGTATCACTTAGCATCTAACGCACTCTATAATTGAACAATACAAACCTCAATCAGCACAGTATGTTTGACATTTATAGTATATTTCTATGGCGGAGTGGTTAGAGTGTCTGACTTTTTTCTAGGTCAGACTCCTAATCTGAGGGTCAGCGGTTCGATTCCCGTGCCCCCACCTCTGCCAATTTGGATTTCCACCGCTGTGTAATAACCTACAGCGTCATCAAAGGCCAGTTGCTCTCATACCATGTCTATGTGGTGTGGGAGGTTAAAAATCGCTTGGGTCAGTAAAAGTGTAGGCTCAGGCTTTCTATCGACCAGCAGTGGAATGAGGAAGACCAGTCGTCTATGACTGAAATGTCCCCTGCTTAAACAACTAATGGACCAAAAAAAAAAATAAAAAAAATATAAGGGGCAGAAGGCGCCCATGGTTACTTGGACATGGTACATGCGAATACCCGCTAGATGGCGTATTCGTTAGATGCATCGCTAGGTGGCACCACTAGAAATGGTCCTTAGTTACGGGGCAGATACAGATTACCGATGTTGAAGCCAACATCGACAATTTAACTTGTATCAATAATATGGTAATGAGATGTACTTACCTGGCCAGGTGATATACCACATACGGAGGTAAGCAGGGGGAGGTTGATTAGGGGTTCGCTGCATCTAAACATCCCATAATAGGAGGATATGTGGTGACCTTCACCTTCGTGACTCTATGCAGTTGAATGGTCACAGAGGTCTTACGCCTCTAGCTTGTGCACCAGTTTACTAACATTCTATGAAATAGCCTCTTTTTCGTGTTTTTTTTTTTGTTGTTGTTGGGTGCAGTTCATCAAAATGATGCATCATAAATGCGCTTTTAATCAATTATAACTAAACCGCATGTAGTTCTAGCGATTGTTTTCACAGTGCACATGTAGAGCCTACTGACTGATTAGTGTTCATAAATCTGGGTAATCGGCTTTATGTTTGTATAAATTTGTTTGTTTGTGTATTTAGTGTTTTATGTCATAGCGATATCCAAGGTTATATCAGGATGGGTATTGACTTGTGACAGTGCGCACTCATGGGGACTTTGTAGTGCTGCCCCACTGGGAGCCCAGGCCGATATCCCACACAATGATATCATGTCGGTGTGTCTGTGTGTGTCTGTGTGTGTATTTCTGTGTCTGTGTGTATATATGTGTATATGTGTATGTGTGTGTATCTGTGTATGTGTGTTCGTGTTTGTCTTTGTGTGTATGTGTATGTGTGTATGTGTGTGTATCTGTGTTTGTGTCTGTGTGATGTGTACTTGTGTGTTTGTGTGTGTATGTGGGTGTTTATGTGTGTTTATGTGTGTGTAGTGTGTACATGTGTGTCTGCATATGTGTCTGTATGTGTATGGATGTGTATGTGTGTTTGTGTGTCTGTGCGTGTTTGTGTGTCTGTGTGTGTTTGTGTGTGTGTTCTTGTCTACATGTCTGTGTATGTGTGTGTATGGGTCGCTGTGTATGTATGGCTGTGTGTATGTGTGTGTGTTTGTGTGTCTGAGTATGTGAGTGCGTGTATGTGTGTCTGGGTGTCTGTGTGTGTGGTTGTGTGTATGTGTGTGTGGCTGAATATGTGTGTATGTGTGTGTTTGTGTTGTTGTCTACATGTGTGTGTCTGAGTATGTGTGTCTGTGTGGCTGTATAGGTGTGTGGCTGTGTGTGTGTTGTGTGGTGTCTACAGTATGTGAGTTTGTGCATGTATGTGTGGTTGTGTGGTGGGTGGTGTGTCTGTGTATGTGTGGTTGTGTGTGGGTCTGTATTTGTGTCTGTGTGTGTCTAAGTGTGTGTGAGTGTGTTTGTGTATCTCTGTGGGTGTGTGGTGTGTGTCTGTATGTGAGTCAGACTGTGTGAGTCTAAGTATGTGAGTGTGTGTGTGGTGGTGTGTGTGTCTGTGTGAGTGTATGTGTCTGAGTATGTGAGTGTTTCTGTCTATGTGTGAATCTGTGTGAGTTTGTGTGTGTATATGCATGTGTGTTTGTGTAGAGTGTGTGTGTATGTGCATGTGTGTTTGTGTACATGTGTGTTCATGTGTGTGTCTGAGTATGTGTGTCTATGTGTGTTTTATACCTGTGTGTGTATGTGTGTGTCTGAATCTGCATGCCTGTGTGGTTGTGTGTGTGTGAGTGTGTGTGTCTGTGTCTGTGTGTTTGTGTAGCTCTGTGTGTATGTATGTGTCTGAGTATGTGTGTATGTGTGTGTTTGTGTGTTGTCTACCTGTGTGTGTATCTGTCTGTCTGAGTCTGCATGTCTGTGTGCTTGTGTGTCTGTGTGTCTGAGTATGTGAGAGTGTGTGTATGTGTGTGTCTGTGTATGTGTGTTTGTGCACCTGTGCGTTTGTGTGTGTATGTGTGCATCTGAGTATATGTGTCTGTGTGTGCATGCATGTGTGTATGTGTGTGTGTGAGTCTGTGGGTGTGTGTGTGTTTGTCTACCTGTGTTTATGTGTGTGTCTGTTTGTGTCTGAGTCTGTGAGTGTCTGTGTATGTGTGTTTGTGTATGTCTGTGTATGTGTGTGCCTGAGTCTGTGTGTATGTGTGCTTGTGTTTTTGTCTACTTGTGTGTGTGTGTCTGAGTCTGTGAGTGTGTGTGTCTGTGTGTGTACATTTGTGTGAGATAATTCACCTAACCACTATATTACAAATTTCCCAAATTTCCCTAATACACCTCTTTTATTACGACCCGAACATTTTTCCTATTAAAATCGCACACTTTTCTTGAACGCTCCCGCATAAGATGACATCCGGTAATAACCCACCACCCAATCAGAACCATTGACACTGCCAGATATAATTAGCAGCAAAATGATGGCCACATTTACACAATCATCCTGTAGGTATTAGTGACATCCTTGCTTCACCGTAAACACACTGTGGTTTAGACTACAACCATCTGATCCCTAGATATTGTATCACTTAGCATCTAACGCACTCTATAATTGAACAATACAAACCTCAATCAGCACAGTATGTTTGACATTTATAGTATATTTCTATGGCGGAGTGGTTAGAGTGTCTGACTTTTTTCTAGGTCAGACTCCTAATCTGAGGGTCAGCGGTTCGATTCCCCGTGCCCCCACCTCTGCCAATTTGGATTTCCACCGCTGTGTATAACCTACAGCGTCATCAAAGGCCAGTTGCTCTCATACCATGTCTATGTGGTGTGGGAGGTTAAAAATCGCTTGGGTCAGTAAAAGTGTAGGCTCAGGCTTTCTATCGACCAGCAGTGGAATGAGGAAGACCAGTCGTCTATGACTGAAATTTCCCCTGCTTAAACAACTAATGGACCAAAAAAAAAATAAAAAAAATATAAGGGGCAGAAGGCGCCCATGGTTACTTGGACATGGTACATGCGAATACCCGCTAGATGGCGTATTCGTTAGATGCATCGCTAGGTGGCACCACTAGAAATGGTCCTTAGTTACGGGGCAGATACAGATTACCGATGTTGAAGCCAACATCGACAATTTAACTTGTATCAATAATATGGTAATGAGATGTACTTACCTGGCCAGGTGATATACCACATACGGAGGTAAGCAGGGGGAGGTTGATTACATCAGGCTGATGGTTATGATGCTTGCCCTGCAATGGCAGAGGTGGGGGTTCGAGTCCTACTTCAGATTCAATGTTTGCCCTTTGCAAAAAGAGACCTCAACATTGGTTCCATGGCTAGGATACTGAAGGTACTAGACTATCTATGTCTGTCTAGTACTATAACAGCGCTACCTGCATATTTTGCAATTGTACGTGTGAGAATTACAATCACAGGAGGGAGGCGAATGTCCCAGGTGAAACACCACATACACAGGTAGGTGTAGTGTAGTGATGTGCACGAACCTCCCCAGGTGAAACACCAAATACACAGGTAGCTATGGGTAGGGTGACATTATCAGCGAACCTAGATTAGCTAATGGATAGGATCCCATGGAATGGCAGGAGTTTGGGCTCGAGTCCCAATCTAGGCGCAATGTTTCCCAATTGTAAATAAAACACCCTATCACAGGGATATACAAACCTGTAATTCAGAAAAGCTGGGACACCACACCCCGGCCCTGAGAAGAGAATACATCAAGTTGCCTCGACCAGGGTTCGAATCTACAGGGTGGAATCCCACGATCTACCAAAACGTGAGATTGACGCTAAACTCACTCGGCCATCCCGTCCGTAAGAAAGAAGGAAAGAATTTGTTTTTAAATTCGCACCACCAGGTACAAACAATGTTCCCCTTTGAATGGCATGACCACACAGTGATTGGTGCCTCCTCTACAACCCGCTAGGTGGCGCCTCTACTGCTTCAGTACGCTGTCAGACGGCGCTGTCATCTGACACAACCAATCAGCGCACAGTGCGCAGCGCCACCACCGGCAGGTGGTGAAACTATCGCCGTCAGGACACTCCGCACAGGGAAAACAGGCTCTTTCTTCTTTTTTGTAACTAATATTTCATTCAGTTATTTTCTAAAACAATTTTGTTTTAGCTTCAAGGGCACTTGTCTACCGGCCATGTACTATGTGATATGTTATGTTATATATATAAATCTGACCATCCGAGCAGGTCTGGAGGCGGTAGTGACCAGAGGCAGGGGGTATCAGGGTGGACAGGAGCCAGCCACTAACTCCTATGACAGTAGAGTAGTAGGTAAGAACTAATATATAATAGGTAATAACTAATATATAGAAGAGAACTGATAAGTGGTTGTATCCTTGTTTACATTCCCATAATAGATTATAGAGCACATACTTACATATGTATATATACCCACGTATATACTACGTATATGCGGATATAACGGAATGGCACCGTGCTGCCCCCGGGGGCTTCCTGGGGGATTCGCAGGATAGTACGCGGCCGATCCGCTAGATGGCGCCAGGACCACCAGTACCCAGTGGGAACCTGCTGGCCATGTCGGTTTGTGTCAACCAGGCAGTATATAGCCTTAGGTCTCTCTCACTTAAAAAACTTTCAACTGCCGCGCTAGCTCGGTACCGCTCTGAACCTTCTGCTACACCCACCCAGTTTGTCTCTACGGTACTTACTATTACTGGTGATGCCAAAGGCATACTGTGCTCTCTGTAGCATTGTGTATTAGGAACCCGCCAACGATAACTGCCAGTTTCGGGAGGCTATGAAACAAACAACACGTTTGACTTCAAAATCATAAAAGATGGCGGATGGCGGGAAACAGTCTAATCCAAGCTTTAAACATCAGTCATCCAGGGGGACGACACTATTGACATCGAAGAATGGGAAATCAATGCCCGAATTGAGAAGCTCCAGAGGCGGAAGCGGCTAGCAAAACTTGTAAAAAGCCAGCAGGAGGTGGAAGACGACATCGCAAGACAGCCGAACGACCCGCAGCGAGAGAGGACGACCGATCGTAGCTCGAGCACTAGGAGAAGCAGACATTCACGGAAATGGAGCTCGATGAGACGATGATCTCCGTCGCATGAAAGGAGGAGAGGCATCCAGCTCAACCTCTTCGGAGGACCGTTCAGTGAGCCGCGAATGCAAGGCGCAAAGTAAGTGGTCGCTCCGGAGACATGTGGAGGACGGGAGAGACGTAAAGAAACTCTCTCCGTTCGAATTGATCGAAGCAACTGTCAATTGGATGGTGGCCTCCAAGTAGACCGATGCGGATAGACTGTTACGTATCTTGCAACCCTTGGGCTATATTGTGGGGAAGGCTAAATCAGGCACGTTCATAGAGAAAACGCATGTAAACTACCATCGCGCCATCAGGAAGCTAGCCATCTCCGAAGGGTATGAGACCTTCAGGAAACCCAGAGGTGGCCCTAAAATATTATGCTTTTGAGTATATGCGGAAGCAGGGTGGCTCGTCCACTAAAAACCCGGTTAGGGGGAGCCACATTCGATCCAGGCAGCTTTTCCACAAAGGATGGGAAAAAAACCATGTTTTCAGTATAATACGGAGGAGGGGTGCAGGCGAGACGACCGCATCTGTAATCACGGCCATTGGTGCAGCCGGTGCGGGAGTTAGCAGTGGTTAGGGGCACATCAGAAGCAAGTGCAGCAAAGAATAGGGGGTTGTCAGCGGTTCCGTGAGGCGCGTCTCGATATTGTGCTGGAGGGACCGATATACTGAGGTTCAGTCAGGTTCTAGTGTTATGGCATATTGTGCTGCCCACTCGACTCCGGTTTCCACTACCGACTTCCAGGCCCCAATTTCTCGCGACCATGTGAGTTTGGGCAGTTTGTGTGCTAAATGTGCTCCTTGTGAGGAGCGTGTTGTTTGTGTTCTTTCTCACAAGCCCCCAGTCAATGATAATGTTGGCCAGCCATGTTTGGCCACAGTACGCAATGTCAATGATAATGTTGGTCACACCAATTCGGCTACCAGAGGTGATGTAACCAATAATATGGGTCACCCAGTTTTGGCCTTTGTGTGTGATAACGGTCCTTGTGCCATCATCAGCGACATCGATCAAACACGTGTCTCGGACCTCGGCCCCATTGCGGGTGTCCTGCCACAATGCCCGTTAAGATCCTGCTTCTGTATGGTCTGGTCAGATGGGGAGGTGCACGTTGTCGCCTACAATGAATTCAATCCATCAGCCAACCCTACCCAATTGATCGTCTCCTTAACCTGCTTGAAGGCGGTTTGTACATGGGGGGGGGGGGGCAGAGGTTCATATTAATTTAAAACAAATATGGGCTGTTGTTGCCGCTGCACGGCACTGCGGCCTTCTCTGGCAGGACAAATGTGTCGCGGCTTCGTTACCGATAATAATACCGTTCGGGCTGCCCTTACAACTGGCCAGTCGCTTTGATGTATATATATATCATTATATATAACACATAGATGTTATATGCGATATGATACATGTTATATGACATATGTTAATTTTGTTATGTGTATATAAACATAATTTGATTTATATAACAGAATGTGTATACACATGTTTAGTATACTCTATTATGGTAATATAAATATCGTAGATAAGCTTATTTATTTATTTATTTCTATTTGCATATTACCCAATGCCAGCCAGGATACGATTTACCGCTGGACGGTGCGGCCGCAGCGCCACCAACGCTCGAATTGCTCACTCACCGTAGAATATATGGTCACTCGCTTGAAAAATTTGCTTTTATATTTGGCAGGGCTAATTAGCTCTTGCCAGATACTGATAAAGTACTCAGTCCACACTATATACATAATATATACATGTAGTAACCAGAACAGTGAGATGGTGAACAACGAAAAAGAAGGCAATGCCTCCATAACATCCCTCACTAACACCTTAGTGACATAGCTAGACAGTGTGATTGATAACACGCAGAAGCACCTACTAACTGAGAGCTAGCACTGCAACCATCACATGTCTACCAATGTTTGTACCGGATGGTAAGAATTTATAAATAGAATATATGCATATAACAGAGAATTATGTATGCAAAACATAGAATATATGTATACATAACATAGAATATATATATAATTATGTACACACACCCATATATATTATATGCTATGTGCATAGAGAAGATAACGAGTTGTTTATATACAGAATGACGACTATTTATTAAATTTATTATTATATGTGTTGGTTTGTATATATTGGGAACCAGTGTGTCGGTACAATCGAATGTATACTATTATTATGGCTTATTGGCTAATTGCTGGTCTCAGCACTTGAAACTGTTTGCGTGATTGCAGTGCCAACTTTCCCCTCAGCCGGTTTGACGCCCACTTATTCACTTTGTAAAGTCGACGGCTGGCAGCTGTAGTTGTGTCGGCAGGCTATATGAAATCAATACAGGCAAGGAGAGAAAGGAAGAGTATAAAGAGTGAAAGTAGAGTGAGAGCTTTCACCCTCAGGTTTATTATTATATAGTGGTACATGGATCTGATATGGCATACCACCTGACCATTATCTCCAATCAGCGACAAGCATTTCTAATTCCACCAATGAACAGTAAGCATTCTGTGGTCACCATGGCTACTGTGATCTACCCACCACCACCATGCTGTGTTGCTGCTTGGCCTGCCCCTGCCTGCTGTGTGTGTGTGTGGTGATCCATGACTAACAGTTGGGGGGGAGGGGGTAGTGAGTAGAGCTCTTGAGGCTCCTTACACACTAACAGTAGTGCCCCTTTCACACTATCTATCTAATGCACAATGACTATTGACTACAAGTAAAGAGTCACCAGCAACTACATAAATACATTCATGCCCCTGGCCCTATACATCATTTACACTAATATACCATTTGTACCCCTTTATAGACCATTTCACATTCCCCACCAATGCGTTTTATCAGAATATTTTACAACTTGTTGCCTTGATTTCAAAGCTTTAGCCGGCTAGGCATATAATGCTAGCTAGATGGTCATTAAAATGTTCAGTCAACCACCCGCCTTGTTACCACTCTCCTTCCTTATGGAGCCAAACTTTATATATAATTTATATATAAATTGAATGCGTTAAGGCCAGGCGCAGCTGGCATACAGTGCACAGGGCCGCTCACAGGGGGCGCCACCGTGGTCTATGTCATAATAACAGGGTCAGCTAGATAGGATAAGTGCTAACTATTACATAGGGAACTGAAGATCGGTAGTGTCCTTGTTTATATTCCCATAATGGATTATAGAGCACATATATATATATAGATATATATTCTATGATATATAACTACAGTGAAAAGGGAATGGTATTGATACCCGAGAGATAATTATGGGATAACTTGGTGTATATTTTGCGTCTTCACTGATAACGTGTTTTTGAGTTGGTAGACGTGTGATGGTTGGAGCACTAGCTATCAGTGAGTTGGTGCTTCTGTGCGTTATCAATCACACTGTATAGCTCTGTCAATAAGGTTTTAGTGAGGGATGTTATGGAGGCAGTTGCTTCTTGTTGGTTGTTAACCATCTCACTGTTCTTGTTGGGTTGTTGTGGTTGTGAGTAGGACAGAAATGTAGAGTCACGGATTGACAAGTTTGATTTATTTACTGATGCCTCTAGAGCACATAGATTGTTATCATCGGCTATTGGACGTCAAACATTTGGTCATTCTGACATATTTCTTTGGAAGAGATTTGCTGCCGCCACATAGGCTTCTCTTTCTAGTAAGCGGCAAGGGGTCTTTTATATGCACTTTCTCCCAGACAGGAGAGCGCATACCACATGCTTTGATGAACCAGTTGTTGACCAATGATTGGAACGGAAAATAGCCCAAACTGCAAATGTATCCACTGAGTAGAATCAATAGGATGACCCACACCTTCACAAGTGGACACTCTACCACCTGAACTACGTCCAGCTCCAGATTGACGTATTGAAGTACGATTCTGTGGAGTGATTGACTGGAGCTGGGGGTGTGAGGCTGGTTGGTTTTTGGAGTTTTACATCCTGACAACATCTAAGGTCATATCAGCATGGCTACCGACTTGTGACAGTACATGCTCATGACAACTTTATAGTGCTGCACCACTGGGAGACCAGGCTACCAGCACCATGACCTGCCATCCCACTCAGACCTGGTTCGTATCCCACTCACGACTGCCATATTATCGTGACACTGAAATAACCAGTCCTTGCCCTAACCTAATAATGTCGAGCACCTGGCTAGGATGTGACAAGTATAAATGTTGACGTCATTCGTTTGACTCGACTAGGGTTCGAATCCCATGATCTACGAAAACGGGAGATGGACGTTCAACTCATTCGGCCATCCCATCTGGTCGAGGGGTGGGTGGTGGTGTGGGTGGTAGGTAGGTAATTTCAAAGGGTTTAGTGGCGCAGGGGTCAGAGGTCAGGGATTATTTGTTTCATGTGTCATCTATCAGGTTAGCTGTAACAAGGATTCACTGAAAAGTTTTACACGTTGTTCCCCAAACCTATAGAGGGCGCCACCTGTATTCACACAGCCCTACAACATTTAACAACAAAATCAAATTGGAATTCCAAGTGAATAACATCTTATCAGCATCGAACTGCTATTTTGGCAGCTTTAGCAGTTATTTTGCTGGGCCGCCAAAAAAAGTTTGGATTCACCGATAGTTTGATTTATCCGAGCTTGATTTGACGGGGTTGTACTGTATGTGGATAATATTTGCATGGTATATTCGAATTCTCTTAGTCGATTATGAATTTGTGTTTAAAAATGCGTCATAAAGTTGAGTAATGTCGTACGGGACGAAAGGTATGGAATAAAAAGAGCAAAGCGATTGGTTGGTTGGTTGTTGGCATTTTACGTCCTTGTAACATCTATGGTCATATCAGGATGGCTATTGATTTGTGACAGTAAACACTCATGGCGACTTTATAGTGGTGCCCCGCTGGGAGACCAGGTTGCCAGCACCTTAACCTGATATCCCACTCAGTCACATCATCCTGACACTGAGCAAACCAGTCCTTGCCCTATTCTAGTAATACCGAGTGTCAGGCTAGGAAGCGACAAGTATCACTTTTTACGTGATTGCTTTGACTCGACCAGGGTTCAAACCCATGGGTTCTAATCCCATGATCTACCGAAACGGGAGACGGACACTCAACTCATTCAGCCATCCCATCTGGTTTGTGGTTAAAATATGCGTTATGAAGTTCATTGATGGAGGTTATGCTTCGGTATTGCTTTTTAATAAGACAACCAAAAGGGAGCAAAGCGAATGGAGAGGGTGTTTTCGTAACTTCATATCGCAATAAATAGGTCAGGAGCTCCACTGAATTGATCAGCTGCACATTGCTATGAACCTACGGAGGCACCTGTCTTTGTAGCTATTTTGATTCTTCTGAAGAGGTACGAGACGTGGCGGACGAATCAGTCAGCATGGGGCCGCGTTCAGGCTCCGTCTCGGAGGCGCCTCGGAGGCGCCCGTGACGTCAGGCTAGTCTGAACAACAACAGCCAGTTGGTCGCCTCGAAAATGGCCGCCCCCATAGGAGGCGGCCATTTGCATCGAAATGCTGCGCTCTGATTGGATGAAACCGCTGCATGCGGCGGCCATTTTCGAGGCGCTGTTTGTCTCCAACCTGAAAAGGGAGGCGTCGCCGAGACGTCGCCGAGACGGACCCTGAACGCAAATAGGCCAAAAAGCATCGCGGAGACGTCGCTGAGGCGCCTCCGAGACGGACCCTGAACGCGGCCCTGGCTTCCCGTCCGGAATGTCAGGAGTTTGAAATGTGGCCGAGTCAAACCAATGACCGACAACATTGACACTTGTCGCTACCTAGCCTGGTGCTGAGCATGACCAGGATATAGGCAGCAAAATAACACACTAAACCAAACAAAAAAGGGTGGAGGTGTTGCCCTTTACTGCAAAGACACCAAAATTCTAGATCCTGAAGCACTAATAGCAGCTAACTTATCAAATGAACACATAGAACTACTATGGTGCCTAATAAAAAATGAAAAGCAAGCAAATATAGCCATAGCAAGCCTCTACAGACCTCCATCAGGGGAAATTGAACTCTTCATTGAAGCCCTAGAGAAGAGCATAAACACCATAAAAAAACTGACAAAGGCAGAAATCTTCATACTAGGAGACTTTAATGTAAATTACAACAGCAATGATAAAAACAAACTAATGCTGCAAACCACAATCAAAATCTTAGGCCTACAACAGCTCATCACTGAAAAAACAAGGCTCAGTAAAAATAGCACCACAATTGACCTAATACTAACCAACTCAAACCACGCCACTAAATGGGGCACCAGGAGCTGGGGTATAAGTGATCATGAGCTAATATATGTAACAAGGAAAAAACTAAAAAGCACAAATCACTATGAGTATAAGATGGGCAGGTCCCTAAAAAACTACTCAGAAGATGCATTAAAAAATCATCTGCACCAAAACATAAACAACATCACACAAAACAGAGATGATGTTAATATCTATTGGGGCAACATCATCGCAGAAATAAGAAAATCAGCTGACGAGATGTGCCCCATTAAGAAAATAAAAATACAAAAAAAACAGGACCCCTGGGTAGACAATGACCTGCTAACGCTCATCATAGCCAAAAGTAAACTGGGTAATAAAGCAAAGCTCACAGAAACTATAGAAGACAAACTGGCCTACCATATTGCCAGAAACCACTCTCTCAAAGCTGTGAGAACAGCAAAAAAGAAATACATAATAAAGCAGGACAGAGACTGGGGAAGCAATACAAACAGATTCTGGAAGAATGTAGACCTATTATTCCCCAAAAATAACAAAGAAGAGCACACAACCTTCCAAGATAACGAAGGGACAATACTCTCAGACAAAGATGCAGCAAACAAACTGAACACGCACTTTGCCACAATAGGACAAACGCTGTCAGGAAAATTTAAAAAAAGGTGGGAAAATAGATCAGGAACTGTGCAGAATGAAATCCCCACCTGCAAAACAGATATAATAGAAGTAAAAAAACTAATAAATTACATAGACACAAATAAACCAAGTGGAATAGACGAAATACCAACCAAAATGCTGAAAGAGGCACTCCAAGCCATCCCAGCCACTATAGTCGACCTATTCAACATCTCCTTTGAACAGGGGCATTTTATCTCAGCCTGGAAAATGGCAACCATTACCCCTATCCACAAAAGTGGAGACAAACAAAACATGGGAAACTACAGGCCAATATCGATTCTTCAAACCCCAGGCAAGCTCATTGAAAAAGTGCTACATAGACACATAAATGAACACCTGGAAAAAAACAATATACTAAACGAAAGACAAGGAGGTTTCAGGAAACTGCACTCCACATCTAAAACAATAGCTAACCTAACAAATGACATATTGGCGTCAATGAACCAAAAACAATTAGTTGGAGCAGCCTTCATTGACTTCAGCAAAGCATTCGATACAGTAGACCATAACATACTATTGGAAAAACTAGAATCCATGGGCATAAAATCCAACACTATGGACTGGATAAAATGCTACCTGAAAGACAGGCAACAGAGAACAAAAATAAACAATACACTATCAGACAACCAACCTGTCACATGTGGTGTACCCCAAGGGTCAGTGCTAGGGCCACTGCTCTTTATAATCTACATAAACGATCTTGAAAAATGGTTACAAACCGAATGCCTCCAACTATATGCAGATGACACAGTCATATATGCAAACGGCACCACAGAAGAGGAGGTAATAACTAAACTAAACAAGCTCCTACTAAAACTGGATGAGTGGTGTGAGTCCAACAAAATAACCATCAACACAAGCAAGTCAAAAACAGTTCTCTTCTCGCATAAACAAATGCCAGAAAGAAAACTACACTGTAAGCTAGGAAGCCAAACACTAGAAAATGTAGACCATTACAAATACCTAGGCCTTGAGTTGGACAGCCAACTAAACTACAACCTATGTATAAACAAAATTGTCCAAAAGGTAAACCACAAACTGTGGCTATTTGCAAAGCTAAGAGACTACATGACACAAGAAATGTCAATAAAAATCTTCAAGGGCATGGTGCTACCCTATTTTGACTATGGAGATGTAAACTACATGGGTGCAAAGAAAGAACTTCTAAAAAAACTGCAAACACTACAGAACAGAGCCCTGAAAATCTGCCTCAGAGTAGACAAGCTGCACCCCACCTATGACATACACAAAAGAACCAAAGTAAAATTGCTAGAAAATAGGAGAATAATTCATCTGAAAACATTAGCATACAGCTATAGTCAAGACAATAAACTCCTAACAAAACCACAAAGGGCAACTAGAGCAAATAATGCGCCACTACTAAAGCAGACCAGAAGCCAAATAAAAGCTCACGAGAGAAGCACGCTAGAAATGGCTGCCAAGGTGTGGAATGCCCAAACAGTAAAGGAACGACAAATTCCTGACCTAAAAACATACAAAAAATATCTGTGCAAAATAAGGCTAGGAACCCCCAACTAAGCTGCACCGCAAAAGGGCAGGTGATACATGTCACGGCCACCAGCGAGACGCCCAATGGAAGGTAACCATACCAAAAGCACCCAGATAACACACCTCACAGCTGCGTACAAGCCTATGATATGTAAATAGGAGTAGGCTAGTCTAGAAATAAGAGTAGAAAAAATAAAGCACATATATGCCAAGAAAATCCAAAAAAATTAACATAGACTACTATAGTACTAACCAGACCAACCAACTATCTATCTGCTACTGAAATACAGGCAATCAAATACCTTATCAGCAGCTACTGTGTGATAAGACAACACCAACACTACAGCTGGCCAGCATTGAAAACAAGCCTGAATACCCAGGCTTATATGCTATGGACAGTATAAATACAGCCTCAATAAAAAAAAAAAAAAAAAAAAGGAAGGACTTGTTACCTCAGTGTCATGTTAATTAGCTTTTAGTTTAAAGTTGGGTTTAATTTCTTAAGCACGAGTACAAGTTTTGATCATCAGAAAGTTCAATTAAAATAACAGCATATTCAATTACAGTGAGGTCAAGAAGCTTTTAACCCCAGCCCTTCACAATGTCACGTAGGGGTGGGCGGGTGGCAATTGTAAGGCTAGTCAGTGTCCTCCTCGTGCCCGGGTCGATGTGAGCTCTCAGCCGCCGATCCTGGCCTTATATAGACAGAGAAGGCTAGTTGGTTCAGGAATTCGAACACAGATGGCAGATCGATATCGTTAGTTGCGTAATCAAGTTTCATATTTTTACCCGTGTTGCGAACATCACGGACAATGTGACTGAGTGCGAAATCGTGTTATGGTACTGACAACCTCGTATCCTAGTAGGGAAGCACTATTAAATTACCAGTAGTGCGTACTGTCAGAAGTCTGATATAACCTTAGAATTTGCCAGGTTTTATAACCCCAACAAAACAAAGCTGAATAGGTTCTTTTGTCAGTGTCGAAGCATTGGTCTTTCGGTTGTTGTCTGAGTGAAGATTGTTGACGCGAAGACTGTTGTGTAGAATACATGCCAGTACATGGATGAGGCTATGGTACCTGTAGCAGTGAAATACACGGTTGGTTTGCTGCTTACGTCCTGACAACATGTATGGTCATATCAGGACGGTACCAACTTGTGATAGTGCGCACTTATGGCCACTTAGTAATGCTGCCCCACTGGGAGATCAAGCCACCAACACCATGACATGATATCTCACTCAGTCACATTATCCTGACGCTGAGCCAACCAGTCCATGCCCTATCATAATAACGTCGAGCGCCCGGGTAGAAAGAGACACATATCAATTTTAAAGTCATTGGTTTGACTCGACCAGGGTTCGAACCCGTGGGTTCGAATCCACCGATCTACCAACACGGGGAAATACACGTTGACCAGTGTTTAGCTTATTGGATCACTGATAATATCATATGTACTTACACAGATCAATGCATGTTGCACTGTGTAGTCAGAGTGTATGTAGTTATTGTTGTTTGTTTGTTGGGTTTTACGTCCTAGCAACATCTACAGTCACATCAAGACAGTGCACGCTCATAGCGACTTACTTCAAGCTAAAGTAAGGTAGATTTATACTAATTAACCTAATACAACCTAATGACAAAACAAACAAATCATCTGTATATGCAACTTTAACATTCACACCAGTACGTAAGTTAAATATGCAGGCTCAAAACTAAATAAGTGTATTGGTTTTGAAAATCTGCCACTTTCAGCGGACTGCAATTTTAATGTTAATATTTGCATAATCCGATGATTTTGAATTGTTGCTATATTTCTTATTAAGATAAACATGTTATGGTGCTTGTCATATTCTACTTGACTTGAGTTTGAAGTAATTTATATTTTAAAGGGTTCATGTAGGGTAATTGAAGCGAAACTATCGAATTAATTTTAGTGTGCACACCGAAATCCTGGATAGATACAAACTGTGTTGACCTGTTTTGAGCATAGATACAGAACACAGGAGACCAGAAGGGATGGCCGAATGAGTTAGAGGGTCCGGTACGTCTCCCGTGTTGGTAGATCGTGGGGTCGTGGGTTCGAACCAATGACTTAAAAATGTATACTAGTTGATTCCTAGCCTGGCGCTCGGCATTATTAGGATAGGGCAAGGACTGGTTGGTTCAGTGTCAGGATAATATGACTGGGTGGGATATCAGGTCATGGGGCTGGCAGCCTGGTCTTCCAGTGGGGCAGCACTATAAAGTCACCATGAGTGTGCACTGTCACAAGTCGGTACCCGTCCTGATATGACCTGAGATGTTGCTAGGACGTAAAACAACAACAAACAGAATACAGGAGCACCAAACTGCGATTCGTGCTTAAGGAGTGCATGGGTATCTGAGTTATATGTTGGATCAAATCTAGTTCCGCTTTAGAACGTTTTCTGCTTTGATCTCAGATGATGCAGTTTCAACAGGATTATTCTGGCTTTTTATATTTCCGTATTATTCTTCAAGTTCAAGTCGGTACCAGCAGTACTTAGATAACACTGGAACAATGTATGAAAATCATGAACAATATCTAATATTTGGTTGTATGTTTAAATTAAAATACCAAATTAAAGCTCTTTTAGTGGTCTTTGTAGTAGGATGTTTAAATTAAAATGTTTAATTTAAAAATACCCAGAAAGTACCGTGAATGAACTAAAGCTTTGCACTTCATATTGACACCCAAATTACTTGTGCTATCTGTATATTACGATAACACACCAAATGTCACTTTATTACCGCTATGTTGGCTAATTAGCGCATTCTTTTGCATCACATTAATCAGAACAAGTACCAAAGCATGTAATTTTGTTTCGCTCAGTGCTAAATCGCCATTGGTTACACAGGCTATTAATAGATCCTACCACAAAGACCACTAAAAGAGCTTTAATTTGGTATATGATAGACATATATTTAAAACAAATCAAATGATCCCAAATAAAAAAAGCATACTTCATGTTTCATTCCGCTTTAAAGGCAAATTTTGTTCAAGTCAATAAAAAACCCTTAAAATATGAATATCTTGAAAAGTCGACAAGATAGAACATTTCAGTTTTCATGTTATTCTGCATCTTACTAGCACTGTGTGATTAACCTTAATTAACGGCCCAGTTAATAAATCTGAAAAAAATGACTGCCGGTATCTAGTTCAAGTGACAATTTACTAAGGATTATGCCTCTCTAACCGCCTACTGAACAGGACACAACTGCATCTCACTACGGCTGCTGCGACTGCTGCGACTTTATTATCAGGCCATCGGCAGGCATCAATAGGCGTGTTCGGGAGGTGGGTGGGGGTTGGGGGGCTGATGCCGGCTAAGTCAGTCAGTAATCGACTGCTGATATTGTGCAAGTAGATGGCGATGGGCCACAGCAATTTTTCTTCTTGATTTGAGATTTCGGCCGGCATTGTCACATTAACGCTATCGGCCGAGAGGCAAGCCACGGTGTCCGTTGTCATGGCAACACCCCGCGACTGGAGTTAGCGCGTGCTATCAGTGCGATAAGGAGACAATCGGGGCATGGGACGCTTGCGGGCGGCGTTCAGCAAAGAACCAGCAAGGAACCAGCGAGAGAGCAGCAGGTGGAAGGGGGACCAGCGGAAAAGGAGCAGGTGGCCGAGGGACCAGCCTGAAAGGAGCCTGAGGGGGGACCAGCCTGAAAGAAGCTGGTGGAGGGGACCAGCCTGAAAGGAGCTGTTGGAGGGGACAAGCTTGAAAGGAGTCAGTGGAGGGGACCAGTTTGAAAGGAGCCAGTGGAACGGGAAGCAGCCTGAAAGAAGCAGGTTGAGGGGACCAGCCTGAAAGGAGGCAGTGGATACGAGACCAGTAGAAAAGGAGCCAGTGGAGGGGACCAGCCTGAATGGAGCCAGTGGGGGGAGGATCAGCCTGAAGGGAGCCAGTGGAGGAGACCAGCCTGAACGGAGCCGGTGGAGGAGACCAGCCTGAAAGGAGTCGGTGGAGGGGACCAGTCTGAATGGAGCCGGTGGAGGAGACCAGCCTGAATGGAGCCAGTGGAGGGGGGGACCAGCCTGAATGGAGCCGGTGGAGGAGACCAGCCTGAAGGGAGCCGGTGGAGGAGACCAGCCTGAACGGAGTCGGTGGAGGAGAGCAGCCTGAAAGGAAGCGCTGGAGGGGACCAGCCTGAAAGGAAGCGCTGGAGGGGACCAGCCTGAAAGGAAGCGCTGGAAGGGACCAGCCTGAAAGGAAGTGCTGGAGGGGACCAGCCTGAAAGGAAGCGCCGGACGGGACCAGCCTGAAAGGAAGCGCTGGAGGGGACCAGCCTGCAAGGAAGCCCTGGAGGGGACCAGCCTGAAAGGAAGCGCTGGAGGG
This sequence comes from Branchipolynoe longqiensis, assembly GCA_030323885.1. Lineage (NCBI taxonomy): Eukaryota > Metazoa > Annelida > Polychaeta > Phyllodocida > Polynoidae > Branchipolynoe > Branchipolynoe longqiensis. The sequence goes on from CM059202.1 coordinate 15,649,401, forward strand.
GACCAGCCTGAAAGGAGCTGTTGGAGGGGGGCAGGTCTGAATGGAGCTTGTTACATATGTATGTAAGGAATGCGGCGCACGTGACCTGGGCTACGTGACATCGGACCCCATATGACATTGCGTGCAATAAACGGTCAGTGGTTGATCAGCACTCAAAGCGTTCGGGTGTGCTTTGCATACACTACAGATAGCGGACCAGCCTGAATGGAGCTGTTGGAGGAGGAACCAGCCGGGAAAGGAGACAGTGGATGGGACCAGCCTGAAGCGAGCCGGTGAAGGGGGACAAGTCTGAAAGGAGCAGTGGTGCAGGACCAGCCTGAAAGGAGCCGGTGGAGGGGTGGACCAGCCTGAAAGGAACTGGTGCTGGGAGGATCAGCCTGAACGGAACTCGTGGAGGGGACCAGTCTGAAAGGAGCTGGTGGATGGAGGACCAACCTGAAAGGAGCGGATGGAGGGGACTCACCGGAATAGCAGCACGCTGCTGGGGGACCTGTGGAACGGTAGCAGGTGACGGGGAGACCAACGGAAAAGTATTAGGTGGAAGGGACCAGTAGAAAAGCAGCAGGTGGATGGGGGACCAGCCGAGAAGCAGCAGGTGGCTGGGGGACCAGCTGGAAAGCAGTAGGTGCCTGTGTTGCGGTTTCCGCGGCACACCAGTTTGCCAGGGACACATTCATTCAAATGCATTGTCAATGGCCGTGAGCAAATCTTATTACAGAAAAAGTCAAATATCTCTCAAATTACACCTCCTAGAAACAAATCGCTTCGTACACATATAGAAAACATCTTTATCATTAGGATTATATTAAATTGATAAGGTTATGTAGGGTTCTTGATTTCTATTAATTTTGAATAAAACTAATGTTTTTCACTGCGCGTATCGTCCAACTCAAGGCATTGTCAATGGCCGTGAGGAATCTTCATACATAAAATACAGGAAAAGTTAAATATCTCTAAAACCACACTACCTAGAAACAAATCATTTGGTACACATATAGAAAACATCTTTACCAAAAACCTTATATTTAATTGATAAGGTTAGTGATGATGCTGTTCGATTTTGATGCATGTGCAGAAGCGATGTGTCCCTCGCAAACTGGTGTCCCTGGGAAACCGCAACACTAGGATTGGAAATCGGGGAAGTAACGGAAGGCGGGGGGACCAGCTGGAAAGCAGCACCTTGCGGCTGCAGGTAGCAGGGTGGAAGCAGCAGAGAACCAGCAGGTGACAGGGTAAGTAATAGAAGTCCGGGTGCCAGCTATAGTTTACCCAGCGTGAGGTGGGGCAGGTGGTGAATACACACACATCATGATACCGGAAGTGGTATTCTATCTCATCAAAATATGTGCTTGGACAGTTTCACTGCAATCTACATTAGCTACAAATGTATGGCAATAACTGAGACAGCCGTGTGTGTCCATTGCATCATGCTGCTGAATAAGAAAACATGCATAGTTTCCCGCCATCCCGAAAGGGGGCATGGTGCTACGACAGACAGTTCACGGCGCATCCACGGAGTGCGACTTCCGGTTTGATGCGGATAAGCTTGGATTAACATATATCTGTTTACACCGGGGTTTCATTCGTTTCACCGCTGCCCCCCATTAGGCCCCACATTTCCCCCATCAGCACCCCTCACCTCCCATTACCAGAAATAATGGCCGAATCGGTAAAAAAAAAGTTTGTTTTATTTAACGACGCCTCTAGAGCACATTGATTTTTATCATCGGCTATTGCATGTCAACCATATGGTCATACTGACATATTTGTGTGTGGAGGAAACCTGCTGCCGCCACATAGGCTATTCTTTCCGATAGGCAGCAAGGGATCTTTTATATGCACTTTCCCACAGACTGGACAACACATACCACAGCCTTTGATGAACCAGTTGTGGACCACTGGTTGCCGAATCGGTGATAGCTGGCTGGCTTGGCCGAGTCATAATAATGAATTACAAACTAGGTACTTGTCGCTACCTAAGCTAGTGTTTGGCATTAATAGGATAGGGTGCGGACTGGTCTGCTATTCTCAGTACCACGGATAATGTGACAGATATTGGATTATGATGCCGGTGATCAGATCTCCGAGCGGACAACAATAAAACGTTGCCATGGAACGTGCGCTGCAACATGGTCGTTGGTTGGTTGGTCGTTGGAGTTTTACGCCCTAGCAACATCTAAGGTCATATCAGTACAGGTACCAACTTGTAGCAGCGGGCCCTCATGGTGGCTTTATAGTGCCGGCCCACTCGGAGACCAGGCCACTAGCACCATGACCTGATATTCCATTCAGTCACAGTATCCTGACATTGAGCCGACCACTCCTTGCCCTATCCTATTAATGCTGAGCACCTGGTTAGGAAGCGCCAAGTATCAATTGTGTAAGTCATTGGTTTGACTCGACCAGCCTTCGAACCCATAGGTTCGAATCCCACAATCTACCAAAATGGGAGATGAACCATCCTGTCTGGTCGATAGGTATCCTTCCTGATATGACCTTTGATGTTGCTAGAACATACATCCCCAATAATCAAACTACCCACTACAGTGGACGCAGCAACCAGCATGACGTGTTTGTCCAAGTTGCGCACAGGCCCAATATGTGGCAGACTTACCCGCGCACACATTCTGCGGTGGCCATCTTGGCATTTACTCTCGTGACCTGCGAGGGGTCACGTGAGCTGTCACGTGAGCTGTGGGTGGTGCAAAGAACCCCATCATCTTCTGAATGGACAATTTCCACCACCAACCAGGCCCTCTAGTGGCAGTGCCAAGAATTAACGGTAGCCAAACTTGAAAAGATATTGGCAGTCTCTGTAGGGTATGAGTACAGTGCGTATAGCTGGGGCTCGAGAGAATGACATCACCGATTGGAAGTAAATAAAGACACTCACTAACTGGACGTCGTGGTGTTCGCCTGCTTTCAATACATTACATGGTGTCAGATCGTGTGTCTGGACTGTCCACGACCCAAGTAGGATAAATGGTGTTATCCGGTTTAAAACCACCGCTGCCATTAAGCCTGGTTAGTGTGTGGTGTAAAAAACTCAAGGCTACGCGATAACTTACTACAAACTCCTAATTTAACATTGAGCTCGTGTTTTGATCTGTGTAGACTGAGCGAGAACACTCATAAGCAACTTGACTCAAGCGAACATCTCAAAACGGGGGAACAAGTAGACGCTGTAACCAAGAGACAAGAGAACTATGCGTCACGTCCCAGGAAATATACGACGACAGCGTGCGTGTGCAGGTGGCCTGACCAAGGCACGAGGGCCAGTTTACCTCGTGCGAACTGCACCCGATGCGGGTATACGCACGGCGATGGAGCGTGCCCGGCGGCAGATAAGCAGTGCCTGCAGTGTAGCAGGTATGGACACTTCCAAAAAGTCTGCCGGTCCCGCCGACCGAATCGTGCACAAGTGAACGAACTGGATGTACAAGGGGGCGTGGCAAATAATACCGCAGGAGATGACGACGATGACGACGACCTGTTCGTCGGTGAAATAACTGCCGAATCGACGAACAGCAGCAGTTTGTGGTATGTGAAATGCACATTACAGAATTTTCCTGTTCTTTTCAAACTGGACACTGGCTCCCAAGCCAATACCATTCCTCGTCATGTCTACGATGAACTACACAACGTCGTACTAAATCCTTCACGTTGTTGTCTCATCACGTACTCATGTGATCGGATCCGTCCTGAGGGGGAGGCAACGGTCGACGTAAATGGTCTGCAGTTAATATTTCAAGTGACGACGAACGGCACACCCATCCTGGGTAAGGAGGCGTGTGTACAACTGAGGCTGCTTCAGTGGATTGGGGAAGTCTCCGTACAAACAAAACAGTCTACTCAAATCGGCCAGGCTGCAAACAGTTTGGTACAGGATTTCGCAGACATCTTCACAGGTTTAGGATAGATCAAAAGCAATGCAAAAATTCATATCGACAGTCATATAGACCCGGTTATTGACCCACCACGTCGAATTCCCCATGCAATTGTGGACAAAGTACAAGCTGAATTAGATAGGATGCTGGATATGGGCGTCATTGTACGACAAAACGACCCGACCCCATGGGTTAGTTCTATAACAATTGTAAAAAAGACAAATAAGATTAGAGTATGTCTAGATCCCACAAAACTTAATAAGGCCATTTTAAGTACCCCATATCCCACCAGGACAATTGAAGAGGTAATAGCTAAGACAAGCAAAGCTACATTTTTCTCTGTCATTGACGCGAATAGCAGATATTGGCAGATAGAGTTAGATTATGAGAGTTCGAAGTTATGTACCTTTAATACCCCATGGGGGCGTTTCCGTTATACCAGACTGCCATTTGGTATTAAAACCGCTGGTGACATTTTTATTGGCGAAATGAACAAAATATTGTATGGTTTGACAGGTGTCAATGTGATTGCTGACTATATTCTAGTGTACGGCAGCACTGAGGAGGAGCACAATACTAATTTAGAAAACGTGTTCAAACGCGCTCGGGAGGCCAACCTCCGCCTCAACCCGAAGAAGTCTGTCATTTGTAAAACCGAGGTAAACTATGTGGGACACACTTTAACCCGATCCGTATTAAAACCCACCGGAGTGTGTCCGATCCGTATTAAAAGCCCACATGAGGACCGCATCCGAGCTATTCTCGACATGCCCACTCCAACTGACAAAGCTGCTGTTCAGCGTTTTTTAGGCATGGTAGGGTATTTTGGAAAGTTCATCCCAAACCTGTCAAACATTTCCAAACCGTTAAGACAAGTCCTTACTAAAAATGTGGTGTGGTTTTGGCAACACAAACAGGACCATGCATTTAACACGCTCAAGAATCTATTAATGACAGCACCCATATTAAAATACTATGATGTAGATGAGCAAATAACTTTACAGGTAGATGCTTCCAAGTCCGGCCTAGGTGCTGCCATATTCCAGCAGTGCAGACCCATTGCCATGGCATCAAAGGCTTTGGATACATGCCAATCTTCATATGTTGTAATTGAGAAGGAGTTATTAGCAATTTGTTTTGGGTGTGTCCATTTCCATGACTACATATATGGTAAACAAGTTATCATTGAAACTGATCATAAACCACTTGTGTCTATAATGTCGAAACCGTCGCACCTGTTGTCATCCAGGATGCAATGAATGCGTATGCGACAACAAAACTATAACATCGTAATGAAATATGTTACAAGTAGTGAAATGTTTTTTGCTGACACACTATCACGTGCACACACAAACAAGTTAACACCACAGAATCTGTTTGATGATACAATTTCCATAGCAACCATAGAAATTGCACGCAACATGCTAGCACGCATTGCAGCTGCTACTAAAAGAGACAGTGCCCTTATTGAAGTTACAAAATTGATAAAAGAGGGATGGCCTACTAGAAATACCTTGGTGAAATCCTGCGCAAAACCGCTTTTCACATACAAGGATGACTTAGTTAGCACAGATGATAAGATATTTAAGGGAGCACAATTAGTTATACCTTCTGAATTTCAGAAAGAAATGTTGAACATACTACAAGAAACCCATTTAGGAATACTAAAGTGTAAGCAGCTAGCGAGGGACACTGTTTTTTGGCCGGGAATGAACACTCAAATCGAAGATTTGATATCCCGGTGCAGCACGTGCCAAAATTATAGAAATTCACTTAGTGCTGAGCCCATGGTCCCCCATGATATACCCGACATACCTTTCTGTAAAGTGGGAGTAGATTTGTTTGAATATCAAAATAAAACATATCTCATACTAGTAGATTATTACTCTAAATTTCCTGAAGTGGTTGAACTTTCTCTCACAACATCAAGTGCTATCATTAAAGCTCTAAAAGAGATTTTTGGACGATATGGCATACCAAACGCCCTCATCTCTGACAACGGACCACAGTTTGCTAGCAACGAGTTCAAGGTTTTTGTAAACAAGTACAAATTCAACCACATCGTTTCTAGCCCATATTACCCTAAAAGTAATGGTCAAATAGAACGCTACGTGCAAACAATAAAAAAAATGATGAAAAAAGCAAGAGAAAATGATCAGGATTTCAACCTATATTTATTAAACTACCGTAATACCCCCTTAAGGCACATGAACGCCTCTCCAGCCCAACTACTCATGAGTCATCGCCTTCGCTCTAAAATACCCGTCACTACAGACCGCTTGCACCCACAGGTTCAGACATCAAAGGCAGAAAACATTGCCAAAATACAGGAACGACAAAAACACTATTACAACAAGAGGGCTGAAAACACAAAACATAGGTTAAAAGTACACGATCACATAAAATACAAGACACATGAAGGAAAATGGAAGGCTGGCACAGTAACACATACAAACAAGAGAAAACGAAGAGACTATGTAATTGTGAACAGTGCAGGGAAGACATTACACAGGAACAGGATTCATATGTTTCAGGTACCCGCACCTCATGTTCCGTCCTGCAAGCCGAGGCATGATGTAGCACTACCTAGGAACAAACAGTCGTTGCTCGGCGAACAAACACATATCCGCAAACAAAACCCCTACGACATACACAACTCATAGGGGGCGTATCTCACGTCCGCCACTGAGACTAGGGGTTTCGTAACAAGCATACTTTGAGCTTAAGATAGTCGTTACATTATAAGCGATATATATATATATATATATATATATATATTGAAATCATCACTTGTTAATTAAGCGTAGTTGCAAGTTCATCCGTTTTATTGTTCCTGGTTCGCTGTGTTCCTGACCTAGTATGTGAAGTTATTTGTCTACCTACTTCCGATTCCATACGATGATGCTGTACCGTATAAATATATATGCATGTACCCCCCCCCCCCCACCGAGTCACCACCCTTCGATAACATAAATAAAAAAAAGAAAAAAAAAGAAAAAAAGAAAAAAAAGAAAAAAAAGGGGGGAAGATGTAAGGTATGAGTACAGTGCGTATAGCTGGGGCTTGAGAGAATGACGTCACCGATTGGAAGTAAATAAAGACACTCACTAACTGGACGTCGTGGTGTTCGCCTGCTTTCAATACATTACAGTCTCCACTTTGTTTGTTTGTTTGTTCAACGACCCCCCCCCCCCATCACAAAAAGTAAACATCGGCTATTGCGGGTGGCAGGGTTCCCATGCGGTAGGTCATGAGTTTGAACCCCAACCATGTAACCAAGAACCAATGACTTACACAATTGATATGCATCGCTACCTAGCTTAGCACTAGGCATTAATACTAATAATAGGATACAACAAGGACTGGTTTGCTCCGTATCAGGATAATTGAACAAAGGCGATACAGTGGTATATAGTGGCATTTATTCTTTCTATTTTAGCTTGTTACAGTTAGATTCAAGATGTTGATGATATATATAGTTCGAGGATTTCAGGCACTTAACCCTATCGATCTATGTCATTAGTTGGGTGGGTGGGATGGCAAATCTACAGGAAGGTAACACATCCGATCGATTGAAAAGCTCTGGTCAAAGTGTCTAGACTTAGCGTCATAGCCTTTGCTCTGAATTTACAGCATGTGGCGCGTCGATCAGCGACGAATGCTAGTTCACAAGAACAATATAGGTGGCACCAATGGTCACATTTAAATCTACTGCGCAGTTTCGCTAACTGCGTAATATTGGTTTCAAGGAATTTACAGTAGGTGGCGGGTCAGTCGACGACCATTTGGTTAGTTCAGAATTACAATATAGGTGGCGCCAAAGTCACTTTGAAATCTATGGGAATACACAGTCTCGCGATATCAATTACCCATGTTGCGCACATCATGGACAATGTGACTGAGTGAGATAGTGGGACATGGTGCCAACAACCTGGTCTCCCAGTGGAGCAGCAATATAAATATAACGTCACAATGAGGGCGCACTTTCACAGTGCGGCAGATACCCATGCTGACATGACCTATATGTTGCTAGGATGGAAAACCCCAATAGACCAGCAGAACAGGAATGGGTTTTATATTATGCTCCTATGGGAAGTCTTCACACACACACGTGATCTCATTAATGGTGACGGACGCCGGAAACCAGCTGTGTCCAATGATACACGGCAATACGCACTAACAATTCACTGATGTATAACGATATCGGTTAACACACACTAAAGTCAGTTACATCACCATCTGCATATAAATGACCATACGGGATGGCCAAATGAGTTGAGCGTCCGTTTCCTCTTTTGGGAGATCGTGGGATTCAACATGGGTTTGAACCTGAAATTGATAGTTGATACTGAAATTGATACTTGTTGCTTCCTAGCCAGGCACTCAGCATTATTAGAATAGGGAAAGGACTGGTCGGCTCAGTGTCAGGATAATGTGGCTGAGTGGGATATCACTATCAGGTCATGGTGTTGGCAGCCTGGTCTCCCAGTTGGGCAGCACTATAAAGACACCATGAATGCGCACTGTCACAAGTCGGTACCCATCCTGATATGACCTTAGATGTTGCTAAGACGTAAAACAACAACAAATAAACCAAACAAGTCGGTACCCGTCATGATATGACCTTAGATGTTGCTAGGACGTAAAACAACAACAAACAAACCAAACAAGTCAGTACCTGTCCTGATATGACCTTAGATGTTGCTGGGACATAAAGCTCCAACAACCAACCAACATGTGCATATGCATTGATAATACTGGCTTTCTGCTGTTAGGGCTAAAGGAAGCAGCTACCGCGGATTGATATCAAACTGGATGAAACCACACAGCAGCTGAGTGTCATCTAATATTAATCCGCGATCCATATGTCCTGCAGCCTTTCAGGCCGAAACAATATTAATTATTTATTTCACCACCAGATGTGAAATTTTAGTTAGAAATCCCAACTTTGTGAGAAGTTAGCTTCGGTTGATTATTGAACTTGAAAGAAGGCAGCGTCATTGTTTCCGTCTAATATTCTCCATTTCGGAAAGACTGTTACTGTCTGGCGGCGAAAACAAGTAATTAGACTTTACCATATGTGCAGCATAAATAAACCATCACCAACAAAAATGAAGAGAAGCCTGACACAGAAAAGTCACTGAAAATGTGTTAATACTCAGAAAATAGATCATCTTAGATTATGAAGAATTAGGAATATGAGGAGCAGCCAAAGGCAGGGAGGGCGGGAGGCCAGACATGGCGTGTGATTGGCCGACTGGTTAGTAGAGCAGCGGGCAAGCCAATGGCTAAAGTGCCTGTCACACCTTACCCAATTGATTACCGGTCACAACCCGACAAAGAATTTTCTAGTCCGGTGGTGTTCGGTATCAAAATGCACCGAAATGTGTCGAAATGTTGCAAATGCCGCCAGACGAAACAAACGCTAAACAGACAAGGAACGTACATTAACGAATAGCCACTGGACAATAACCGGATGATAACCTGATGACAACTGAATGTCCACCAATCGGACCGAACATCAACCGGACACCTACCGGACTGATCACGAATGCACCGAAAACATATGCTGACTGAATTCCCACAACACCATCAATGGACTATGCAGGAAGCAAACCGGAGACGTAACGGATGGGTAGCAGACATAAACCGGACAAAACAAACTAAGCGGACTTAAACCGGTCACCAACCATACACATCAGTTCGGTGGTGTCCGGTACAAGTTTTGTGCATGTTCAAAACTTGACACCATACACATTGGACACCACTGGACAGAGAACAGAAATGCCGGATGCATACCATATATAAACTGGACAATGACATATTTCAGCCGGTTTCTATCCGTTTCCCGAATCCGGTTATGTGTGACAGGGCCTTAAGGGGTGGGAGGCCGGACTGAGGTGTGATTGGCAGGTATTGGGGGAAAGCGTTTGCATGCTTTGCTTCTCTTTACGCCCCCATCAATTACAACTAATGAGCGCCCCAAGCTCAGTAATACCCCTGTCACACTACGACGTAACGAGCCAACGTGAGCCTAACGTGATGATTTTTCGTCATTACGTTGCCGTACGTTGGGTTACGTTATGATGACGTCATAATGACGTTAGAGTGACGTCGAGCTACGTCATGTTACGTCGTGTTACGTCGGCACGCGTCGAGGTTTTGAACCTGTTCAAAACTTTCGACGTATCTCGACGTGAAGCCGTTACGTCGGGATGACGTGACAATGACGTTAGGTAGACGTTCCGCGATCGTTATAGCAGCGTAAATGACGTTAGAGTCACGTTATGTCACATCAGACCGACGGCCCGGGTGGGAGCAACGTGTGGGCAGCGTTTTGCACGTTACGGTCACGTTATGGTCACGTTACGGTCATGTTACGGTCACGTTACGGTCACGTTACGGTCACGTTACGGTCACGTTACGGTCACGTTACGGTCACGTTACGGTCACGTTACGGTCACGTTACGGTCACGTTACGGTCACGTTACGGTGGCGTTGCGGTCACGTTACGTCCACGTCGCACCCGTTACGGCGACGTTACGCTCACGTTACACTAACGCCCGGTCACGTCGCCAATTACCCCTCCCCCCTAACGTTGTCACGTTACAGCTAAGGTCACGACGTACACTGACGTTACTTTCACGTTATGCTCACGTCCACAATTTGCATATTACGCCCATAACGTCGACGTAATATAATTATTTTCACGTTCTGCCTACGCTGACGTAGTCACGTCGTAGTGTGACAGGGCCATAAACTCCCTTTGTATGACCATTTGCATCAGATCCAGCCAGACTGCGTCCTGGATCGTGGGTTTGTCTGCATTGAGTGAAAGAAATAAGGTTCGCAGGCATTAATTGTGCGTCAGTAGCCATTCACTTTTTGAAGCCGCCTTTTTATGTTTCTCTCAGATCAATCCCTTCAGTCAGTATGAAAGGTGATGCTTGACGTTTTACCAAAAAAGCTTCAATTTGAAACTTTAGGGTCGCTTATTGGAAAGGCATCACTCACCCCCCTTGAATTAAATTGTGACAGGAAGAACATTACAAAATAAATAAGACAATAATGATGATACTAATTCAGTTAACGCTGCAAAATGTAATGAGAGATTCAGGTTTATCTAGATTTGAATCTAGACATCATTTATTTCTGATGCACTAATTAAACATGTATTGCTCCTATGCTAGATGCTGTTAAACCATTGCCACCTTTATATATAATAGACTACATCATAAACATAATCCAATGCATGCTTGAGCAAATTAATGTATTCTTTCTTGGAGTTTGAGTCCAAAGGAATAATCATAAAGTATTTGATATATTCCTGAGAGTAAATCCAAATAGACAATTTCCCCACCATCCTGCCCTCTGGCAGCAATTGAACAAATGCTGTTGGTAATATCTCATTGCATGATTTTCTGTCCGGAAAAGGTCTTATAGAGGATTTCCACCACCAGCCTTCCCTCTGACGGCAGCGGGAAGAACTAGTGTGGGTGGCAGCTCACCGTGCAACATCCACTGTGGAAAAGGTCTTATAGAGGATTTCCGCCACCAACCTGCCTCTAATGTCAATGGCAAGAAATGACATCATTGTGCATGCTCAATGGAGATTTGAAATCACCATACGGCCATTTTGTCCATATGTTTATTCCAGCTAACAGAATAAAATAATGCTTCTTATACTTCATTGTTAATTAAGCCATTACTGACTGCTGATTGAACAAATCCGCACAAATTATATCCCTGGTAACGTAACTTGAAAGGGTCTATGATTTCATAGCTTAGGGGTCGTCCAATGTTGTCAACATTTTCACGTTTGTACAAAGTATCATAGTTTCCAGACCCCCTCTCCTCCACCCCAATGTTGTAGAGATCAACATTTTCACGTTTGTACAAAGCGTCATAGTTTCCAGACTCCCTCTCCTCCACCCAAAGTAGTAGAGATCAACACTTTCACGCTTGTACAAAGCGGCATAGTTCCCAGACTCTCTTTCCTCCACCACAAAGTCATATAGATCAACACTTTCACGTTTGTACAAAGCGTCATAGTTTCCAGACTCTCTTTCCTCCACCGCAAAGTCATCTAGATCAACATTTTCACGCTTGTACAAAGCGTCATAGTTTCCAGACTCCCTCTCCTCCACCCAAAGTCATAGAGATCAACATTTTCATGTTTGTACAAAGCGGCATAGTTTCCAGACTCTCTTTCCTCCACCGCAAAGTCATCGAGATCAACATTTTCACGCTTGTACAAAGCGGCATAGTTTCCAGACTCCCTCTCCTCCACCCCACAGTCGTATAGATCAACATTTTCATGCTTGTACAAAGCGTCATAGTTTCCAGACTCCCTCTCCTCCACCCAAAGTCGTAGAGATCAACATTTTCATGTTTGTACAAAGCGTCATAGTTTCCAGACTCTCTTTCCTCCACCGCAAAGTCGTATAGATCAACATTTTCACGCTTGTACAAAGCGTCATAGTTTCCAGACTCCCTCTCCTCCACCCAAAGTCGTAGAGATCAACATTTTCATGTTTGTACAAAGCGTCATTGTTTCCAGACTCTCTTTCCTCCACCGCAAAGTCGTATAGATCAACACTTTACACACGATTTAATTTACACTAACAATATAAATTAAATATCAACATATTATTAAACAACTAATATATCACTGACAGACACCTCCCTACCATTGTATCCTGATATTACCTTATATGTTGCTAGGACGTAAAACAACAACAACCATTGTATGATATGTACAACCGTGTAAATACTGAACACTTTCGCCGGCCCTGTTAATTAAATAAAATCCCAACCAGCATCAATTTGAATTCTCCTTGTCGCCATTTTCTTTCTATGTTCATGTTACATGACCAAATTACGACACAACTATTGGATGTAGTGTGTACTCATGCTACCGGGTTATCAGAATACAAACTACTTATTGCCTAAGCTTTCCATTATTTTAGTTACAACTATTTAATTATATATGAAACCTGACATGGTTTGTTAATACTACCTGTGAATCCCAGATGACTTGAGAACCCATTGGTGACCCTTACCTGTTGAGTACCTGCTACCGATATGGCAGGTCTTGGGATTCAAATCCCAGGTTCAAGCACCGGCTGAACCAACGCAATGACATAAGAATGATTGCTTTTGCTATTTACTTAAGACAAGGAAAGCAGCGTTGGAATGAAGAAAGTGAATTGTTCGTGATTAAAATTACCCCAGTAAAATCAACAAATTTAAAAACAAACATTTTTAATGAATGTTTATCTGCCCGTGAAGATGCTGGCTCTCTTTATTCAGGATGGCAGTTGCTTTAGGGTTTTTTCCCAAGGTTCTACTTGGACGAGTTTGATCAACTCTCTACATGCGGATTTAAACGAATTGATGACATTGAAAGGAACACCGCTATGCTTCCCTGTCAATCGTCTGTGGTCTTGTTACTTACTCCGGGCAGGGAACTGCAGCAGTACCTTACACTGAATGACTACAATGGTACATTGCTCTTTCGGATGTGCTTCAGTTAGCTGAGTCTTCAGTCATCTTATACCAAATTGGTAGAGTCCAATTAACCTGCGCAGAAGGTCTGGAGTTCAAATCCAGGCTGACTAGGATGGCAGCATGGGTTAAAGCTAGCATACAGTTTCCGCATGGTCTAGTGAATAAAGAGGTTGCTTCAAGCCTCGGGGCCTCCCCCTGTTTATTTCACCAAGGTCAGAATAGAAAGAAACACCCACCAGTGCTCAGCTGGGTCGTTGCTAAGGAGGTTGCTAGGCATGGGTGGACTGGTCCACCGTAGTGATCGCCCCTCCTCTGGTAGGATGCTGCCACCTGCCGATAATTCTGACCAGCAAGGGTGAGTACAGTTGACACTGCCACTGTGTGGTAGTGGGACACATAATGGATACCAGACTATCCTATATTAAGGCATTATATATATTATAAATATTTGTTATAATAATGAACATTGATTGAAAATAGAGATAAAGCCGACGCAATTGTATAAACTGGATGCACCCATGAAAGGAGCAGCGGAAGCAGGAAGTCTAATTGGGGCAATTGAAGTTCTGCATGCTTAATAAATTAATACATTAATAAAACATATATTATACATATATATATGAAATGCCTCTGTCGTCTGTAGTATGTTTAGTGAGGGTATAGTCTGTGTACTTTCAAACATCGGTCTGGGAGACAGGCTCTAGTTATCTCATGCAGGATCCAGGTGCAGCATCCAGGTGCAGTGTTCAGGTTGCAGCATCCAGGTTGCAGCATCCAGGTTGCAGCGTCCAGGTGCAGCATCCAGGTGCAGCATCCAGGTGCAGCGTCCAGGTGCAGCATCCAGGTGCAGCGTCCAGGTGCAGCGTCCAGGTGCAGTGTTCAGGTTGCAGCATCCAGGTTGCAGCATCCAGGTTGCAGCGTCCAGGTGCAGCGTCCAGGTGCAGCGTCCAGGTGCAGCGTCCAGGTGCAGCGTCCAGGTTGCATTGTCCAGCTGCAGCATACAGAGTCCAGCTGCAGTGTCCAGGTTGCATCATCCCAGTTGCAGCATCCAAGTGAACCATCCAGGTTGCAGCATCCAGGTTGCGCCATCCAGGTGACAGTGTCCAGGTTGCAGTGTCCAGGTTGCAGCCTCCAGGTTGCAGCCTCCAGGTGCAGCCTCCAGGTGCAGTGTCCAGATTGCAGCATCCAGGTCCCAGTGTCCAGGTTGCAGCATCGAGGTACATTATCCAGCTGCAGCGTCCAGCATCCAGGTTGCAGCATCCAAGTTGCAGCATCCATGTGCAGCATCCAGGTTACAGTGTTCAGGTGCAGAATCCAGGTTGCAGAGTCCAGGTGCAGCATTCAGGTACCAGCATCCAGGTTGCAGTGTCCAGGTGCAGCATCCAGGTTGCAGTGTCCAGGTGCAGCATCCAGGTGCAGCATCCAGGTTGCAGTGTCCAGGTGCAGCATCCAGGTTGCAGTGTCCAGGTGCAGCATCCAGGTGCAGCATCCAGGTTGCAGTGTCCAGGTGCAGCATCCAGGTTGCAGTGTCCAGGTGCAGCATCCAGGTTGCAGTCTCCAGGTGCATCGTCTAGCTGCAGCATCCATATTCCGGCGTCCAGGTGAGACATCCATGTTCCAGCACCCAGCTGCAGCATCCAGATGCAGGATCCAGGTTCCAGCACCCAGCTGCAGCATCCAGCTGCACCATCCAGGTCCAGTGTCCAGGTTCCAGCATCCAGGTTCCAGTGTCTAGGTTGCAGCATCCAGGTGAAGCATCCAGGTGCAGCATCCATGTTCCAGTGTCCAGCTGAGCCAGCCATGTTCCAGCGTCCAGGTTGCAGCATCCAGGTTTCAGTGTCCAGGTTGCAGCATCCAGGTTGCAGCATCCAGGTGAAGCATCCAACTGCAGTGTTCAGGTCTCAGCGTTCAGGTGCAGCATCAAGGTGCAGCGTCCAGGTGCAGCATCCAGGTAGAGCATCCAGCTGTAGCATCCAGGTGTAGCATCCAGGTTGCAGAATCCAGATGCAGCATCCAGGTTGCAGCATAGAGGTGCAACGTCCAGGTTGCAGCATCCAGGTGCAGCATCCAGGTTGCACTGTCCATGTTTCACTGCACATGTGCAGTATTCAGGTCCCAGCGTTCAGATCCCAGCGTTCAGGTTGCAGTGCCCAGGTGCAGCATCCAGGTTGCAGCATCCAGGTTGCAGCATCCAGGTTGCAGTGTCCAGGTTTCAACGTCCGGGTGCAGCATCCAAGTTGCAGTATCCAGGTTGCAGTGTCCAGGTTTCAACGTCCGGGTGCAGCATACAAGTTCCAGTGTCCAGGTTGCAGCACCCATGTGCAGCATGCAGGTACAGCGTCCAGGTGCAGAATCCAGTTTCCAGCATCCAGGTTGCAGTGTCCAGGTCGCAGCATCCATGTTGCAGTGTCTAGGTTGCAGCATCCAGGTACAGCATCCGGGTTGCAGTGTCCAGTTGCAGTGTCCAGGTTTCAGCGTCCAGGTGCAGCATTTAGGTCCCAGCGTCCAGGTGCAGCATCCAGGGGCAGCATCCATGTTCCAGCATTCAGGCTCCAGCGTCCAGGTTCCAGTGTGCAGGTGCAGCCTGCAGGTGCAGCATCCAGCATCCCCGCCTGTGTGAAGCAGACCGTGTCATTGACCTGCCCAGAACGGCTTCTGGCAGTGATTGCTGCGTTGGGCCGAGCGGGGCGCCACCTAGCGGGCTGCGGGGTGGCTAAGTGCGGCACAACGCCTCAGGCACAGCGCAGGGAGCAATCGGGGAACCAGCTCATACAGCGCGGGGAACCAGCTCACAGGGCGTGAGGAACCAGCTCACACAACATGGAGAACCAGCTCACACAGCGTGGGGAACCAGCTCAGACGGCGCCGGGAACCACCTCACACAGTGCGCGGAACCATCTCACAGGGGGAGGAACCAGCTCACACAACACGGGGAACCAGCTCACAGGGCGTGGGGAACCAGCTCAAGGGGCATGAGGAACCAGCTCACACAACGTGGGGAACCAGCTCACACAACGCGGGGAAACCAGCTCACACAGCGTGGGAAACCAGCTCAGACAGTGCAGGGAACCAGCTCAAACAGGGCGCGTGGGACCAGCTCACACAACGCTGGGAACCAACTCTCACAGCGCAGGGAACCAACTCCCACAGCGCGGGGAACCAGCTCACACAGCACGCAGAACCAGCTCACAGGGCGTGGGGAACCAGCTCACAGGGCACGGAACCAGCTCACATAGGGCACGGAACCAGCTCACACAGGGCGGGAAAACCAGCTCGACTGTTTCCGGCGATGCAACACACCAAGACTGGCCCTGCAACCGGAAACGGCGACCAGCGTGCCTGCAAAGCGCCGGTACCAGGCGTCGTGCCAGTCACCGCCAGTCGCCGCCAGTCACCGCCAGTCGCCGCCTGTCGCCGCCATGGTTCACGGGACGCCGGGTGCTACCGGCAGGACGCTGGGAGTCAGTCAGTCATCCGGGCACCTTGTCCGGGTTCCCTCACACACCTGGAGGAGCTGCGAGCAGTTGGCCCTGCTGAGTGCTTAGCAGTGTGGAGCGTGGACCTCTCGGAGAGTGCTGTTCTTTCTGTGAGTGTGGAGCTATATGAGCGTGGAGTTCTGTGATTGTGGAGCTCTGTGATTGTGGAGATCTGTGAGCATGGAGCTATATGAGTGTGGAGCTCTGTGATTGTTGAGTTATGTGAGCATGGAGGTCTGTGAGCATGGAGCTCTGTGAGCGTGGAGCTCTGTGAGCGTGGAGCTCTGTGAGCGTGGAGCTCTGTGAGCGTGGAGCTCTGAGCATGGAGCTATGTGAGAATGGAGCTATGTGAGCGTGGAGCTCTATGAGTGTGGAGCTCTGTGAGAGTGGAGCTCTGTGAGCTTGGACCTCTGAGCGTGTGGCCTTTCGTGCACACACAATGTTAACATCACCACCAACCAATGAATCAGCCAATAAGTCAGCCAATCAGTTAGCCACCTAATCAGTCAATCAGTCAGCCAATCTGCATATCTGTTAACTAGTCAGTCAATCAGTCACTCAGCCAATCAGCTGGTTATTTGTGTTGACTGGCACTGACTGCTGAGAGGCTGCCCGCTGCTGTCGCCCTGTCATGGTAGCTGGAAACCAGTGAGCTGCGCCGAGACTCTCCACTCACCGCTGACTGTCATTACTAACTGTCATCATTGACCATCACAACTCACAACTACTCACTCAACATTGGCTGTTATTACCGGCTGCCATTATCGTAGACGTCCTGAGTTTTAACCAGCTGTCATAACTGATTGTCATTCATTGCAAACTGGCCGTGGAGGTGTCAATACTGCACTGTTCATCGACAGCGAGTGCGTGCTATATCGCCGTGCTGAAGGTGCTAGATCGCCGCGCTCAGCATGCTATATTCGCCTCATATAGCATGGCTGTGCCAGGAGTAGGTCTCGGTGGATACATATTTGCGGATGTTACGTCAATGTGACGACACGCGTCCGGCAGCTGATTACGTCATTAGGACATCCTGGTAATGAGGTGCTGAGGTTGGTGGGGCGACCCCACCCCCCCACTCCTCCTCACCCCACGCATTCCCGCCCCCTGTGAGGACCAACTGCGTCTGGAGGTGAGTGCAGGTATTTCACGTGTTGATGCTGCTTCCACGAGACCAGAAGGGATGGCCGAATGAGTTGAGCGTCCATCTCCTGTTTTTGAGATCAGGGGATCCGAACCCATGGATTGGTGAGTTCGCACCACGGTCAAGTCAAACCTATGACTTAAAATTGTATACTTGTCACTTCCTAGCCAGGCGCTCAACATTATTAGGATAGCGGAATGACTAATGTTGGTATCTAATAGACACCCCACCAGTTAAGCTAGAAAGTATCCGAGTAGAGTGGTTCCAGATTCTGCCGATAGATGTCACTAGCTTAACTGCAAGGGTGTAATATGTGAAGAGAGCGGCGGTGAAACCAGGAAAAACGTACAATATAGTTAACTTATATATATATGTAAGAATAGCACGAGGAGGCTGAGTGGTGGGTACATTATTTATTAGGAGCAAGCTGTAAAATATTCCGATAATGATGCATTGGTGGGGGAATGCAAATGTTCTATTTATGAAAAGGTATATAGGGCCAGGTACCACCAGCAACTACATGTGTTTATGTAGTTGCTGGTGGTACTTGACTCATTGTAAATTAGACATTGTGGTGCTAGTAAGATAGTGTGTAAGGGGCACTTAGAGCTCTTCCATCTCTGCTAGTCATGGATCACCACACACTCAGCTCAGGGCAGGTGGTGACCAAGGGAGCCATGTCGCTTGGTGGTGGTGGGCAGATCAATGTAGCATGGGGACCGGGAATGCGTTTTTCTCATTGGTAGAGCTATAGATGTTTGATTCTCATTCGGAGAATGTGGTCAGGTGATACACCATACGGGATCCATGTACCATATAAATAATGAAGCTGAGGGCTTGGCTCTCTCTCTATTCTTTCACTCTTTATACTCTTCCTTTCTCTTTTTGGCAGTATTGATTTCACCATAGCCTGCCTACACAACCATAGATTCGAGCCGTGGACTTTACAAAGGGATTACATGAAACAATGCATCTGGCTGGGCTCAACTGCCCTACCAATTAGAAGAGAACAAAGTGAATGAGTAAGTAGAATAAAACAAACAAAATTGAAAACGAAGGTTACAGGGTACACCTCCCAGCTGAGAGGAACTAAGATGCCCAGCTAGCGCCCATGACGTAAATAGAAGCAGGGCGGCGCCCGGTGGTAAGGCTGCGAACTAACCAGCGAGTTCCAGCCATAGCTGCTGGGGGAAGCACTGTGCATATTGGCTTACATCATTATATATGCTGTATATGTGTAGGTATATATATATATATATATGTATATTACAAGGATAAGAGCTTGATGCTTGTTGTGGTATGAATATCTGAATATAATCAAGCATTTTATTATTTTTCCAAGCATTCTTTACGGAGATATAGCATATGAAATCATAGGCAATCAGGGAAACGACCCGACTAGAGTGGTTCCAAATTCTGCCGATAGATGTCACTAGGTTAACTTGCAGAGTGTGTTAATGTTGCCTGTGAAATAAGTATTTATCCTCGTTTCTTTTTCTTTTCTTGAAGATAAGTCTGAATAGACTTGTTTCCACCATTAGACAGTTGGTCGATAGAAAGCCTGAGCCTACACTTTTACCAATGCAATCAATTTTTAACCTCCCACACCACATAGACATGGTATGAGAGCAACTGGCTTTTGATGACGCTGTAAGTAATACACATCGGTGGAAATCTAAATTGGCAGAGGTGGGGGCATGGGGAATCAACCCACCAACCTTCAGATTAGCAGTCTGACCTAGAAAAAAGTCAGACACTCTAACCACTCCGTCACAAAGAACACCACAAAGGATTACGCAATAGTTATGCATCTGGATTAATAGTGATGCACGAGAAGTAATTGTAGACCACATTGTGATTCATCAAAGTTGTGATGATTAGTTGTGACGTGTGAGGGGGGTTCTGTACTAACAGTGTTAGTTGTTCTCAATGTGTATGGGTGCTTTTCAGTTTGAGAACGGGTGCGTGGATTCTAGAATGTTTGCGGGTACCATCCTCGCCATGACCACATATCGACTGTGGAGAGGACTGTTTGATGTCCCACTATTCAACAAATATGTGGTCGCAATGACGTGGGATGCTGCAACTATTTTGGATTTGTTTTTCATTTCATGCACTGTGGTTGCATCAGGTGTTGAGGGGCGTCGGGATGTGTGGGTGTAAAGGCGTGTGGGTGTGTGTGGGGTGTGGGTTAGGCTGTCAAGGTGTGTGGGGTGTCCGGGTGTATAGTGTGTGGATGTGTGGGTGTGTGGGTGTGTGGGTGTGTGGGTGTGTGGGTGTGTGGGTGTGTGGGTGTGTGGGTATGTGGGTGTAAAGGTGTGTGGGTGTAAAAGTGTGTGGGTGTAAAGGTGTGTGGGTGTGCGCGGGATGTGGATGTGCGGGGTGTGGGTAAGGCTGTCAAGGTTTGTGGGGTGTCCGGGTGTACGGGTGTAAAGGTGTGTGGATCTGTGGGTGTGTGGGTGTGTGGGTGTGTGGGTGTGTGGGTGTGTGGGTGTGTGGGTGTGTGGGTGTGTGGGTGTGTGGGTGTGTGGGTGTGTGGTGGTGTGGTGGTGTGGTAGGTGTCGGGTGTATGGGTGTGGTGTGTGGGTGTGTGGGGTGTGGGTGTGTGGGTGTGTGGGTGTGTGATGTGTGTGGGTGTGTGGGGGTGTGGGTGTGTGGGAGTGTGTGTGTGGGTGTGTGGGTGTGTGGGTGTTTGGATGTGTGGGTGTGTGAGTGTGTGTGAGGGTGTGTGTGCGGGTGTGTCGGTGTGTGTATGGGTGTGTAGGTGTGTGGTGTGTGGGTGTGTATGTGGGGTGTCTATGGGTGTGTGTATGTGTGTGTGTGGGTGTGGATGTGGAGTGTGTATGGGTGTGGGAGTGTGTGTGTGGGTGTGTGGGTGTGTGGGTGTGTGGGTGTGTGGGTGTGTGGGTGTGTGGGTGCATGGGTGTGGGTGTGGGTGTGGGTGTATGTGTGGGTGTATGTGTTGGTGTGTGGGTGTGTGGGTGTGTGTATGTGGGTGGGTGTATGGGTGTGTGTGGGGTGTGGGTGTGTGGTGTGTGGGTGTGGGTGTGGGCTGTGTGTATGGGTGTGTGGGTGTGTGTGCGCGTGGGTGTGTGGGTGTGTGTGTGGGTGTGTATGTGAGTGTGTGCGTGTTTGGGTGTGTGTGGGTGTGTGGGTATAGCACAGTATGCAGGTATAGCAATACCTCAGGGCGTTTGACGCCCCTGCCCTGCAGAGTTGTAAACCACTGCCTTGTGGTACAGATTCTTGACAGAACCGAAGGCTATGGGAGAAAACCCTAAACAGAAAACCATGTCACTGTAGCAGCATCAAGGGCGGTTGATGTATGGAACTCCCAACATCTCCCGACCAGCCACTGCAGGGACAAATAGTTTTGCGCCTGTCTTGCCGGTGTGAAACCTCTATTTGCTCCCCGAGAGAGTGCCACTGGTAACTTGCAAAAGCCAGCAGCAGTTCAACACTTTTGCAGGCAGCTTTCATGAAAATGGAGAGTGGCAGTAAAGTAATGAAAGCAGTCTTTGTCGCATCGCGACTGACAGCATGATGATGATGGGGGTGTGTGTGTGTGTGTGTGTGTGTGGGGGTGTGGGTGTGTGGGTGTGTGGGTGTGTGGGTGTGGGTGTGTGGGTGTGTGGGTGTGGTGTGTGGGTGTGTGTGTGTGAGTGGGTGTGTGGGTGTGTGGGTGTGTGGGTCTGCGTGTGTGTGGTGTGTGCGGGGGTGATTACAGTAGGGCTGGAGGGTACACTTGGTGTGAGTCATGTTATTATCGGTGCCCGCTTCACTGTGTGTGTGGGTGTGAGTGTGTGTGGGAGTATGGGAGTGCGTACAGTAGAACCCTCTTCACTGCGTGTGTGGGTGGGAGTGTATGGGAGTGAGTACAGTAGTGCCCTCTTCACTGTGTGTGTGTGGGTGTGAGTGTATGGGAGTGAGTACAGTAGTGCCCTCTTCACTCTGTGTGTGTGGGTCTGAGTGTGTGTGGGTGTGTGGGAGTGAGTACAGTAGTACCCTCTTCACTGCGTGTGTGGGTGTGAGTGTATGGGAGTGAGTACAGTAGTGCCCTCTTCACTGTGTGTGTGTGGGTGTGAGTGTATGGGAGTGAGTACAGTAGTGCCCTCTTCACTCTGTGTGTGTGGGTCTGAGTGTGTGTGGGTGTGTGGGAGTGAGTACAGTAGTACCCTCTTCACTGTGTGTGTGGGTGTGAGTGTATGGGAGTGAGTACAGTAGTGCCCTCTTCACTCTGTGTGTGTGGGTGTGAGTGTGTGTGGGTGTGTGGGAGTGAGTACAGTAGTACCCTCTACGTGTGGTGGTGATGTGGAGTGGTCAGTAGTGCCCTCTCACTGTGGGTGTGGTGGAGTGTGTGGGGTGTTGGAGTGAGTACAGTAGCCCTCTTTACTGTTGTGTGTGGGTGTGAGTGTATGGGAGTGAGTACAGTAGTGCCCTCTGTCACTGTGGTTGGTGTGAGGGTGTGGGTGTGTGGGTGAGTAGTAGTTGTAGTGGTGTGTGGTTGAGGTGGAGTGAGTAAGTATGCCCTCGTTCACTGTGGGTGTGGTGTGAGTGTGAGGGTGTTGGGTGAGTCAGTAGACTGTGTGGGTATGTGAGGGTTGTGAGTAAGGCTTCAGGCTAAAAAGACTCGTAATATATGTCTGCAATAACAGAAATCAAAGCGACACTTCAACAGATGAGAAGCCACATTTGGGACTTCCTG
The DNA here is from genome assembly GCA_030323885.1 of Branchipolynoe longqiensis. Taxonomy (NCBI): domain Eukaryota; kingdom Metazoa; phylum Annelida; class Polychaeta; order Phyllodocida; family Polynoidae; genus Branchipolynoe; species Branchipolynoe longqiensis. The sequence goes on from CM059202.1 coordinate 15,672,123, forward strand.
AGCGACCGGAAATAAGATACTATGGTTGTCGGGTGGGGGTGGGGGTGGGGGTGGGGGTGGGGGTGGGGGGTGGGGTGGGGGTGGGGGTGGGGGTGGGGGTGGGGGGTGGGGGTGGGGGTGGGGTGGGGTGGGGGTGGGGTGTGGGGGTGGGGTGGTGGGTGGTGAGGTTGGGTTGTGGTGGTAGTTGTAGTGTGTGGGTGGTGGTAGTGTGGTTGTGGTGGTAGTAGTGGTTGTGGTGGTGTAGTGGTTGTGGTGGTAGTGGTGTGGGGTGGTGGTAGGGTTGTGGGGTGGTGTGGTTGGGGTGGTGGTGGTGGGGGTTGGGGTGGTGGTAGTGGTTGTGGTGGTGTGTGGGTGTGGTGGTGGTAGTGGGTGGGGGGTGGTGGTGGTTGTGGGTGGGGTAGGGTGTGGGGTGTGGGGTTGTGGTGGGTGGTGGGGTGTGGGGTGTGTGGTTGTGGTGGGGTGGTGTGGTGGGGGTGGTGTGGGTGGTGTGGGGGTGTGGGGTGGTGGTGGTGGTGGGGTGTGGGTGGTGGTGGTGGTGGGTGGTGGTAGTGTGGGTGGGGTGGTGGTGTGGTTGTGGTGGTGGTGTGGGTGGGGTGGTAGTGGTGGTTGGTGGTGGTGGGTGGTGTGGGGTGTGTGGGGTGGTGGTGAGGTGGTTGTGGTGGTGGGGTGGTTGTGGTGGTGGGCTGGTTCTGGTGGTGGGGGTGGAGTGTGGTTGTGGTGGTGTAGTGGGTGTGGTGGTGTGTGGTTGGGTGGGTGGTGGTGGTGGTTGGGGGTGGTGGGGGTGGGTGGGGTGGTTGTGGGGGGGGTGGGTGGGGTGGGTGGGGGTGGGTGTGGTTTGGGTGGGTGGGGTGGTGGGGGGGTGTGGGTGGTGGGTGTGGTGGGGGTGGGTGTGGGGGGTGGTGGGGGTGTGGGTGTGGGGGGTGGGGGTGGGTGTGGGTTGGGGTGGGGGGGTGTGGGGTGGGGTGGTGGGGTGTGGTGGGGGTGGGGTTGTGGTGGTGGGGGGTGTGGGGGTGGGGTGGTGGGGTGTGGGGTGGTGTGGTGGTGTGGGTGGGTGGGGGTTGGGTGTGGTGGGTGTGGTGGGTGGGTGGGGGGTGTGGTTGTGGTGGTGGTGGTGGGTTGTGGTGGGGGTGGTGTTGGGGGGGGTGGTGGTGGGGGGTGGGTGGTTGTGGGGTGTGGTTGGGGTGTGGGGGGTGGTGTGGGGGGTGTGGGGGTGTGGGGGTTGGGGGGTGTGTGGGTGGTGGGTGTGGGGTTTGGGTGGGGTGGGGTGTGGTGGGTGGTGGGTGGTGGGGGGGTGGGGTGGGGTGGGTGGTGGGGGGTGGGTTAGTGGGGGGTGGGGGGTGGTGTGGTGGGTGGGTGGGGGTGGTGGTGGGTGGGGTGTGTGGTTGGGGGGGTGGTGTGGGTGGGGTGGTTGGGGGTGGTGGGGGGTGGTGGGGTGGGGTGTGGTGGGTTGGGTGGGGGGTGTGGTGTGGTGGGTGTGGGGTGGGTGGTGGGGGGTGGTGTTGGTGGTGGGGTGGGGGGGTTTGGGGGGGTGGGGGGTGGGGGTGGGGTGGTGGTGTGGTGGTGGGGGGGGGTGGTGGGTGGTGGGGGTGGGGTGGGTGGGTGGGGTTGGGGGTGGTGGGGGTTGGGGTGGTGGGGTGGTGGGTGTGGGTGTGTGGGGGGGTGGGTGTGGGGGTGGGTGGTGAGTGGTGGGTGGTGGTGTGTAGTAAGTTTGGGTAGTGGTGGGTGGTGAGATCTAGGGTGGTGGGTGGTGAGTGGTGGGTGGAGGTGTGTGGGTAGTGTCCGTGGGTGGTGAGCTATGGGTGCGTGGGTGGATGTGTGGTGGTGGGAGGTGAGTGGTGGACAGTAATTGGTGGTTGGCGGGTGGTGGGTGGTGGTGTGTGGTAGTTGTGGGTGGTGAGCTATGGGTGGTGGGTGGTGAGTGGTGGGAGGTGGTGTGTGGTAGTGGTGGGTGGTGAGCTATGGGTGGTGGGTGGTGAGTGGTGGGTGGTGGTGTGTGGTAGTGGTGGGTGTTGAGTGGTGGGTGGTGGATAGTGATTGGTGGGTGGGTGGTGGGTGGTGAGTGGTGAATTGGTTGGTGGTGAGTGGTGGGTGGTGGGTGTATGCGTGTATACATACATGTAAGTGTGTGTGGGGGGGGGCGGGTGGACACACGGACTCCACACGTGGGCCGCAATCCTGGTAATTAGCTACAGGTACAGGCCCACGTCACGACCGGAAGTACTAATGAAGGGAAGGCGTCTCGCCAGTGGGTGCACAACAACCACCATAACCATGACTGCCCGTTTTGGCATGTCATGGGATTCGCACCCGGGCTAAGTCAAACCGGAGATTTTAAAATGTCTACTTGTCACTACCTAGCCTGGTGCTCGGTTTTACTAGGATAGGGCAAGAACTGGTTAGCACAGTGTCAGGATAATGTGACAGAGAGGGATATCGGTTCACGGTGCCAGGGGCCTGATTTTCCAGTGGGGCAGCACCATAAGGCCCATGAGTGTGCACTGTCATAAGTCGGTACCCATCATGATATGACCTCAGATATTGCCAGGATCTAAAACTCCAACAACCAACCAACTGGGTGTACGTAGGCATGGGGGTCTTTAAGTCATTCATTGGCATTCAGCACGTGGGATTCTGACCTGATGGAGACCAGGGTGCCAGTTCGAGGCCGCTGGGACGCACCACGTGACGCTGCAGATGTGGTCAGTGTACGCAGGCAGCATTAATATGTACGACTGACTGCGGGCATCACAGACGCGTCAGATGTGTCACTACTGAGCCTCCTTCCCCCTTCCTCCTTCCCCATTCCCCCTCTCCTCCCCTCTCCCCTCTCCCCTCCCCTCTGCCCCCCTCCATGCTCCATGTCCCCTCCCCTCCCTCTCTCCCTAACCTGTTCCTGCCCCCTCACCCTTCTACCCTTCTCTCCACCCTCATTTTCCACTCCCGCCGTATCCTTCCTTTCCCCACCCTCCTCCCTCCCCCTCCTCGCCACCCTCCTCCCTCCCCCTGCCTCGCCATCCCTCCTCCCTCCCCCTCCCTCGCCATCCCTCCTCCCTACTTCCCCTCCTCCCTTCCACCCGCCCTCGCCTCCACCATGCCTCCCCTCCTCCCCTCACCCCCCCTCCCCCACCTACCCTCCCTCCCCTACTACCCCGCCCTCCCCTCCTCCTACCCTCCCTCCCCCTCCACCACCCTCCCCACCCTCTCCCCCCCCCTCCACCATCCCTCCCCTCCTCCCCTCCCCCCCTCCTCCCCACCCCCCCCCTCCTACCATCCCACCCCTCCTCCCCTCCCTCTCCTCTACCCCCCCCCCTCCTACCACCCCCCCTCCCCTCCCTCCCCTTCCCCCCCCCTCCTCGCCCTACCCTCCCTCTCCCCCTACCCTCCCTCCCCTCCTCCCCTCCCCATCCTACCATCCTCCCCTCTACCCTCCCCTCCCCCTCCCCTTCCCTCCCCTCCTACCCCTCCCTCCACTCCTACCCTCCCTCCCCTCCTACCCCCCCCCCTCCCCTCCTCCCCAACTTCCCTCCTACCCCCGTCCCCCTCCTTCCTTCCCCCTCCTCCCACCCTCCCCTCCCTCCCCTCCCACCATCCCCCCTCACCCTCTCCCTGCTCCTCTCCCTCCCACTCCCCCTCCCCCATACCCCTCCCTCCTACCCCCCTCCCTCCCCTCCCTCCCCCTCCTCCACCTCCCCCCTACCCTCCCTCCTCCCCCTCCCCCCCCTCTCCCCTCCACCCCTCCTCCCTCCCCCCCTCCTCCCGCCCTCCCCCCTCCCCCCCCTCCCCCCTCCCCCTCCCCTCCCTCCTCCCCACCTCCCCCTCCCCCCCCACTCCCCCCCTCCCCCCCCCCCTCCCTCCCCCCTCCCCCTCCCTCCCCCCTCCCTCCCCCCCTCCCCTCCCTCCCCCCTACCCCCTCCTCCCTCCCCCCCCTCCCCCCCCCTCCCTCCCCCTCCCTCCCCTCCCCCCCTCCTACCCCCCTCCCACTCCTCCCCCCCTCCCCCTACCCTCCCTCCCCCCCTCACCCTCCTCCCCTCCTCCACCCTCCCCCCCTCACCTCCCTCCCACTCCTCCCCTCCCTCCCCCTCCTACCCGCCCTCCCCTCCTCCCCCCCCCTCCACCCTACCCTCCCTCCCCCTCCCTCCTGCCCTCCTACCCTCCCTCCCCCCCCTCCCCTCCCTCCCCTCCTCCCCCCTCCCCTCCCACCCGCCCTCCCCTCCTCCCCCTCCCTCCCACCCCTCCCCCCCCCCCCCATCCCCCCTCCCCCTCCTCCACCATCCCCCCCCCACCCCCTCCCCCCCCTCCTCCCTCCCCCCCTCCCCCTACCCCCCTCCCCCTCCTCCCCACCTCCCTCCCCTCCCCCCCACCCCCCCCCCCCCCCCTCCCCCTCTACCCTCCATCCCCCTCCACCTCCCTCCCCCTCACTCCCCCCACCCCTCCCTCCCCCCCCTCCTACCCTCCCCCTCCTACCCTCCTACCCTCCCCTCCTCCCCTCCCCCTCCTCCCCTCCCCCCCCCCCCCCCCCCCCCCCTCCTTAGGTCAACATCACCCATGTAAGAATATCTCACATTCAACCATGCGCAAATAGGTCAATTCGAGCCATGTAGAAATAGGTCACATACAACTATGTATAAATAGGTAAATACGAGCCATACACAAACAGGTCAAAATGACCCTATATACATAGGTCAACATGAGCCATGTGCAAACAGGTCAAACCAAGCAATGGTAGTATAGGTCACCACAAGCCATTCACAACCAAACATATGCCTAAAGCTCTCACAGCGCATGTCTGGGTGACAACACTGGTCGCGGACCAAGCGGACACTCCCGTAACTATTGTTACTCCCATAGAACTCGAATTGAGAGCATCTAGTGGCCGCCATTTAGTTTTTGTGTCATTCTCTCCGAATTCCTCAACACTACGCCTATACAGATACACATTTCGCGCTGGAAATTGGTACTCCACAGCTTGCTTATGGTGATTCATACCAAAGCTTTGTTTGTTTGTTGAGGTTTTATGTCCTAGTACCATCTATGGTAATATTAGGAAGGACAGTGGTGTTCTCTGTGACGGAGTGGTTAGAGTGTCTGACTTTTTTCTAGGTCGGACTCCAATCTGAAGGTCGCTGGTTCGATTCCCATGCCCCCAACTCTGCCAATTTGGATTTCCACCGCTGTGTATAACTTACAGCGTCATCAAAGGCCAGTTGCTGTCATACCATGTCTATGTGGGGTGGGAGGTTAAAAATCCCTTGGGTTGGTAAAAGTGTAGGTCCTGGCTTTCTATCGACAAACTGTCTAATGGTGAAAACAAGTCTAATCAGACTTATCCATGATAGGCAGTATAAATCTTCAAGAAAAAAAAAGAAAACAAATACTGACTTGCGACACTGTGCATTCATGGCAACCTTTTCGTGCAGCCCAACGGAGATATCAGATCACCAGTGCCATGCCCTGATATCCCACTCAGTCACAGTATCCTAATACTGAGCTAACCAGTCATTACCCTATGTTAGTATTGATGAGCGCCAGGCCATGTAGAGACAAACAACACTTTTGTAAGTCATTGGTTTGACTCGGGCAGGATTCAAACTGCCGACATTCTACATGGGAATCCTGACCTCTCCCGATTCGGCCACTACATCCAGTAGGCCTACATACCAAGGCAGCTTTTGATCATAAACAAACAACTTGTTTTATTTAACGACGTGTCTAGAGCACATTGATTCTATTCATCGGTTATTGGATGTCAAACATGTGGTCATTCTGACATATCTCTTTGGAGGAAACTCGCTGCTGCAAGATAGGTTACTCTTTCCGATAAGGATCAGAGCTCGATTTTCACTGCAGAAGCCCGAGCACTCCTTCTCGTGTTGGAGTGTATCGAGGTATCCAACCACACTAACTATGTTATATACAGTGATTCGTTCTCTTGCCTCCTGGCTGTTGCTGGACTGAAAACGAATCACCCTATTCTCACAACGGTCATTTATAAAATGAACCAACTAACAACGGCTGGGAATGATATCCACCTGTGCTGGGTGCCTGGCCATGCCGGCATACAATGAAACGAACAAGCTGATTGGGCTGCGAAGAAGGCCCTGAACTGTGATCTTGAACCGTGTCTGATCCCTCACTCTGATCTGAAACCACTAATAGCCACCCACATAAAATCCAAATGGCAACATGAGTGGGATGAAAATATTAATAAACTTAAAGAAATTGAACCATCTGTGGGAAAGCCACCACAGACTCATGCGGGAGGTCGGCGGGACCAAGTGGTCCTTGGCCGCTGCCGTATTGGCCACTCGTGGCTTACACATGCTTTTCTGCTCAAGGGGGAACCTCCCCCTGAATGTATTGGGTGTCAGTCCCCACTGACACTCAAACACATTTGACTAAGTTGCGTTGATTTTTTGGCCCTGCACCAACGGTTCTACACTGCAGACAGTATGCATGACCTTTTTACTAAGGTAAAACAGGAAAACATTTTAGCCTTTTTGAGGGCAGCTAGACTGTACCACCTTATATAGTTTACTAAATGGATTCTATCAATTATTAATAAAACTTTTCTTTTTCTATGGGAATTTGTTTCCCTTGACCACAGATATATGATTGTGAGCTTTCTAATTTAATTAGTGTCTATTGGCACATAATTGATTGTCTGCTTTTACATGTAAAAGCGATGGTTTGAACAAAAAACAAACATTTCTCGCCGTGAATATGGCCTATGCTGCCGACACGGCGTAAAGCAACCACCAATCAATCAATCAATCAATCTTTCCGATAAGGGGCAACTGGATCTTTTATATGCACTTTCCCACAGACAGTACAACACCATAGCCTTTGATGAACCAGTTATGGACCGATAGGATGACCCACACCTTCACAGGTGGACAATCTACCGATTGAGCTATGTCCCGCTCCACTTTTGCTCATAGTCAGACTAGGTTGTTTGTCATCCTTACGCTGGGTACGGGTAAATCCTAACTACCATCACTAATGCCTAGCTCACCATTGTCATAGTAAACTTACGCAACTGGAATAAATCAAGCTGAGCAGTTTTCTTATGACGTCATGCAGCGAGCGTCCTTCTCAAATGCTTTTCTTCAAGACTGAAAGTTGGACAATTTCTGCTTAGCTAAATACCAAAGCCATCTAAGGATATGTGACCTATATAATGTATAAAGGTCCAGTAACACCACCAACACAACTTCACTTAATCATCCTGTAGGTACATCGTGGGGTCGTGGGTTCGAACCCTGGTCGAGTCAAACCAATGGCTTAACAATTGATACTTGTCACTTCCTAGCCAGACGCTCGGCATTAATAGGAGAGGGCAAGGACTGGTTGGCTCAGTGTCAGGATAATGTGACTCAGTGGGATATCAGGTCATGGTGCTGGTGGCCTGGTCTCCAAGTGGGGCAGCACTATAAAGTTTCCTTGAGTGCAAATTGTCACAAGTTGGTACCCGTCCTGATATCACCTTAGATGTTGCTAGGACGTAAAACAACAACAACAAAACAAAATTCATCCTGTAGGTTTAGCTGTTTTGTAAGTCAAAGTTTGCTGTCATTGGACACAAATTTAAGTCTGTCAAAATTTCGAGGTCATTTTTGCTGTTATTTATGCAAATTGGACCATTTCCTATTTTTCTATGAATTTGAGTGTAACCATGCAAATGTGATTAACACATTATTATGTGAAACAAAGTTTCGCAATCAATGGTATGTGAAAATAGTCTTTTCTGCCGACATTGCTTTATATTATTAATAATGAATTAATCAATCATTTAGCTGTCATATATATGTTACAGTAAGATTGTGTAAATAGGGATTCTGAGAAATCCCTGAACTTTTCAGGGATTTCGCGAAATTTCTGTTTAACTTAAGGATTTCATGAAATCCCTAAAATCTCTAGGGATTTTGCGTAATCACTGAAAAAAGCAGTGCCATTTTACACAATTCCACTGATCACATTTCAGGGAGATTGTGAAATAGCAATGACTTTTTTTATAATGATTCTTTGAAAGGTATTTCAGCTTGCAAATTATGTACTTTCTCTAATTATTTTACAATTGCAATTACATGGTATTGTGACGAATAATTCAAGCTTAACCAAATGCTTTTACCTGTTTTCATCTATATTTGACCAGTTGTTGTAGTAGTTAGTTAGGTCTCAGTCACAGTATGGATCGCAACCATTTTGCAACCACGTTTTTACCAAAAGCCAACGACCTTGTGACCAAAGCAAAAACAGGTGGGAAAACCATTGGTTGGCATTTGGCCACCAACTGGTCGGTGACAAATCGTTGACCAGTCAGTTGTGAGTTTGACTGATAGGATGAGTGTTAGGGTGGGAGTTAGGGTAAGTGTGGGAGTTAGCGTGAGTGTGATGATGGGAGTCAGGATGGGTGTTTTGGTGAGTGAGATGGTGGAAGTTAAGATGAGTGTGATGATGGGAGTTAGGGTAGGTATTATGGGGAGTGTGAGGGTGGGAGTCAAGGTAGGTGTTAGAGTGAGTGTGTGTGAGTTAGAGTGAGTGTGAGGGTGGGTATTAGGGTGAGTGTTTGGGTGGGAGTCAGGGTATGTGATAGCATGAGTCAGGGTATATGCTAGGATGAGTGTGAGGGTGGGAGTTATGTTCAGTAGGAGGTTGGGTATTATGGTGAATGTGAGCTGGGAGTTAGGGTAGGTGCTGGAATGAGTGTGAGGGTGGAGGGAGTTAGGCTAAGTGTGGGAGTTAGGGTGAGTGTTAGGGTGAGTATGACAGTTGGATTTGGGTGAGTCTGAGGGGCAGTTAATTAGGGTGAGTGTGATGCTGGCAATCAAGGTGGATGTTAGGGTGAGTGTGAGAGTGGAAGTTAGGGTGAGTGTGAGGGTGTGAGTCAGGGTAGGTGCTAGGATGAGCGTGAGGGTGTGAGTTTGGTCAAGCATTAGGCTGAATGTGACAATAGGAATCAGATGTTATGTTCACCGAGTGGTCATCAAGCAGTCACAATGGTGCTATGGTCACTGAACTGGTTGCTGACTAAAATGCACCCACTGAGTGTGCAATCGATCAGAAACACACCTCCATTGTGCTGCCAAATTCACCATATATTGTAATATATTCAATGTAATATAATTGCTAGTGTTGTAAGCTTTCTTAAATATTGCAAAATATTTATTTGATAAATGTACTGTCATTATTAACATGGGTAATTCTCAACATGGCAATGAGTACCATACACTCCTGATTATGAACTTACACTGATGCCACCACCTAGTGTTATTCCTATTCATTAATACGGGCACTCAGTGTGTTTGAACCCAGACATGCGACTACTGCTGCCACTTAGCACTATTTTACTCCACCAGCCTCTTATGTCACAACCGCCTCCCGGGTTCAAATGGTCACTTGCCACCTGGACATGAACACATGAAGCCAGGCCATTCTACAGTATTTGTTGTTTGATTCAAAGCCCCAAATAACCGAAATACCAAAATGAAGCAACAAAATGAGTAAACAGCAAGTTGTGAGTGAGGATGTTCAAACCCTGCTGGTAAACACCAGAGGTTACCTACATTCAGTTATTGCAAAACCTCTGGCAACAGGCCAATATGCTCATTATGATGGTGCCACCTAACATTATTATTATACATTAATACCGCTTCAAACCCAGACCTGTATCTACTGCTACCAGCCAGCACTACTTTACTCCTCCAGCCTTTGATGTGTCAACTACCACCCAGGTTCAAATGGTGACTCGCTGCCTTGACACAAATCAGTGAGGGAGGCCATTCTAGAGTTTTTGTTGTTGGATTCAAATCACAAACCTACTAGATGCTTAAAAGAAGCAACACAAGCAGCAGACAGCAAGATGCGAGTTAGGATGTGAAGAGTTCATGTGCAAAACTATGTAAACACCAAACCAAAAATGTAGTTTAAATACAAGATTTGTACCTAACAATTATTTTAAGTATTCACTAATTCCACTTTTCATATGATCAGATGGTTATGGAGCAATGCACAAAAGAGAAGGAATATAACAAATTAATTTGTTGAGGGTTTGATTCCAATGTTTATGTCCATTTTTGAATCGGTGTTTACATGGTTTTGCACCTGAACTCTTCATGTGCAAACCACACTGAAAAAAACCGGAGGTTTCCCATGTTCAGTTGTTGCAAAAACTCCAACAACACACCAAATTGTAAACAAACCTACATTATATATGAGGAAACAGATTCAACACTAACACACATCAAAAGGACTTTTATTGATCACCTGAACATGCTGACTAAAGGTATCCTTGCATGCCTAGATGCGCTGGAGACCAGACGGATGTCCACCAACCTGCCCTGTAGCTAGCCATTAGAAATCATGCTAAATGGGAGCTGTGAAACATACTGTGAGGAACACACAGCTTCAGCTTCAGCAATGCCACAGGACCAATACCACATCAGTAACTGCTCCAACACTCGAATGCATTCACCCACACACCATGACATCATGCCTGCTGAGACAAAGGGACATACTAACAACACATGATATGGACATAGGAAATCATCATCAACCTCATTCGGAAGACGATGGCAGGGACATGATAAACCAACTATTGGCCACTGCTGGATAAGAATGCTGTTCAAACCAAAAGAGGTAGACAATCGTTTATGCCTAGCACTTTCGTGATTGGTGTCAACTGTAAGGGTAAAGTTAGCCTTGGGAAAAGTACTTGGTTTGAGTCTTATTCCATATATATCAGGATCTGACCATCCGATGCAGTTGGACATTCCTGTCTGTGAAGACCAGAAGCAGTTGGCCACCATGTATACAATTGTATCATGTGGTCAGAGTGTACGTTCAGAATTATGGAAAAGGTAGACTTTGTACAGGTTGGGAAGACATTTACACTTTAAAGGATGTCCAACAAAACATTGCAGGGTTTTCAGGAGAATGACCAGCAGCCCTGCCAGAAACACTGCATAATGGAGGAACTGTTGTACTGTCGATGGAAGCTCGCCAACTACACAGAATCTCGTTAAGCTCTTGACCGTTGCTTTGCTGTCTCTACAACCCCATTGTCCCCCCCTCCCCCACATCTTCTGCCATCTGGTCTGGCTGTCAGTTCTGACACCAGCCAAATTCACCATATATTTTAATGGATTCAATATAATATTGCTCCTGTTGACAGCTTTGTTAAATAATGCAAAATATATATTTTATAGTAGTATGAAGATGATTGTTGATCTATAATTAAATAATGTGTTACAATTATGAGCTACACATAGATTAGTGCTTATAATACAGCTTAGTATGATTTATAATTAAATAATGTGTTACAATTATAAGCTACACATAGATTAGTGCTTATAATACAGCTTAGTATGATTTATATTTAAATAATGTGTTACAATTATAAGCTACACATAGATTAGTGCTTATAATACAGCTTAGTATGATTTATAATTAAATAATGTGTTACAATTATAAGCTACACATAGATTAGTGCTTATAATACAGCTGAGTATTATCATTTATGTGTACAATTTGGACAACAATGCTTTCCAATACATTGTTATTTTATAATGATACTCATTTATGGTGTACAACATTTGTATAATAAGTGATGAATAAAGTTCATTGTAAAATACCATGCATTATTATAATAATCTGCACATAAATTAGTGCCTACACATACTGCTGCCTGTTTTCTTTGATTCTTAGTGTGGATGACATGGTACTCAAGGTGTAGTAAATCACATTCAGGGATTTCGCGAAATAACTGAAGCATCATTTCAGTAATTACACGAAATCCCTGGACATTTCAGGGATTTCATTAAATCCCTAAGTGAAACAGTGATTTCGAGAAATCCCTGAAAGTTTTAGGGATTTCGTGAAATGCCTGATTACACAATCTCCGCGTAACATATACATGTATATGTAGAGAGAGAGAGAACGACAGAGAGATATATCAGGATTGTCTTGCAAATACATGCGTAGAGAGGGACTTGAACCCACAGTGTGCCATTCCAGGACGAGCATCCTAACCATTTGATTGGCTTTACTGATTGATTCAATCAATTTAACCATACCTACCTCTGTATGTGCCATTTAACATGGGCAGGTACTGTGCAGATTTTTTTTATTGAAGATTTATACTGCCTATCATGGATACCTCTGAATAGTCTTGTTTTCACCATTAGACAGTTGGTCGATAGAAAGCCCGAGCCCACACTTTTACCGACCCAAGGGATTTTTAACCTCCCACACCACATTGACATGATATGAGAGCAACCAACCTTTGAATTGATGACGCTGTAAGTTATACACAACAGTGGAAATCCAAATTGGCAGAGGTGGGGTGGGGGCATGGGGGAATCGAACCACTGACCTTCATATTAGGAGTCCGACCTAGAAAAAAGTCAGATACGAACCACCCTGCCACAGAGAACACCACAATTTACTACTACAGTACAACCCTGTTAAACCAAGCTCGGTTAAACCAAATGATCAGTTAATCCAAACTTTTTTCGGCGGCCTGGCAAAATACTTCCATTTATCATATATAAAAGTTGGTTAAACCAAAGTTGGTTAATCCAAATTATTGGTTAATCCAAACAAAATTGTTGGGCCCAGGCCACTTCCGGTATGGTTAAACCAAACTTTCATGTGGTTATAAGGTCATCTGAGACCCCACCAACTTTTTTATATGATAAATGGTAGTATTTTGTCAGGTCGCCAAAAAAAAGTTTGGATTAACCGATCGTTTTGTTAAACGAGCTTGGTTCAACGGAGTTATACTGTATATACATAAAAAACAATAATCAATGTGTCGACATACATTGTATATTACATTCATAATGCACCCTCATTTATGCCAAAGCCAAGTCAAAGTCGAAGCCAAAGCTTGGGTAAACCAATGTTTGGTTAATCCAAACACATTTCTAGGGTCCCTTCAAGTTTGGTTTAACGGGGTTATGCTGTACTATGCTATGCAAAGCGTCCACCATGTAAGCCGCACTTGTTAGATCGATACTGCGCAACACCTGCCATATTCCCACGGTACTTGCATTAAAGCTGCACAATCCCATAAAAGCATCACATTTAAAAAATTAAAACGCTCTACCTAGGTTTGATGCTATGCGTGTAACTTAGTAAGCGAGGAGCATTAGGGAAGCGCCTGGAAACAAAATCGAAAGCTGAATTTCTCACGGATTGTTAAATGATGCCTCTTAATCGATAATTGGCAAATATTCCAAACATTCACCCTAAGCTAACTGCAGGAGGTGAGAAAACAAAAATGGCTGCCAAAAGGAGTAGAAATAATGTTTCGGGGATATGTTAACTTTAACAGACCATTGATTGTCACTTGATGAGGATGTTGAAGGTCATGAATTCCCCCCTGCGGTTAGCTTGGTCTGAATTCGTTTAATGTTTTTAGAATATAACTCTGGAATCATCAATAAACCTTCACTGACAAATTCAGCTTTCTCCTTTTCTTTCCAGCTGCCATTATAATTGTGACGTAATGTTCCTGGCCTATAGATACTGTTGAGTCCTAACTAGTTTGAAACTGATCACATATCTCATGCTAAACAAAAACGTCAGCAGAGAAAAGATCATCTCTTTCACCTAACAGACTCTGATTGCAGCTACACACACATGTCCAATGTGCCACCGCATATTCTGAGCACAAATTGTACTCATCCGTCATTGACAAGTTCACAACAAATAATGAGTTGCTGTCATCATTAACCCCGATGGACAACCAAGACGTAGCTAATACATGGCCTCCCTGATGCAATCAACCTACCTCTGCCTATCTGTGTATGTGGCCTTTCACCTTTGGAGGTCAGTGCACCTCTGCACAGCGCTGTAGATACAAAGCGTCTAAGTGTACACTGGACGCTGGAAGCTGGAAGCGCCACGATAAGTTTGTTTTGTTTGTTTGTTTGTTGTTGTTTACGTCCTAGCAACATCTAAGGTAATATCAGGACGGGTACCGACTTGTGATGGTGTGCACTCATGGTGACTTTACAGTGCTGCCCCACTGCGAGACCAGGCCACCAGCCCCATGACCTAATATCCCACACAGTTGCATTATCCTGACACTGAGCGAACCAGTCCGTGTGCTATCCTGATAATGCCGAGCACCTGGCTAGGAAGCAACAAGTATCAATAAGTCATTGGTTTGACTCGCCCAGGATTCGGACACACAAACCCATGGGTTTGCATCCGCGGATCTCCCAGGAGACGGAAGCTCAACTCATTCAGCCGTCCCATTTGGTCCGCCATGAGAAGATTCACCCTGCCGCTTCCCTCAATCTCATGCAGCTTCATCTCTCAGCATCACAAGATGACAACCGGAAGCGGCAGATGACCTTCTATTGGAACATTCCACAAGCCGCTATGCAATTCCCACAGCCATCTTAGCAACGACAACAAATTACTGCAATCACCATAGCTACTACCTCTTCTGCACATAGTTGACCCCGGAAGTGGATTGGGCAGGTCACACACACGCGCATGCACATACATTCGAGGAAGCCGGCAAATACGATTAGCCACACCTACTATGCTTCCTCGGTAAATGCTAAAAATGGTTGCCTGTAAAATTGACCTTTTATGTCGTTGGGCATGTTTGTGACTGTGGTGGGGCCATTGAGACAGGAAGTAGAGAGCTGCAGCTACGTTCTGTTAGAGACGCCCCCTGGCGGCATACAGGGCTATTACAGCAAAGGAAGCTGGGGTGAGGTAACTGGCGTCAATGCAGATTTTTATTTATTTATTCATTTAATTGTCTATTCTCTTAAAGTTGCATAGTCCGATAGTTTTGAGTTTCTGTAATTTTTCTGAGATCAATTAATTAGACTGGTCATTATAATCAACTTAGTTTTAGGTGACTTTTCTTTTTAGATGGCTAATGCTTTAGATATTTGAAGTGCAAACATGTCAAATTAGTTTCGGCAGGCATGCCAAAACTCTAAAACCATAAGCTTCTGCAGTAACAGGTTCTATCAAATTCTCTCTGTATTCCCTTCTATGAAGAAGCAAATGTTTAATAACTGCATCGGTGTCTAAGTTAGATATGTAGAATCAAATCTATATAATTGCTTTGGTTTTGAATTGTTGATGCTTCATCGGACTATGCAGCTTTAAGTGTTGTTAGATTCGTTGCTTAAACTGCGGAAATTTCAATTGCGGAAATTGGTCTTCCTCATATAACTGCTCCTTGTCCTATCCTAGTAATGCTGGGTGCGAGGCTAGGTAGCTCAACAGGTAGGCAATATTAAATTCCTGGTTTAAACCTGGTGTAAAATATTCTGATAAAACGCATTGGTGGGAGAATGCAAATGGTATATAGGGCCAGGTGCATAAATGTTTATGTAGTTGCTGGTGGTGCTTGATTCATTGGTCACTAGTCATTGTGTGTTAGTCAGATAGTGTGTAAGGGGCACTTGGAGCTCTACTCACTACCCACTACCCCCTCATGGATCACCACACACTCAGCTCAGGGCAGGTGGTGGCCAATGGGGCCACACCACTTGGTGGTGGTGGGCAGATCACTGTAACTATGGGGACACAGGAATGCTTGATGTTCATTGGTAGAGCTGTAGCTGCTTGATTCTCATTGGAGAATATGGTCAGGTGGTATGCCATACCAGATCCATGTACCACTATAAATAATAAACCTGAGGGCATTGTGTCTCTCTACTGTCACTCTTTATACTCTTCCTTTCTCTTTTTGCCTGTATTGATTTCACCACAGTCTGCCTACACAACCACAGATTCCAGCCGTGGACTTTATACTGGTGTTCATATCCACCAACGGTATCCGCTCAACTCATTCAGCCATCCTGTCCCATGTTGTATTCAGTAAAGGACATTTCTGGTTCATCATTTTTCTCCTTTGTTTAATTACGTATTAGCGTTTTTAGTGCAGGACGCTGATAGGGTCCAGCAGTCATTGGATTCAGCCCTCTGAAGCCAGTTCTTGTTGGGCAAGTAGACATGCCCTTCAGTTAGGTCTCGACAATTCTAAAATTACTAGATAAATCTCAAGTTATGATTATTCCTGGTCATTTTAAGACGCTTCCACCAGGAATAATCATATTCGACGGCCATAATTCGAATTAATTAAACTGCAAGTATGTTATTGCCCATTTAAACAATTCTTTTCAAATCTATTTGATCCTAACTAGACACACCACAACCAAGATATTCTCAACCAGACCAGATGAAAGGGAAATGGCCATACCGCTGCAGTTTGTGTGTCTTTCTTATCGTCAGGAGATCGTTGTGGGATCCAAAAGCCTGTTGGATCTTGACACAGATTTCCTCATTGGTAACATGGTTGTTGTATGATATGCGTAGTATCTTGTAGTAGCCCGTCACTTCCATGGTTTCTGTTCTTCTTTGGAGATCTGCTGTGAGGATCCGTGATTCACAAGCGTACAGGACGATGGATGTGACAAGGGAGTGCGTTAGTCATATCTTATAGCCCTGTCACACTACGATGTATCTCGCCGGCATGCCGCCAACACGCAAAATCACTTTTAATCGTCGAGACTCATCAAACTTTTCGGCATCAGCGCAACGTATTGGTAGCGGGTGGCCGACGTTGTGGTAAAAGTTTGGCACGCCATCTAGATATGACCTTAGGTTTTCCTAGGACGTAAAACAACAAAAAGCAACAGTTTGGCGCAACATGTAGGAACAACCCTCACACGAATGTGGCGTATGCCTGGCATTCATATAACGTTATTCCAGTACCTTTAACGTATCTTGACACGCCCCTAACGTCACCATAATGTTAGCACCCACGCATTGTTGCACGTCCAAAGTTTTGTGCAAGCACAAAATTTCGCCGATACCCTGACACGCCTCGCCGACCGTCGCCATCCATCAACGAATGCCAACACACCCCTAACGCGCAGATAATGCTTCCAGACGTCTCCTGACATTTCGCAAAAAAATGACACGCATTGACGTGCGTTGGCGAGAAATGTTGTAATGTGACAGCACCATTAGAGCTAAGAGAAATGTCAAACTAAACTGGTCTCAGTCTTTCAGTGCTGCTGTCTATGCTATCCAAAAGAGAGTATCTGAGGCTTGGAACCCTCATCAGGTATTTTGTTTGGTAAATGATCAGTTTATTCAGCGAATAATGGTATTTTGTCAGCGCCGATGCACTGGTCTTCCGGATATGTTATGTTACATTCATTCACATTTATATAATAGTCTAAAATCAACAATAGTTTGATACAAATACAAAAAGAAGAAAAACTACTTTAAAAAAGAGTTATAACTAACACAACATAGCTTGAAACCGATTGTATATCTCAAGCTAAGCAAAAGCAACAACAGAGAAAAGATTGTCTCCTTCACCTACCAGATTCTCTGACTGCAGCTACACACATGAACAACGTGCCCCCGGACATTCTTAGCACAAATTGGACTCATTGGTCATTGATAAGTTCACAACACATGATGAGTTTCTGTCATCGACACTGGTGGACAACCAAGAAGACGATATAGATATATATATATGGATATGGTTCTCACTATATTAACGAAAGCATCTGAATTGTGATTCTCACTACATATTATATATATTATAAATATCATATATGTATTTGAAGCTTGTGGCTGCCAAGAGCCTTTGCCCATTAATGTTTCGTTGTTGACAGCTGACTATATATAAACCCCCATGGTGCACACGCTTCATTTAACACGGGGAACAGGCGGGGGTTTGCTGTTGCCATCACAAGCTCCTGTCGTTCTATGGACTGGTAAATATACGCTGAGCCCCCGAGACAGGGTGTGGCCTGTCACAGACAGACCTCCACACCCCACCACCTAGATAAAAGATTCACCCGGTACTTTTAGTACACGGGTGAACAACAACGTAGTCTAAATACGGGCGAAAATAGCTTTAGTATGGAACATGAAGTAGAAACTGTGGTTCCATAATCAAATGGCTACATATATTGGCACAGATTTGGTGAAATGGGAGAGAATGCAAAAAGACAAGATGGCGGCCAGAGAACGCAGTCGATTTCACTTTTAAATTGCATTAAAGTATATGTTTTATTATATTTTCCAACTCAAAAGTAGCGGGTAAATATGTAGACATCTACAACGAATAAATGTTGCTTCTTAGATTGTGAAATTAGGCTCTCATTTCATTAACCCGCTTTTTCGACCGTCTTTATATAGGGTTGGTATTCTCCGGGTACTGCGAGTACCAGTGTAATGATTTCAACTTCCCCCCTTCCCAAGTTCCCCCCCGGGAATCTGAAAACGTTTTTAACTTCCCTCCGGGGAACTTAAAAACGTTTTCAGATTCCTGGGGGGAGACTTAAAAACAGTTTTCAGATTCCTCCCCCTATTTTCAAATTCCCCCCTCCGGGAATTTAAAATTGTTTAAAAAACTTTAAAAAACGTTTTAAATTTCAGACCTATACTTTTTTTTCTTAACCATCTTGGAGACTTTTTGTGTCATTTGTGGTTAAATATGTTTTATTGTACTCGTAATAATTTCCATTATGCTATTCTCTGTATATTATAATATTTGTCATGAAAAATAACAAAGATTAACAAAAAATTACAAAAATAAAGAAAATTCCCCAAAAATGGGGGGGGGGGAGGGAAAGTTAAAACGAGGGAGGGAATTTGAAAACGTTTTCAAGTTCCCGGGGGGGAACTTGAATATGGGGGGAATTTGAAATCTTTACACCGAGCGAATCCTTTATCTACCCACCACCCCCCACGCGAACACACACACACTGCACACATGCCCAGAGCGACTTCCCGGTTCGTTGATTCCGGTTTTACATCCTAGCAACACATCAGTGGTTTGTTTGCTTGAGTGTTTGGGGCTTTACAACCTGGGAACATCTAGGGTCATAGCAGGACGGGTACCTACCGACTTTTGACACGGCCCAGTCTCGTGGCGACTTTATAGTGCTGCCCCATTGGGAGACCATGTCGGCGGCCTCATAACCAAATTCCCGACTCAGTCGCATGCTATCCCTGGGTAGCAGCACTATGAAGTCGCCATGAGCGCGCGCTGTCTGACCTTATGTGTTCTGACCTTATGTGTTGCTAGGATGTAAAAGTTCAACAAACTAACAAACAAACTGGTGTAGTGGTATCAAATGACCCGCACTTCAATTTCTAAATACGTCTATTAATATATCAGTACTATTATATTTCCTCGTCACAATAAACCACTGCCTAACAGCTTGTGTTAACAGCCATTTAACAGCTTAACAGCTTGTGTTAACCAGACTGGATGGTTGAATGAGTTAGAGTGTCCGTCTTCCGTGTTGGTAGATCGTGGGATCGTGGGTTTGAACCCTGGTCGAGTCAAACCAATGACTTCAAAATTGATACTTGTCGCTTCCTAGCCAGGCGCTCGGCATTATTAAGATAGGGCAAGGAGCAGTGGAATGAGGTAGACCAATCGTCCACGATTGAAATTTCCCCAGCTTAAACAACTAATGTACCAACAAAAACACCCCAAAACCAGTATTTTAACGCTTGACTTCCCATTTTGAACACCCACCATAGCATTAAGTGTCCTGAAAGTTGCGTGGTCAGATAGTTTACGCTTTGTCATTTTCTGAGATAAATAGATTCGGTTGATCGTCATAATGTACTTAACTTTAGTTTTATTTGTAATGCCTAACTTTGAAGATATTTGATGTGAAAACATATTAAATTAATTTTGGCAAAGACATTCTGACAGCACAGGCTTGAACAGTTACAAGTTCTGTCAAATTGACTTAGTATCCACTTCCATTCAGGAACAAAATAAAACTTGTTTTATTTATCGATGCATCGAGAGCACATTGATTTTTTCATCGGCATTTGACGTCAAAGTATGCATAAACAAATGCTTAATTATGCCTCAGTCACAAATGCGTTACCGCGTGCTTGCGGCAACTCCCACGTGACTCCCGCGCGACGCACGCGTCCAGTGTGTTCGCAGCTTTAGTCACTCACTCTCGAGCAGTGGCCATTTCACTTAGTAAAAATGTGCGACATTTTGGTTAAGTATGAGGTATCACATACAGTTAATGGTTGTGATTGATTGGTGGTTGCTTTACGCCATGTCGGCAGCATAGGCCATATTCATGGCGAGAAATCTTTACTTCTTATTCAAACCACTGCTTTTACATGTAAAAGCATACTATCAATTATGTGTCAATAGACACTCATTAAATTAAAAAGCTCACAATTATTTATTTGTGGCCAAGGAAAATAAATTCCTATAACAAAATTAAAGGTTTTATTACTAATTGTTAGAATTTATTTACTAACCTATCCCGTTGTACAGGCCATCTACCCTCAAAAAGGCTCAAATGTTTTCTTGTTTTGCATTAGTAAAAAAGGTCATGCACACCGGCTGCAGTGCGCACAACCTTTATCCTATAACTGTATCCTGCAGCCTCTATGTAGATGACTTTTTAATATGTTATAAAGGCAAAAATATAAACACAATAGAATGGCAGCTCCAATTCAACATAAATAGCCTTTCCTCAAAATGGTTTAAGATTCTCCAAATCAAAAACCGTTTGCATGCACTTTTGTCTTTTACAGACTTTGCACCAAGCACCTAATTTAACAATTGGAAATGATCCCATGAAAGTTGTCAAAGAGACCAAGTTGTTAGGAGTCATCTTTGACAACAAATTATCTTTTATCCCTCATATTAATTATTTAAAGTCGAGATGCCTTAAGGGATTGGACATTTAAAAAGTTCTAGCCCATACACAGTAGGGAGCAGACAGTACTGTCCTGCTCCAATTATATAGAACATTAATACATTCAAAATTGGACTATGGCTGTATTGTTTATGGTTCAGCCAGAAAATCATACATATCACAGTTAGACCCTATACACCATCAAGGCCTTCGGCTGGCCCTGGGGGCTTTTAGAACCTCTCCCGTCCAGAGCCTATATGTCGAAGGCCGAGAGCCCTCCCTTAAGAGTAGCCTGCTCAAACTGCCTATGCAATCTGTGATAACATTAAGAGGACATATTATAAATCCTGCATATCAGTACATTTGTATGCCACCATATGAACGCCTCTATGAAGCAAGGCCAACATACATAAAGCCATTACGCCTCACTTGGAGGCCCTGGGGGCAAATCTACATAACATAGCACCCACACAATATTCAGATGTTCCTCCTTGGCAGCTGAGGAAACCCAACACTATCCTCCAGCTGGCCATGTCAAAGAAATCCCAAACGCACCCACTTTCATATCATGAAAGATTTATCGATGTGTGAAGTGCTTTTAGTTCCCACCTAGCCATTAAAGGCTTTGTCACATTTCACCGGATTGGGGAAACGGAAAGAAACCAAACAAAGTCTGTTGATATCCGGCAAAGTCCGGTTTGTGTCCATTGCATATCCGTTGCATATCCATTGATATCCGTTGATATCCATTGATATCCGGCCTGATCCGTATCAAGTTTTGAGCATGCACAATGAATTTGTAACGGATTGCACCAGACTGACCTATTCATTCCCCGTCCGTTCCCCGTCCGTTCCCCGTCCGTTACCCGTTCGTTCCCGTCCGTTACCCGTCCGTTCCCGTCTGTTTCTAAATTGTCCGTTGATCGTTAGATACGTTACCAACTGTTACCATCCGTTACCATCCGTTACCATCCGCTACCATCCGTTACCATCCGTTACCCACCCATTACCCGTCCATACCCTCCGTTACATATTCGATACATTTCAAGTCCCAATAACATCAGACTAGAATATTCTTTGGGCGGTTCTGTCTGTTGCTCAATCCGTTATAGTGTGACAGGCACTTCACACTGATGGGTCAAAGATAGACAACAGAGTATCTGTGGCAGCAATCGTCTATGGGCATGAATTAGGTATGCTTATTCCAGATCAGAGTTCCATCTTTACTGTTGAGGCATGAGCACTCCTACTCACGTTAGAGTGCATCGAAACCTCAGCCAGTCATAAATTCCTCATTTTCACTGACTCTTTTTCCTGCCTTCAGGCTTTAAACACTAGGAAACTGGACCACCCAATACTACTTAAAGTACTCATTAAACTAAACTCTCTTTCAATAGCAAAATTTGACATTAACCTATGTTGGGTGGCCAGTCATGTGGGTATCCCAGGAAATGAGAGAGCAGATCAAGCGGCCACTCAAGCCCTGACTGCTCCTTTGGAGCACTGTCATATTCCCCACTCTGATCTGAAACCTACCATTCAAAAATACATCTGGATCCTATGGCAGATCAAATGGGATGAACACCCAAACAACAAACTCCATAGAATTACCCCCTCCATGAACGGATTGTCGCAGAGTCCCCTGGAAAGGCGACACAAGCAGGTCGTTTTAACAAGATGCCATATTTGTCAGTCGTGGCTAACACACATTTTTCTGCTCAAGGGGGACCCTCCCCCTAAATGTATTATGTATTGGAAGCCAGTCCCCACTGACATTAAAACACACTTGATTAAACTCTGTGGATTTCATGGCCCTGCGCCAATAATTCTACACTGCAGACAACATGCATGACCTTTTTACTAAAGTAAAACAAGAAAACATTTTAGCCTTTTTGAGGGCAGATGGTTTGTACCACCTCATATTGCTTTTTAAACAAATTTCATCAGTGAATAATACTATCATTTAGAATTGTATTTAGCTTGGCCAGAAACTATATGATTGTGAGTTAAAAAAATTCATGAGTGTCCATTGACACAAAATTGAGTTAGAAATTATGCTTTGTGACATGTAAAAGTGATGGTTTGAACAAAAACATTTCTCACCGTGAATATGGCCTATGCTGCCGACACGGCGTAAAGCAACCATCAATCAATCAAGTCTGCAGTGTAAAATTGTTGGCGCAGGGCAAAACAAATCAACAGAACTTAGTCAAATGTGTTTGTGTGTCAGCGGGGACTGACACCCAATACATTCAGGGGGAGGTTCCCCCTTGAGCAGAAAAGCATGTGTAACAATAATTGTAATAAATGCTTAAGATGATTAAATATGCATAAATGGTTAAAATATCAAATAGGCTTAAGAGTAAGTTGCAATGTGGAATAGGCAGAAGAGACCTATATTATTAGTAAGTCACTATATCACTCTATGAGATCACCCACAATGCTTAGCTGTTACCAGACGGCATGGCCGAATGAGTTGAGCGTCCCTCTCCCGCTATGATAGATCATTGGATTCGAACCCATTGGTTCGAACTCTGGTCGAATCAAACCAATTACTCAAAAATGTATACTTGTCACTTGCTAGCCAGGCGTTTGACATTATTTGGATAGGGTAAGGAATGGTTGGCTCAGTGTCAGGATAATGTGACTGAGTGGGATATCAGGTCATGGTGCTGGTGACCTGGTATCCCAGTGGGGTAGCACTATAAAGTCGCCATGACTTTATAGTGTCGCCATGACTGCACACTGTCACAAGTCGGTACTCGTCCTGCCTGATATGACATTACATGTTGCTGGGACGTAAAAAAAACAACCCAAAAAACACTCTTGCAGCCCACTGCCCCATCCCCCCACACACCTACACACCCACACACACCTTCCGTACGATTCCGCTGGTTCCCTGCGTATTTGAGGGGGTGACGCGCCCACAATGCGACCAGACTCAGGCCGAGGTGCGACTTTTATTACGCAATCAATACCAAAGCGGGACCAGATTGGGGTGAGGAGGGGATGTGGGGGGTTGGGGTGGGGGGTAACAACCAATCCACGCCTACACGCCACGGTTGAGTGCACAAATCAGTCATTTCACACCTGTGCGGAGGTATCAGATGACGCGCTGTGTGGCCAGCTCGGTTCCACATCACGTGGTACGTGCATCGTCATCGGGGTAGGGGAAGGGGGGGGGGAGGTGAGGGGAGGGAGAGGGGAGGGGGAGAAGGGAGGGGGTGAGGGGAGGAGGAGGGGGATTTGTGCCTAGAAGCAGATGAGTGGGTGGTGGACAGAACTGCACAGAGGTCACGTGATCACTTGCCCACGTTATAACGTGACTAGGCCACTCAGATGTATGCAGGTATTGCAATACCTCAGGGAGTTTGAGGCCCCTGCCCTGCAGAGTTGTAAACCACTGCCTTGTGGTACAGGTTCTTGACAGAACCGAAGGCTAAGGGAGCAAACCCTGAACAGAAAAACGATGTCACTGTGGCAGCATTAAGGGCGGTTGATGTATGGAACTCCCAACATCTCCCTACCAGCCACTGCAGGGACAAATAGTTTGCGCCTGTCTGGACACCTCTATTTGCTCCCCGAGAGAGTACCGCTGGTAACTTGCAAAAGCCAGCAGCACTTCAACACTTTTGCAGGCAGCTTTCATGAAATGTACTTAGCTTAATGGAGAGCGGCAGTCAAGTAATGAAAGCAGTCTTTGTCGCATCGCGACCAACAGCATGGTGATGATGGTGATGATGAGGCCACTCAGAGCTGCTCATGCCCGTGATAATATTCTACGGTAAGGCACTCGCCGCCCTGTGAGTGTTACTAAATAGACGAGGCTATTCGCAGAACTGCTTTGCTCTGCGGGTGGCGAATTAGCGCAATAATGATTATTATTCGCAGAGCTGCTATAATCGGACTACTTCCTAAGCATAACAGAAACAAAGTTATTACAGTGTATGTACAGTACAACCCTGTTAAACCAAGCTCGGTTAAACCAAACGATCGGTTAATCCAAACTTTTTTCGACGGCCCGGCAAAATACTACCATTTATCATATAAAAAAGTTGGTTAAACCAAAGTCGGTTAACCCAAAGTATCGGTTAATCCAAACAAAATTGTCGGCCCCAGGCCACTTCCGGTCCAGTTAAACAAAAACCAAACTTTCATGTCGTTTTAAGGTCATCTGATACATTTTTATATGATAAATGGTAGTATTTTGCCAGGTCACCGAAAAAAGTTTGGATTAACCGATCATTTGATTTAATCGAGGTTGGTTTAATGCGGTTAAACTGTATATACATACAAAACAACAATCACAGTGTCCACATACATTGTACATTCATAATGCACCAGCGTCTTTGCCAAAGCCAAGTCAAAGTCAAAGCTCGGTTAAACCAATGATCGGTTAATCCAAACAAATTTCTAGGGTTCCTTCAAGTTTGGTTTAACGGGGTTATACAGTATACTGTATCAGGAATAGGCCAATAGGCTAATTATCTCACAGTTACTCTATTGGTTTTCAATGACCAGTCCCATCAGTGTTGTAGGCTGCAGGTATTGGCAGCAAATTTATATAATACATATAATAACATAATTCCTTTCTTTGCCTCCATACTCGCATACCAAACTTATGACACACACCAC
Organism: Branchipolynoe longqiensis; assembly: GCA_030323885.1. Taxonomy (NCBI): domain Eukaryota; kingdom Metazoa; phylum Annelida; class Polychaeta; order Phyllodocida; family Polynoidae; genus Branchipolynoe; species Branchipolynoe longqiensis. The sequence goes on from CM059202.1 coordinate 15,697,448, forward strand.
ATTTAGGCGTAGGTGCGTTATGTCATATACATCGGCATATGCCGTCATACGCTGCCATACGCTACGCATACGCTACGCATACGCCGTTATGTGCTGGCGTATACCAGCCTATGCCGCTGTACGCCGGCATACGCTTTCTCCCGTCCGTCCGTCCACATTTTTGTGTGCATGCTCAAAAAACCTCGACCTATGGGAGCGTATGGTTCATACGCTACTCATATGCTACTCATACGCCGGTGTATGCTCCTTGTATGCCAGTGTATGCTCCTTGTACGCTAGGGGTGCGCCGGCGTAGGTTACGCATACGCTCAACTTTCGTCACCGGCGTATCTCTAGCGTATGTAGCGTAGCATAACCTACAAGTTATGTATGGGAGCGTACTCCTAGCTTATGCACAGCATATGCACAGCGTATTCCAAGTGTATGCCATAGGTCTCGACATCGATCTTGTCTCATACGCTACTCATACGCTCATACGGTATGCATATGCTATGCATACGCTACGCATACACTATGCATATGCTACGCATATGCTACGCATACGCTACGCATATGCTACGCATACGCTATGCATACGCTATGCATACACTACGCATACGCTACGCATATGCATATGCTACGCATAGGTTCCATATGCCAATCAAAACCGTCAACAAATGTCACAGTACGCTCTCATACGCTCCTCGTATGCTCCTCGCACGCTCCTCATAGGTTACGCATATGCTCAAAAACACCCGATAGGTCACCAAAGGTCATGATAGGCCGGCACGTGCAGGACTTACGTAGGTTTTCAATACGCTCCCACCATATGCCGTAATGTGACAGGGCCTTAACTGATGACACACACCAAATATAATATGATCATGATGACAAGTAGCAGATATACTGATGACACACATGTCAAGAAACAACACAGTTCCTTCGAGATTGTTCAGATGGGCGTCCGCTTACGTCATATTTACCTCATATTACGTCATATGTAGGTCAGGTAGAATGGCCCTCACGTCACTCAATATCAAGACTGTCTCCGTTCGCTTGTTCGGGTTTTACGTCCCAACAACATCTAAGGTCATATCAGGATGGGTCCTGACTTGTGCCAGTGCACGCTCATGATTACTTGATAGTGCTGCCCCACTGGAAGACCAGGCCTTCACTGTACCAGCATCACCACCCGAGTTCCCACTCAGTCACATTATCCTGATATTTAGCTAACCAGTTGTTTTCCCTTATCCTAGCAATGCCGAGCGCCAGGCTAGGTAGTGGCACTATCAATGTTGTTAGTGTTTAGTTTGACTCGGCTGGGATATGAACATCTGAACTGCGCGGGAAGTTAGCGCTCTTGCCGGTTCAACCTTCACATCCGCTTAGTAATGCCGGAAAGGCTGTCCAACTTCCCACAATGCCTAGTCACCTTACTCAGTGTTTTACAATAGTCAAACCCTGCCAGGTACTTACAAGCTGATTCAACTACAGAGACACTCAATATCTCACCTAGTAATGTACATGGTATACAGGGTGGTAATGCACATAACACCAGCTAATGGGTATATGCATATAATTAAAGCTGCATACTCCGATGAAACATCAAATTTTCAAAATCAAAACAATTATCTAAATTTAATTCTATATATCTAACTTGGATACTGATGCACTTATTAAATATTTGTTGCCACATAGAAGGCAATACTGAGTTGATTTAATAGAACATGTAACTGCAGAAGCCTATGGTATCAGAGTTTTGGCGTGCTTGCCAAAATTATTTGTCCATGTTTTAATTTCAAATATCTCAAAAGGTAGCCATTTCAATTAACAGTTACTTCAAACTAAAGTAATGTAGATTATAATGATCAATTTAATATACTTATTTCAGAAAAATGACATACACAATGAACCCACACTATGCCGTGATCGTTAGGGTCCAAATATCAACGCGGAAAAAGGTGGGGTCGCACTAAATAAGGGTTAGTGAATTAACTTTGAATTAAAGAATTCTGGGTCGAATGACTCATCACATTTTATCTGAATTCAAATACAATCGGGGCATAATATAGGATTGTACTGTATATACTTCCACAATCACGATATACATATGTATCACTATGTATATCTATACACCCACGATATATATAGATGTATATAGGAGTAAAGCTGATGGCATGCTTCTATTCGCAAAGCCACAACACAGTTTGAAACTGATCGTTTATCTCAAGCTAAGCAAAAGTGCCGACAGAGAAAAGATTGTCTTCTTCATCTACCAGACTCTCTGACAGCAGCTTCACACACATGTCCCAACGTGCCACCTCACATTCCAAGCACAGACTGTCTGACGCACTTCACACACATGTCCCCAACGAGCCACTCACACATTCCAAGCACAGCACTGGTCTGCAGCTCACCACATGTCCCAACGTGCCACCTCACATTCCAAGCACAGACTGTCTGACTGCAGCTTCACACACATGTCCCAACGTGCCACCACACATTCCAAGCACAGACTGTCTGACTGCAGCTTCACACACATGTCCCAACGTGCCACCACACATTCCAAGCACAGACTGTCTGACTGCAGCTTCACACACATGTCCCAACGTGCCACCGCACATTCCAACCACAAAGTGGAGTTATCAGTCATTGATGAGTTCACAAGAAATAGCGAGTTACTTCATCAACACCGATTGAAAACCAAGAAGAAGTTATTATGTATACGCGTATGTATATGATGATCAAAGAAGGACTGGACATTATGATTCTCGCTATATATTATTAATATATAACACAAACATTATAGAATACGTCTCATTCTATCACCCATATTAATGGCAATGTCCAGTTACAACCAGCCCCTGCAGGCGGTCAGGAGTCAAACCAATGACTTACAAAATTGATAGTTGTCACTACCTAGCCTGGCACTCTGCATTACTAGGATAGGGCAAGGACTGGTTAGCTCAGCATCAGGATAATGTGACTGAGTGGGAAATCAGGTCATTGTGTCAGCGTCATAGTCTTCCAGTGGGGAAACACTATGAAGTCATCATGAGAGCGCACTGTCACAAGTCGGGAGCCATCGTGATATGACCATATATGTTGCTAGGACGTAAACCCCAATAAACAAACACACGGACCTCCAGTGAGGGCAGATCACCATGGTATAAATTAAAGCTGCATAGCCCGATGAAACCATCCAAGTTTCAACACCAAAGTATTTGTATAGATTTGGCTTGACATAAGTAACTTAGATATTGACGCACTTATTCAATATTTGGTGCCACGTAGAAGGAAATACTGAAGCAATTTAATATAACCTGTTACAACTGAAGTGTCAGAGTTTTGGTGTGCTTGCCAACACTAATTTTACCTTGTTTTAATTTGAAGTAACTTTTATTTTAAATTGCTAACTTTTGAGATATTTGAAGTGCAACCATCCAAATTTAATGTTGGCAAGCACGCCAAAACTCTGACACCATAGGCTTCTGCAGGAACAGGTTCTATTGAATTGCCTCAGTATTCCCTTCTATGTGGCGACACATGTTTAATAAGTGCATCAGTATCTAAGTTAGATACGTAGAATTGAATCTAGGTCACTGTTTTGGTTCTGAAAATGTGATGTTTTAATCGGTCTATGCAGCTTTACATTTTAATCAAATATAATCCAAACTGAGGTAAGGTAGATTTTGATCTCAATATTATGTATTTTTCTTTTAAAAGAATGCAGAAACTGAAAAGCATCAGACTGTGCAAATTAAAAAAGAAAAGAAGAGAAAAGGAAGGTGATTAAGCTACAGATTCCTTATTCGTTAAATGGCGGTCAGGTGCACACCAGGTGGCGCCACTAATAACCACTGTGGCCAGCTTGTTTCTGCCCTGGCCAGCGGATGTGGTGGCAAAATCTGTAGAAGTCAGGCGTTCTGTGTGGAATGTCAGGAGTTGGAATTCTAGCCGAGTCAAAATAGTTACTTACAAAATAGTCAAGTCAAAGCGACGACCTACCAAATTGATACTTATCGCTACCTAGCCTGGCACTCAGACTTATGAGGATAGGAGGGAAGGACTGGCTATCTCAATATCTGGATAATGTGACTGAGTGGGATATCAGGTTATGGTGCCGGCAGCCTGGTCTTCCAGTGGGGCAGCACTATAAAGTCGCCATCAGTGCGTACAGTCACCATTCAGTACCCATTCCGATATGACCGTAGATGTTGCTGGGATGTAAAACCCCAACAAACTATTTTTTCTGCGCTGGCGGTGATGCTGGTACTAGACGGTAGTAGGTACAGCGAACGGGAAGTGACGTCAGAGCATGCAGTAATGGGCTACATGCAGTAATGGGTAGCGTGCATTACACACCCGCTGACCATGGTGCTCAAGCTGTATTATATATTACAATCGAAACACATTAGTGTAAGTATGCATAGACATACCTAATAGCTTGAGCGGATGGAGCGATCCCAAATGGGCCTCAGCATGCGGCTTCGTAATTACCCTAGTAGGTACCGGCAGCGCCCATTAAAAGTCCAGGAATGGTGCTTTCTTCATCAATATTCACATCCTTGTACCTATTTCTCTATGTATATGATTTAGATGAAATTACATAACCTAGAACATCAACATATATTCAATCCGATGGTGTTGTTGGATAGAATATATAGTAAGTTGGTATTTAAGTAAACTCCACTTGTATGATGAGTGTATTTAGTGAATATTCCTTCATTACTGATGTAAATGAAAACAACTGTGAACACAAGGTATCTTTAATGAGTATTTTATACCAATTAACCCTGACCATATTCATCTAAAGACAAATAAATCTTTACTGGATATTCTCCATAATGGTAGTATCTCTTCTCCTTATATTGCTCCATTATGCATGACTAGGTAGTCTCACATATTGCTTTAAGGCTCAGTCACACCTTCCCGGATTGGGGAACTGGATAGAAATCGGATAATGTCCGGTTAATATACGGTAGGCATCCGGCGTCGCCGTTCTCTGTCCAGTGGTGTCCGGCTTGTACGGTGGCAAGTTTTAAAAATGCACAAAACTTGTACCAGACACTGCGGGACTGACGTGGATGGTTAGTGTCCGGTTTAAGTCCATTTAGTCTGTTTTGTCCAATTCATGTCCGGTACCCATCCGTTATGTTTCTGGTTTGCTTCCTGAATAGTCCATTGACGGTGTTGTGGGAATTCGGTCCGTCGGTTTTTTATATGTTTTTGGTGCATCCGTGAACAGTCCGGTACGTGTCCGGTTGATGTTCGGGCTGTCCGTTTGACATTCGGTTTTTATCCGGTGTCATCCGGTTATCATCCGGTTATAGTCTGGTGGCTATTCTTTAACATACTTTCCTTGTCTGTTTAGCGTTCATTTTGTCCGGCGGCCTTTAACCCGATAGCGCATTTTGACACATTTTGACACATTTCGGTACATTTTTATACCAAACACCACCGGACTAGACAATTCTTTGTCCGGTTGTTTCCGGTGCTCAATCCGGTAAGGTGTGACAGGCACTTTAACGGGAATATAACATGATCAAAACAATTTTGACTTAATCACAATTATAATGATCACAATAACGGGTAATAATTTACATACCTTGAAATTACCGATTCTGTGGGAGTTATTTAGGGCCCAATCATGTCAGAGGGTCTCGGTGGGCAAGCTGTGGTTATCAGTGTCCTTCAGCCCGCAGGGCTGTCCTAAGTGATTTAGGATAGGGTGCATTACAGACTTAGGATACAGTACAATGGCTAGTACCGTCTTAAGTAAATTATAAGGGTTTTGAATGTTGTTGTTGTTTTGTTTGTTTGGTACATTAGTTGATTAAGCAGGGGACATTTCAATCGCATCTGAGTTGTCTTCCTCATTCCACTGCTCCTTGTCCTATCCTATGTAAGTGTAGATTTCCTTCACATGTGTGACATCAGAGACCGAGGAGTATTCAAGACTTCAACGGTGGGTGATTTGCAAACCAACCCCGACCTATTGGCTGTGAGCAGCTCAAACAGCCCATTCTTGTGGTGTTCTCTGTGGCGGATTGGTTAGAGTGACTTTTTTCTAGGTCAGACTCCTAATCTGAAGGTTGGCGGTTCGATTCCCCGTGCCTCCACCTCTGCCAATTTGGATTTCCACCGCTGTGTATAACGTACAGCATCATCAAAGGCCGGTTGCTCTCATACCATGTCTATGTGGTGTGAGAGGTTAAAAATCCCTTGGGTCGGTAAAGGTGTAGGCTCGGGCTTTCTATCGACAAACTGTCTACTGGTGAAAACAAGTTTATTCAGATTTTTCCGTGATAGGCAATATAAATCTTCAAGAACAAAATTCTAAGTCTGCTCATTCATTAAAGCTGCGTAGTCCGATGATGCATTAGATTTTCAAAACCAAAACAATTATCTAGATTTGATTCTACATATGTAACTTAGATACTGATGCCTTTATTAAGCGTGTATTGCCAGTTAGGACGGAATACTAAGTAACTTTAATAGAATCCAAATAAAACAAGTGGCGAAACCAAGTCAATAAACCACCACCAAAAAAAAACACAACAAAACCACAGCCTGTTACTGCAGAAGCCTATGGTGTCAGAGTTTTGGCGCGCTTGCCAAAATTAATTTAACATATTTACACTTCAAATATCTCAAACTATGCAATTTACAATAAAAGTTGCTTCAAACTAAAGTAAAGTACATTATGACAATCAATTTAATATATTTATCTCAGAAAAATGACAGAAATTCAAAACCATTGGACTATGTACCATTCAGATGCATGGAATATTCATGTAAGCAATTCATGGTAGAATCACGTGACTAGATATTCAATTAAATAACAACCTCATTTCCACCGGGCGCCGTGGCTGAATCGGTACAGCGTGGGCCTCGCGTGCGGGAGATCGGGAGTTCGGTTCCTGGTCCAGTCAAACCAATGACTTATACAATTGATACTTGTCGCTTCCTAGCCTGGCGCTCGGTAATTATAGGATATGGCAAGGACTGATTACCTCCGCATCAGGATAATGTGACTGCGTTGGATATTAGGTCATGATGCCAGTGGCCTGATTTCCCAGTGGGGCAGCACTATAAAGTCACCATGAGTGCACACTGTAGGAAGTCGGTACCCGTCCTGATATGACCCTAGATGTTGCAAGGATGTAAAACGCCAACAACCAACCAACCTCATGTTTCCCAAGTTCATTTACATACGTGGCATTTGCGTCATATAGTTTGCTGGTTTCCAGATTGTTTGTCCTATTTCTGGGACAGACATCATGTGACGGCTTCTTCGCTGCTAATAACAAGGTTGGCGCAACATAATAAAGGCGTATCTAATGCGCATCCTTCTCCTTTGCAGCTTCGGCTAATAGCCACCAGCCGGCGCCACTCGTGTGCGTCACACAAGCCGTCGGTTAGCCCGACCGGATATGGCCACTAGGAGATGTCTGAGGAGTACTTCCGGTCTCAGTGGCCACTGATCAGTCACAGAATCGGAACCGAAAAGAGGCGCCCCCTCTATCTCATCCCCCCCCCCCCCTATGTTCCCCCACCCCCCGCCCTCAACCACTTTGCCTCGACTTTGGCACCGTGAGCCCGTTCGTGAACCGACGCACTGCGAGTGAGCGGGCAACCTGCAGCGACCCAGGGTACAGACCCGGCGGAAGCGCTGTTCTGCGCATGCGCCGTGGGCAGACTGGTTGCGCATCCAGGATCATAGCAACCGACTGGGGGGTTCTAGAACGTGAGCTCTTGGAATTCCAGCCACATGGAATGCGACTGAGTTCGATCAGCTGTCAACCCATTGTTTTGTAGGTTCCAGGAACCTTCTCATCACCAGGTTTATATATATATATATATATATATATATATATATATACATATACATATACATAGCTATAAGCCTGCTATGCATATGCTAGTATACATGTGTATATATATAAACAAAACTACTTACACACAGCTGCAAGCCTTATATGCTTAGCTCATAGTTACAAGGCATATATATATATACATATATATATATATATATACAGAGGCTGATAGTATAGTTACAAGGCATATATATATATATACATATATATATATATATATACAGAGGCTGATATGTGATAATATAGTTACAAGGCATATATATATATACATATATATATACAGAGGCTGATAATATAGTTACAAGGCATATATATATATATACATATATATATACAGAGGCTGATAATATATTTACAAGGCATATATATATGCTTAGATCACAGATGCAACCTTAAGCATAAGGATACATAATAGCTACATGCCTTGTATACGACTTAGATCGTAAATACAAGCCTGGTCCATAGGTTTGCATTACAGTTGCAAGCCCTATATAGGCTGACATTATATCTACACACCTTGTATGTAGGTTGGAGTATATCTACAACACTTGTGTCTAGGCTTAGAGCATAAACTCAAGATTAATGCATATGCTTATATAATAGCGATAACTCGTTTATATGGACTTACCTTATAGCTACAAGCCACATAGTTCTGCAAGCCATATACAGTCTTCGGTCATAGCTAAACATCTTATATATAGGATTAGTTCTGAAAGCCAAATATGGGCTTCGATCATAGCTAAACATCTTATATATAGGTTTAGTTCTGCAAGCCAAATATGGGTTTCGATCATAGCTAAACATCTTATATATAGGATTACTTCTGCAAGCCATATATGGGCTTCGATCATAGCTAAACATCTTATATATAGGTTTAGATTTGAAAGCCACACACAGGCTTCAATCATAGCTGAATATCTTATATATAGGCTTAATCCATAATTATCATCATTTTATATAAAGTTATCTCATAGCTACAGGCCTTGTCCATAAGCATATATTGTAGTCAAGTGCCTTTATTATAAGCTAACGTCATAGCAACCAGCCATTCGACGTCCAGTCTTTATTTTTGTAAACAAGTTTATTCATCAGAACATATATTTTCCAGCGTCGAGGCACTGGTCTTCCAGCCGTTTACCAATACCAATCGTTTATAGCTATATTTGAGTGTTATCAACAACAGGATCCTGTCCTAATTGTGCTAATCGCTCAGACCCTGCTGGGTCTATAAAGAAAGTAAAGTGAGAACTACTTCTGCGCCTGTAACCTGGATTATCGCCCACACGTCAGCGTCACCTGAAGGCTATCTTCAGTGGATTAGAGAAAATAGTTGAGCAACCCCTCGGGTGTCCTTTCCTGTCCTGTGATGATGTCAGAGGCACTATCTGAACACCCCCACACCCACACTTCCCCTCCTTCAGGAGGCCTATATTGTGAGCGAGTCGAGGAGCAGGGAACGAGGTAAATCCACCAGTTAGCGAGGATCAAGGTAAGTTTCGCTTGCTTTCCTACTGTCCACAATCTCCCAGCGCAGTCGTCGACGTTTTTTTGATTTTTTACTATTTATTTCCATTTTTATTCTATGGGTGATGTAGCCGCTGGAGCTTTGAAGCATGGAGAGTGAAATGTCCGACTTACACTCTCCAAGCACTCTTGTCTGTTGGATGCCTAAATCCTGCTTCACTGCGTTTAACACCATAAAGGGGCTGTCACATTATGACGCATCTCGCAAGGGCATGGCTGACGCATAGAATCATCGTTTTTATGTCGAGATGCCTCAAACTTTTCGGCGCAGGGGGCAAAGTTGGATGTATACATACCATATACATAGCATGTGGCCAATATATCGATAAATGCTCAAATCACGCTCACGGTAAGTTCGCAGAATGCTGGTGAACGTTATATAAGTTATTCGATCACCAGAACTGCGCCTCATACGTTACATACGTCAAGACATGGTGGAGAAACACAAACCGTACGTTAGATGTATGTTTGACATACATTAGAGGTACATTATCCATATCTTGTCAGTACATGGACTGTACATTTCCACTGCCTTTAATGTAGGTCGATGTCGTGAAACATAGTGAACAACGTAGTCTTATGTCTAGTACACACCTCCCGTATAGGATTCGCGCACTAAAACTCGCGACTCTACCCGACCAGCTTAAAACTGAAAACGGGCCGATTCATTTTTCGAATCGCGAATCGCAATCGTAAACGGCCGCTTTTATCACTAAAAACTGGGTTTTATGCGCGAATCGCAATCGCTAGGTGTGCGCGGGGAGCGCACACCAAGCGATTTTTGTGGGCGAAACGGGCTGTTTTCGATCGTATACGGGAGGTGTGCGCACACAAACGGTAGGTGTGTACCGGGCATAACATACATCTAATGTACATCAACATATGCCTAACGTATACATAACGTATGGCTGATGTAACACCCATACGTTGTCATACATCAACAGTTTTGCGCATGCACAAACATGCACAAAACTTTCACGACCCCTTAACAAGCATCGACGTATGTCGACATACATTGACATACATCGACGTATGCATATCAAACGCAGAACACATAACGACGTACCCCGACTTAGCGGCCAAAAATCACTTACATCGGCGTATGTTTGCAGGATGCGTTGTAATCTGAGCTGGTGCTTGGGGACTGCTGCGACTGTGCGTGGAGAGTCAGAGATGGTCTTATTGCATCGTCCTGTTGGAGGTGTCTAGCTGGTGGAGGATGCGCAACATGAGACGGTATTGAGCCGGACCAACACCTACCCCCAAATAGCATCAAGGCGCCATGGAAACGGCTATGTCAGAAGTGGGACTTGTTCAGGGACTGGTAAGAAGTTAATCAGTGCACAGCAGTCTCTTAGATTCTCTTAAAGGTGCACTACCACGGAAAACACAGCTTTACATTTGTACACATTTGTTGACCTAGATTCTCTTTGACACCCTATGTTCAAGCTGACCGGACGCAATGGCCGAATCGGTAAGAGTGCAGGCTTCCCACGCGGATTGGTGGGTGGTTGTTGGAGTTTTACGTCCTGATCATATCAGGACAGGTACCAACTTGTGATGCAGGTATTGCAGGTATTGCAATACCTCAGGGAGTTTGACGCCCATGTCCTACAGAGTTGTAAACCACTGCCTTGTGGTACAGGTTCTTGACAGAACCGAAGGCTAAGGGAGCAAACCCTAAACAGACAACCATGTCACTGTGGCAGCATTAAGGGCGGTTGATGTATGGAACTTCCAACATCTCCCGACCAGCCACTGCAGGGACAAATAGTTTTGCACCTGTCTGGACATGTTCTTGCCGGTGTGAAACGTCTATTTGCTCCCTGAGAGAGTGGCGCTGGTAACTTTCAAAAGCCAGCAGCACTTCAACACTTTTGCAGGCAGCTTTCATGAAATGTTAAGGAAATACTTGAATGGACGGGGCTGCCCTCTATGGAAGATCTTCTGATCAAAAAGAATCTCCGGTGGAGTGGACACCTCATGAGGATGTCATCAGACAGGCTACCAAAGCAGATCCTCTACTCTCAACTGTCTTCGATTACAGAAAGAGAGGGCACCCTCGTCTCAGGTTCAAGGATAGCATCAAGAGAAACCTGAAGCTTAGAGACATTAAGACTGACTCATGGACATCACTCTCACAGCAGAGAGTTAAATGGAGAGTGGGAGTCAAGTAATGAAAGCAGACTTTGTCGCATCGCGACCGACAGCATGATGATGATGACTGACTTGTGATAGTGTGCAGTCATGGCAACTTCATAGTGTTTCCCCACCCCTCAGTCACATTATCCTGAGACTAAGCTAACCAGTCCTTGCTATATCCTGGTAATGCTGAGCGCCAGGCTAGGAAGTGACAAGTATAAAATTTAACGTCATTGGTTTAACTCGACCAGGAACCGAACTCCGGACCTTACGCACGTGGATACGGCGCTATACCTATTAGGGTACCACGCCCAGTCCCCATGCGGAAGGTCAGGAAATTAAATCTTGGCCGAGTCAAAGCATATGACTTACAAAATTGATACTTGTCACTACCTAACATGGCGCTCATCATTACTAGGATAGAGCAAGGACTGGCTAGCTCAGTTTTAGGATAATGTGACTGAGTAGGACATTGGATCATAGGTCTGGGGGCCTGATCTCCCAATGGAGCAGCACTATAAAGTCACCATGAGTGCACACTATTGCAAGTCAGTGCCCGTCCTGATATGACCATGTATGTTGCCAGGATGTAAAACCCCAAACAAAACAAAATGATAGCTGCTATATTCAAGTTATTTAGAACCTTACGAAGGATGTGTGTAGGCAGCCCTTGTGACCCTCCTGTATGACCTTTTTTCTGTGTGAACATTAGTTGTTTAAGCAGGGACAATTTCTATCATGGACGATTGGTCTTCCTCAATCCACTGCGCCTTGCCCTATCCTAATAATGCTGAGCACCTGGCTAGGAAGCAACAAGCATACATTTTTAAGTCATTGGTTTGACTCGACCAGGGTTCGGCCCCATGATCCCACAGTCTACCAACATGTGAGACAGACGCTCTAACTGATTCGGATGCTATAACTCATTCGGGTGCTCTAACTCATTCGGCCATCCCGTCTGGTCCTTAGCTGTTGCTAGGACGTAAAACAACAACAAACAAACAAACTTACCATCCTCAGCTCGTTGGTGTGACCTAGATCGGGGAACTTTGACCCAGATTGGAGAAATCCCCTCTGTGAGATAGAATTGAAGCATGTATGGTCAGCTGCTTTCTATCGCGTAAGGAAAGGCCCTTTCACATAACGTTAGTGAACTTAGTTGAACGTAGTGGAGGCTAATGGGGCTGTCACACTACGACGTAACGACGTCAACGTAGGGAGAACGTGAAGAACGTTGAACTTCTCGGCGTAGTATGCAAATTTGGGCACAAGTTGAACGTGGATGCAACGTAGTGGACGAGAGAGTAACGTCGGTAAAGCGTAGTGATACCGTCGTTCGACGAGAGAGGTCAACGTAATGACGCTGACGGAACGTTATGAACGTTATTCCATCGTCAGAAGAACGTTACGTGACGTTAGCTAAGTCATGAGACGTTGAACGTACGTTGAATGCACGTTCTCCTGACGTTCTCCTGACGTTCTCCTGACGTTGTCCTGACGTTCCCATTACGCCCCGTGGGCATTTGCACTTGGTTTAATGGGGGTCAACGTAGTGGAACGTAGTTGAACGTAGTGAGGAGCGTTGGAATAACGTCCGTTTAACGTCATTGACGTTCGCTGAACGTGAACAGAACGTACGGCGAACGTAAACCCTTACGTTCGACCTACGTCGAAACTTTTGAACATGTCCAAAACCTCGACGTAACTTGACGTAACACGACGTAATATGACGTAGCTCGACGTCACTCTAACGTCATTATGACGTCATCATAACGTAATCCAACGTACATCAACGTAATGACGAAATATCACCACGTTAGGCTCACGTTGGCTCATTACGTCGTAGTGTGACAGGGGTATAACCTAGTTGAACGTAGTTGAATGTAGTTGATGGTGACACCTGCTACCAACTACCCAACAAGACATACATGTAAGTAGTAATGTTAAATACAATGTAATTGCTACAACCCAGAATGATGCCCAGTAACACCCATTGTTAAAATGCCTCAAGGAACCTTTTCTAAGAAAACACTAAATGCCCTGTCACATTACGGCGTATGGCTGGAGCATATTGAAAACCTACGTCGAAAATGCGAAAAAACTGTGCGGGACGATGTGTCATGACCTTTGGTGACCTCTTGGGTGTTTTTGAGCGTATGCGTAACCTATGAGGAGCAGACGAGGAGCCTATGAGAGCGTACTGTGACATTTTTTGACGGTTTTGATTGGCATGTGGAGCGTATGAGGATCATATGAGGAGCGTATGCGAAGCATATGCGAAGTGTATGCGAGACCTATGTTATCTCTCCTGGGTCCGCCACCTGGTGGCTCCTGGGTATATAGTGCGTCGCCTTTATATACCGAGACCATAGGTCGGGCATAGGCCGCCATACACTACTCATAAACTTTGCATATGCTACGAATACGCTCCCACACGCAACTTGTAGGTTCTGCGTACGCTTCATATGCCAGAGACACACCTGTGATGCAAGTTGAGCGTATGAGTAGCGTATGCCAGCATACCCCTAGCATATGCTGGCGTACCCATAGCGTACGAGGAGCGTATGCCGGCGTATGAGTAGCGTATGAGTAGCGTATGAACCATACGCTCCCGTAGGTCGAGATTTTTTGAGCATGCACAAGCAAATTTGGACGGACGGATGTGAGAAAGCGTATGGCGGCATACGATGGCGTAAGCCGGCATACGCCGGCAGATGATGGCGCATGTGTAGCATATGTGTAGCATACGGCGGCATATGGCGGCGTATGCCGACGTATATGACGTAACGCGCCTACGCCGCCATACGCTCCCACAAAAAACCCTAATGTGACAGCCCCTTTAGCACCAGATATTAGCACACAATACCAACCACATACACATCCTACAGTGAAACCCTGAGTGTACGCATCCCAATTTAGTACACATTCTGATATAACGTGATACATCATTGGACCCGGAATTCTTTAATTCAAAGCTAATTCAGTAGACTGAACTCCGCTTTAATGCGATTCCACTTTTTTCACAACAATATTGTATGGACCGCTAATGATCGATATAATAAGGTTTAACTGTACCACCACGAGAGAACACACCAGCAATAATCGTATATGCCTTTAGTGACTAACTTTCTAGTAGCCCCACCAACAGACCTCAGCAGCAACAGGGTGTTAGTTACAGGGTGTGGTGAATTGTCAGTTACAGAGTGTGATGAACTGTTAGTTTGTGGGTGTGGTGAACTCTCAGTTACAGGTGTGGTGAACTGTTAGTTAGTGGTGTGGGGAACTGGCAGTTACTGGGGGGGGGGAACTGCCAGTTACAGGGTGCGGTGAACTGGTAGTTAGTGGTGTGGTGAACCGTCAGTTATGGGGGGTGAGATGTTAGTTACATGGTGTGGTGAACTGTTAGCTACAGGGTGTGGTGAACTGTCAGTTACGGGGGGCGTGAACTGTCAGTCACAGGGTGTGGTGAACTGTCAGTTAGTTGTGTGGTGAACTGTCAGTTACTGGTGAGATGGTAGTTACAGGATGTGGTGACCTGTTAGCTACAGGGTGTGGTGAACTGTAAGTTACAGGGTGTGGTGAACTGTCAGTTACAGGGTGTGCTGGCCAGTTACTTACAGGGTGTGGTGAACTGTTAGTTAGTGGTGTGGTGAAGTGGTAGTTACAGGGTGTGGTGAACTGTTAGCTACAGGGTGTGGTGAACTGCTAATTAGTGGTGCGGTGAACTGTTAGTTAGTGGTGTGGTGAATTGTTAGTTACAAGGTGTGGTGAACTGTTAGTTACAGGGTGCGGTGAACTGTTAGGTGCAGGGTGTGGCGAACTGTTAGTTACAGGGTGTGGTGAACTGTTAGTTACATGGTGTGGTGAACTGTTAGTTACAGGGTGTGGTGAACTGTTAGGTGCAGAATGTGGTGAACTGTTAGTTACAGGGTGCGGTGAACTGTTAGTTACAGGGTGTGGTGAAATGTTAGGTACAGGGTGTGGCGAACTGTTAGTTCCAGGGTGCGGTGAACTGTTAGTTACAGTGTGTGGTGAACTGTTAGTTACAGGGTGTGGTGAACTGTTAGGTACAGGATGTGGTGAACTGTTAGTTACAGGGTGCGGTGAACTGTTAGTTACAGGGTGTGGCGACCTGTTAGTTACAGGGTGCGGTGAGCTGTTAGTTACATGGTGCAGTGAACTGTTAGTTACAGTGTCCGGTGACCTGTTAGTTACAGGGCGTGGTGCACTGTTAGGTACATAATATGGTGAACTGTTAGTTACAGGGTTCGGTGAACTGTTAGTTACAGGGTGTGGTGAACTGTTAGTTACAGGGTGCGGTGAACTGTTAGGTACAGACTGTGGTGAACTGTTAGTTTGAGGGTGCGGTGAACTGTTAGTTACAAGGTGTGGTGAACTGTTAGTTACAGGGTGCGGTGAACTGTTAGTTACAGGGTGTGGCGACCTGTTAGTTACATGGTGTTGTGAACTGTTAGTTACATGGTGTGGTGAACTGTTAGTTACAGGGTGCGCTGAATTGTTAGTTACAGGGTGTGGTGCACTGTTATGTACATAATATGGTCAACTGTTAGTTACAGGGTGTGGTGAACTGTTAGTTACAGGGTGTGGTGAACTGTTAGTTACAGGGTGCGGTGAACTATTAGTTACAGGGTGTGGCGAACTGTTAGTTACAGGGTGCAGTGAACTGTTAGGTACAGACTGTGGTGAACTGTTAGTTACATGGTGTGGTGAACTGTTAGTTACAGGGTGTGGTGAACTGTTAGTTACAGGGTGCGGTGAACTGTAAGTTACAGGGTGTGGCGACCTGTTAGTTACATGGTGTTGTGAACTGTTAGTTACATGGTGTGGTGAACTGTTAGTTACATGGTGCAGTGAACTGTTAGTTACAGGGTGTGGCGAACTGTTAGTTACATGGTGCGGTGACCTGTTTGTTACAGGGTGTGGTGCACTGTTAGTTACAGGGTGCAGTGATCTGTTAGTTACAGGGTGTGGTGAACTGTTAGGTACAGAATGTGGTGAACTGTTAGTTACAGGGTGCGGTGAACTGTTAGTTACATGGTGTGGTGAACTGTTAGTTACAGGGTGCGGTAAACTGTTAGTTACAGGGTGTGGCAAACTGTTAGTTACATGGTGTGGTGAACTGTTAGTTACATGGTGTGGTGAACTGTTAGTTACAGGGTGCGGTGAACTGTTAGTTGCAGGGGTGGCGAACTGTTAGTTACACCGCCCACTGTAGACGACGCGGTGCCCGGTAGATACGGGGGACACTGCTCGAGTGACAAGTGGGAGCCGAGAAGTCCTGGCTTACAGTTACACACAGGCGAGCAGGCATTGCGACCTGTCACCAGGTCACAATGTGCGGATCTATCTGCGCGCGCACACGGAGGGGCGATGCAGTGTAGGGATAACTGGCCGTACACTGTCAAGTGCTGCAGTAAGCCTGCCTAAAGCACAGGCTGGGAACACACACATGGATTGGGGTTGGTCTTACACAAATAGAAGTGTTGCAGTGTGCCTGCATCATTATATGCCTGGGATGCACACATAGGAGTTTTGCAGTGTGCCTGCCTACATCATCGGCTGGGACCGGATGGAAGACCTTGCGGATGCGAGCTCGTGAGTTTGAACTCCCGCAGAGTCAAATTAATAACTTTCAAAATGAATACGTGTGGCCAGCTAACCTGGTGATACGAGTAACTAAGATAGGGCAAGGACTGGTTTGTTCAGTATCAGTATAATGTGACTGAGTAGGAGATTGGGCATTGGTGCCAGCAGATCTGACTCCCAGTTGGGCAGCACTATACAGTTGCTATGAATGTGCATTGTCACAACGTTGTATATGTCCTATGATGACGTCAAATGTTGCCAGGTCGTAAAGCCCCAACGAACAATAGGTACCGGATTGCGGCACGCCGCACTCATGGCAGCTTAATAGTGCTGCCACACTGGTATACCGTGTGGAAGTTGGTGCCCCACGTGATCAGCAAACCCAGATGGTCCGTCTCCTTTTATCCACTCTGATCTTCATATTCTCCTCAACCGGACGCGGTGCCGAATCGGTAGAGCACAGGTCTCCCGTGCGGGTCGACTGAAACCAATGACTTACTAAATTGGTACTTGTCGGTTCATAGTCTGGTGGTCGGCATTAACAGGATAGGACAAGGACTGGTTAGCTTAGTGCCAGGATAATGTGACTGAGTGGGATTTCGGGTCATGGTGCTGGTGGCCTTATTTCCCAGTGTGGCAACATTATAAAGTCACCATGAGTGTTCACTGTCACGAGCCGGTACCTGTCCTGATATTACCTTAGATGTTGCCAGGATATAAAACTCCAAAAACCAACCAAGCTGTTATAGCTTAAATTGAACAGAGACCACCCAGCAGGTACTGAAGTGTGGACGTGATCCATGGGCCTATAAACTCCATATTGCTGTTATATTTTAAGGAGGATTATTACTCTAGTCAACACAGCTGCCTCTAACACGGTCTACCACCAACTTCCCCCTCCCCCTCCCCTCCACTTCCCTCCTCATCCCCTCCCCCTCTCATCCCTCCCGTCCTCTCCCCTGCAACTAATCTTCCCTTCCAACCTCTCCGCTCCCCTCCTCTCCCTTCTGACGCCCCTTCCCTTCTTCTGAGCTCCGTTCCCCTCCGCTCCCCTCCTATCCCCTCCCCTCATCTCCCCTCCGGTCCCTTTATCTACCCTCCCCTCCCTATCACTCCCCTATCCTCTCCTCCTCTCCCCTCCCCTCCCCATTCCCTCCCCATACCCCGTATCCCTTGCACACCGCCATCACCCTCCCCCTACCCCATGTCATCTCCTTTCCTCCCGCTCTCCTCCACCCGCTTCCCGATCCCCGCTCCCCGCTCCCGCTCCCTCCGCCCCCGTCCCCCACACACCTCACACCACGTCCATTATCGCCCTCGAAGTGATAACTGCTTCTTTGGAAACCAATTAAGGCTCCTGTGTGGCTCGGCAAGGTTTGGCGGTCGGTGGGCTGGGTGTGTGGCGTGTGGTGTCTGGTGTGTGTGATGTGTGGGGGTGTGGGGGCTATTAGGGGGGCTGCACACTCACTCCGCCACACGTGGTCCGGCGGTACTAACTAATCATTATGTGTGACTTGGTTACAAACGGTGAATAGTTAGTAACAATGCAAAACATGGTCTGGTGTTACTAACTAATCATTGTGTGTGACTTGGCTACACATGTTGATTAGTTAATAATACTGCGACACATGACCTGGTGTTACTAAATAATCCTTATTGAACTTGGTTACACATGGTGATTAGTTAGTAACAATGCAACACATGGCCTGGTGTTACTAACTAATCACTGTGTGTGACTTGGCTACTAATGCTGATTAGTTAATAACATGACAACACATGACATGGTGTTACTAACTAATCTTCATGTGACTTGGTCACACGCAGTGATTAGTTAGTAATGCCGCAACACATGGCCCAGTGTTACTAACTAATCCTCGCGCTGATTAGTTAATAAAACCACAACACATGACATGGTGTTACTAACTAATCGTTGGGTGTGACTTCACTATACATGTTGATTAGTTAGTAATACTGCAACACATCACCTGGTTATAATATTACTGGATGCCCGGCCACATGAACACCAGATAATACTACAAACTCTTCCCCTTCATTTCACTCCCTGATGCATCCCTTAAACAACCCTTCTACAAACTCCTAAGGAATAAAAGGAAGAAAAGTCACACAGATGAACAGTGGACAAGTTGTGCTTTAATGGCATCAACTCCTGTACACCTACTAGTGACCTATCACCCACACCCCTTACCTTCTGTCCACACAGAATCTCATTACTAATTTTGCCTGTATAAGAATCAGTGCCTACAGCCCATTGAACCAGATCCCTTGGGTTTTGCACTCAACTCAATTTAGATATGTGAATTTTACCTAGCATCCAACAGAGTGTCTGGGGTCCTGCTCTAGAGTAGGTCTGTCTCACTCAAGAGCCAAGAGTAGAGTGATCACTCTCCAGTGTGCCTGAAGCAGTGTCTTGAATAATTAATTAATCTCAAAGTGAGGCTAGTGTGGTCAGAGGGCCAAGGTAATGTAGGTGACTGGGCATTGCCACAGCCAGCCAATCAGGCACCCCCACAGCCTGGGTGTGTGACACCCCCTAGGGGCATAATCGATTAATCAACTCGGGTCACCCGAGTCACTTTTTGATGCATGCGCACATCCTACAGACTCGGGTCGAATAATCGAATATGCTTCTCCGTGCTCGTGTGGACAATTTAAAAAAAAAAAATCGATAAAACTACAGCAAAATAGGATTTAAAGTATTTTATGATGGCTTAGTTTAGCTATATTTCCATTTCATTAATCTAAGTTATTCTTTAAAAAAACCATGTATGACTGGTACTGGTAGCTGTTATCCTGCAGGATGGTACCAGCGCAAATATGACATCATCGCTCGTAACCAACCCCAGCTAGGAGGTGGGTTACTTGGGTCGGATCGTTTTGCACAGGGCACATGTATTTGTCTACTCTACTCGCAGGGTTCGATTTGAAATTCTGATGACTCGGGTGACCCGAGTCGCTCGGGTCGTGTTAATCGATTATAGCCTAGTAGTGGTGGATGTCACTCAACCCAGCTGCAGGTGGTGTTCTGTGTGTATATGCAGATTCGGCTGGTGTGCTGGCCCAGTGGTCATGTAGGGAAGGTAGCTGCAAACAGTTACAATATATCTCTGTTAAAATGGTCTTTTCTCAAATTGCACTCTTCATGGATGCATAGAGAAACATTTCAACAATCATGTACTGTCTCTTATATAGGAACATCTCTCCATTAATCTCAGGCATCATGTATGAACATATATTTCACATAGCTTATATCATGTCATAATGGGAGTGGGATATTATTGCTTTTTAGTTTACATAACATTGTCCCCACTCCATCGCCCAAGAATAATAATGCTCTCTGCCAATATATAATTCTGAACCGAAAATCTGTATATTTTTACATGGTGTTACTAACTAATCCTCATGTGACTTCGATACATATAGAGATTAGTTAGTAACAATGCAACACATGGCATGGTGTTACTAATTAATCGTTGTGTGTGTCTTGGTTACACATGCTGATTAGTTAATAACACCACAACATATGACCTGGTGTTGCTAACTAATCGTTGTGTGTGACTTGGTTACACATGCTGATTAGTTAATAACACCACAACACATGGCCTGGTGTTACTAACTAATCGTTGTGTGTGACTTGGTTACACATGCTGATTAGTTAACAACACCACATGGCATGGTGTTACTAACTAATCACTGTGTGTAACTTGGCTACTAATGCTGATTAGTTAGTAATACCACAACACATGGCGTGGTGTTACTAACTAATCCTCATGTGACTTGGTAACACACAGTGATTAGTTAGTAACAATGCAACACATGACATGGTGTTACTAATTAATCCTCAGGCTTTCGGTGTGGAAGGTCAGGAGTTCGATTCTCGGTCCAGTCAAGCCAGTTACTTCTCGAATTGATACTCGTCACTTCCTAGCCTGGCGCTTGACATTAGTAGGATAGGGAAAAGACTGTTAGCTCAGCATAATGTGTGGAAATCAGATCATGGAGTTGGCAACCTGGTTTCCCAGTGGGACAACCCAATAAAATTGCCATGTATGTGCACTGTCACAATCCAGTACCTGTCCTGATATGACTTTGGATGTTGCCAGGATGTTAAACTCCAACAAACAAATAAACAAACACAAATGCTGTCCCACCGCTCAGAAAGGACGCCGAACCATAAGAGTTCTGGCTGACTTTGCATCAGGAAAGCAGTCGCGTCTTCGATTCAATCCAGTGACTTGACCAAATTTATACTTATCGTGAATCTTAACTCCCTTGTTTTCACCATTAGACAGTTTGTCGATAGAAAGCCTGAGCCTACACTCTTACCGACTCAGGATAGGGCAGTGACACCCCGAATAGTAGCAGGATAACGTGACTGAGGTGGATATTATGTCATGGAATCGGGATAGGGCAAGGATGGGTTTGCTCAGTATCAGGATCATACCACTGAGCGGGATATTGGGTCATGGTGGCACTGGCAGTGGCATGGTGTCCCGGTGTGATAGCACTATAAAGCCGCCATCGGTGCACATCGTCACAAGTCGGTGCCCATCAGTGTTAAACACAATGCAGTTGATATTTCTAGAATCTGAATATTGTATTAAGATATGGCAAATAGTTGTGAAAGGATGCCTGTTAATATCAGGTGACCTAATCTTTAAATTTGCTTCCCTTGTTATTATTATTATTATTATTATTATAAGTTGCATAGTCCGATAAAGCATCACAATTTAGAAGCCAAAACAATTATCTAGATTTCAGTCTACATATCTAACTTAGATATTGATGCATTCATGAAACATTTGTTTCTGCATCGAATTTAATAGAACCTGTTACTGCAGAAGTCAGAGTTTTGGCGTGCTTTCCGACACTAATTCTACATGTTTGCACTTCAAATATCTCCAAAGTTTACCATTTAAAATAAAAGTTACTTCAAAGAAAATTAAAGTAGATAATGATGATCGATCTAATATATGTATATCAGAACAATGACAGAAAGTCAAAACCATCAGGGTATGCAACTTTAATATTATTATCAATATAATCAATGGCGCATATTTGATGTGATTGCTGGGGATGCAGAGGACAGTCAAACACACAGCCCTCCCAGACCTACAGCCAATCACAGCCTGCATACTGGTCATCTCTGATTGGCTGGCCTCCAATCCAACAGCCAATCATGCTTCACTTCATGGCTCTCTTCCTCGCCATCCAAGGTGCTCTCGGTAGTTACTCTACTGTCGAGCGCCATTCGACTAACACCTCATTTTTACCCACCCATGACCAGACATGATGGCCGAATGAGTTGAACATCCATCTCACATTTTGGTAGATCGTGGCATTCGGGTTCGAATGCTGGTCGACTCATATCAATGACTTATGAATTGATACTTATCGCTTCTTAGACAGTTCCTAGCCAGGCGCTTGGCATCATTATAATCGGGCAAGGACTGGTTGGCTCAGTGTCAGGATAATGTGACTGAGTGGGATATTGTGTCATGGTGCAGTGGGACAGCACTATAAAGTTACCATGAGTGCACAATATCACAAGTCGATACATGTCTTGATATGACCTTAGATGTTGGTAGGACATAACACTCCAACAACCACCCATCTACCCACCCACCCACACCTCCACTTGATTGGGTGAAACAAACCCCAATCAATAAAAAAACAATATGTTAATTAAATATTTTACAATATACGAGCCACAAGGAACAAACCGAATACAAACTTGTATTTTGTCTTAATATGCTATCATTGAATTGAACGTGTTAATATTATGTGGTGCTGTCTATCCTCATTTACTGACTGTGATAACATAACCTGAAAACCTCATGCCGTTGTCAGACTTCATCCTTTGCAGAACATCCCATAATCAAATATTGATCCACATGCGAAGCGAGGATATTCCCTGTCCATGGGAATAAAGTTATGTTTTCTCCACTCCTGATTTCTTGTTCTCTATGTCCAGGCCATCAGTGGTTATCATTATTATTTGTATTATTATTATTATAGTCAGTTCCAACAAACAAACACCCATCAACCTGAGACAGACCCTCAGATGGCCTGCGTGGAACTCTCCGGTGCCACAAACACGCCATCAGGTGGCGCCACCTCCGTGGGAACGCTGTCACCCTAGCACAGTGTTCGCAAAGAGCTCAAATGGAAATCCTTCTGTGTCCATCACATTTGCTTTTACGCTGTCGGTGATTATACACAAGAGAGCTTTGTGGACTTGCCTGGGAACTCGCTTAATGCACCAGCAGTTCCAGCCTTTGCTGCACAGGCCTTTTAAACACATTTGAAATATTACACAAATATAATAGATTCCTACTGTATTCCTTTGCAGATTTGACACCTCAGGCATAAATAATATATATGGGTCGTTCTCAGAAACTGTGTACCACTTGAGGTAGTCTACTAGAAATGCATATTTCAAAGAAACCCTTTATTGGAGTGTCAATATTTAGATTTCATCATTTAGCCCAATACTGTGGGAGAAATTTTAGATAAGAAGTAAATGTTAATATTGTGTATTATGTATCTTATTGGGATGGATGTAGCTAAATACATAGAAAATTACATCACTAATTTGTGACATTGTCAACAGCATTGAAAATAAAGTGTCACAAACTTAATGAAAACCTCTGAACAACAGCTCATTTCACTTCAAATGGTCATATACAATGTCTTCATTAAGTTGAAGACATTTATTTCTAAAAAAAAAATGTAAATTATGAAATAGTTAACATTTTCTGGAGTCATTAACATCGTAACATTTCATTTCCATTTGCAAGTACTATGAAACTCTGTATCAAACACTGAGTACAGATACAGTACAAGAATTATTTTCACCATTTGACACTCTATGCATGGACCCAGTTATGGTATAGTAAAAGATAAATCCTGAAATTGCCCCTAAACATTGAAATTTGAGCCAAACATTTGTGTAAAATTGTTGTTTCCACTTTGACTGTTACTCTGCTAATATTTTCTTGCTTTTCTCTTTAATATTCACAAATAAGACAAAACCATAGCAATGAGGTTTCAAATTATTATTACTACTGTTTATAAAGCAAGTGGCATGTGAAATGTCCTAAAAATGTCAAGTTTTGTGTGGAAAATATTTGATTTTGGAGTCAGATTGGTTTCCATGCTATACTGCTATTTATTGGGTGTGAGCATAATTTGACCTACTTAAAAATGCCAGAATATGTTTATTTTCAATTATTCAGATGCAAAAGGACATACACATTGAGGAAACTTGTTTATAGGACTTTGGCAGCATTTTGATTTTCTGGTACTGAGGTACTATTGGTACACAACTTCTGAGAACGACCCATATACAGTAGTGACTGCTGGAGCCTCGACTAGTCATCTACTGTTCCTTGTTAGTGTTGTTGGTATTAGAGAACATAATACAATATGTTTGTTTGTTGTTGTTTTACATCCTAGCAACATCTAATGTCATATCAGGACGGGTACCGACTTGTGACAGTGCACACTCATGGCGACTTTATAGTGCTGCCCCATTGGGAAATCAGGCCACCAGGACCATGACCCAATATCCCACTCAGTCATATTATCCTGACACTGAGCGAACCAGAACTTGCCCTATCCTATTAATGCCGAGCGCCTGGCTAGCAAGTGATAAGTATAAATTGTTAAGTCATTGGTTTGACTTGACCAGGGTTCGAACCTGCAAACTCATGGGTTTGGATCCCCTGATCTACCAAAACAGGAGACGGACCTTCAACTCATTCGGCCACCCCATCTGGTAAATACAACATGAATTCTACAATATTCTTTGAGTCTTCTTCTTCTTTTCGTTCACCTTCAATTACACTTGGAGCCCAGTTCTCATAATAAAATTGACAGTCCTCTGTAGCACATCTGCAGCCCCGTACAGCTTCTCCTGCAAGTCAGTGGGAGCTGGCCATATCTCTTCCCTCAGTGAGTGATGTTTCAAGCAGCTCTGTAGGATATGCTCAGCAGTCTGATCTTCCTCTCCACAGGGGCAGAGGGCAGATGGCAGATGGTACTACACGGAAGTATCTGTGCAGGTGATTGTTAAGCCTGTTATGCCCAGTCATAAGGCGGAAGATGATCACTTGATGTTGTCTTGACAGTTGATGGTAGCTGTCTCGTGATTCTGGTGATCTATGCAGAGACTTAATGATGGTCTTCATCTCCTTAAAGTCAACACTGTTTTCGTGCTGTTCTGCCTCTGCACCCATCTTTGCCATTTTGTCAGCTTCTTCGTTACTCTGAATGCCGCAGTGTGAGGGAATCCACTGCAGCACAATTCTGAGGGAATCCACTGCAGCACAATTCTGAAGCAGTGGATATTTTGAAGTGCTTCCTGGAGTTGTGGCAGTTTGTTCTCTGTGACTGCCTCAAGGACAGACCTTGCATCAGTCAGGAAAACTATCTGATAGTCTGTGGCTGTGGTGCTTTTCAATATCTTAGCAGCTTGGACCAGGGCTTCAACCTCAGCTCTATAGTTTGTGCAGTGAAGGCCTGTTGGTGTTGCCTCTGTCTGCCTTTGTCCATTAGGGTACCTGATGTATACCCCAGCACCACCTCTCCAGACTGCATCTGTAGCTGACCCATCAGTGTAGGCATGGATCCATGCCTCCTGGGGGTACTTTTCATCAAGCATTTCCTGCTCATTTTGCCATGTGCATCTTTATTGGAGAGGTAAGGCACTGTGATACTAATACTGAAGTTCTCCAGCTTTCTTTCCCAGGGAGGAGAATGGTTAAGGCCTCTACTTGCACTGGGAGCTTTGCTTGGTGTTTTGTCTGCAGGGCTCTTGTTTCAGTCATAAAACTGGACCTTTTCAATCTTCCATAAGAAAGTTATCCCACTCTAGTATACATCAGGTGGTCTTTGAAATACTTGGCTTTTATGAACTCTATCATGGCTTTGCTTTCTCTTCTCATGATCAGGGGTGGTATTCCTGTTATCTCTTCCATCTTCTTAATAGGTGTCGATCGTATTGCACCAGTGATGATACAAAGAGCTTGGTTCTGGACTTTATCAAGAGTTTTTCTGTGGGTCTGGGCCAAACTCATCCATGAGCAGGACCCATATTCCAGATGTGGTAGTACAGTGCCTTGGTATACATTTTTGAGAATCTTCTCATTGGCCCCCCACTGCGTTCCCGTCAGCTTCCTCATGATGTTCAGCTTCCTTCTAGCTTTTCCCTGTGCATTCTCTATGTGTGGCTTCCATGTTAGCCTCTTGTCAAAGGTGACTCCCAGGTATGTTTGTTGGTTTTCACACTGTATTGGGGTACTGCCCAGGGTCAAATCACCAGCCTTTGCTTTGGTGGATAGTGAGAAGAGTGTAGCTGATGACTTTTCTTTGTTAATTGCCACACACCAGTTGTCGGTCCATTTTGTGATTTTGTCCAAGGCAAGCTGAATTCTGTCAGTAGCTGTTGATGCAGACTTTCTGTGCACCATAGTACCAGATCATCAGCATATAGGGGAAATGCAATGAGAGCCTAAATTCGCAATCTAAGAAGCAACATTTATTCTTTATATATGTTTTCATATTTCCCTGCTACCTTTGAGTTGAAAAATATAATAAAACATATAGTTTAATAGAATTTAAAGATGAAATCGACGGCGTTCTATGGCCGCCATCTTCTCCTTTTGCATTCTCTCCCATTTCACCAAATCTATGCCAATATAAGTACCCATTTGATACTGGAGCCAGGCATTCTACTTCCTGTTCCATACTAAAGCTATTTTCGCCCGTATTTAGACTACATTGTCATTCACCCATGTACTGCGAGTACAGGGTGCATCTTTTATCTAGAGTACCCTGTGTTAAGCTAGCATTCCTTAAACACGGTATGCAGCATGCGAATGCGAATGTGAATGCGGCAAAACATGGAAAAGCATCTAAGTGAATAGGGGTGCTTCCATGCCTCCGAATGCAAATGCGAATGCGAATGCGAATGCGAATGCGAATGCGAATGCGAATGCGGCAACTGAATCGGTCCCTGTAGCCATTGGTGTGGCATGCGAATGCGAATGCTGCTGCGTTTGCCATAGAAACCAATACTGTTCCTTCACATATTTGGAGGAAAAGCCCCAACAAATGTTGGGGGTTGGCATATATTTTTATTTTTTTTATTTTTTTATTGACGAGGTATTTACTCTGCCCATAACGTATAAGCTCCGGTCAGGGTGCTTGTTTTCAACGCTGGACAGCTGTGGTGCTGTTTTGATCTGTTCCTTTGCCCAGGAGTGTTTACCTGTGTCTGCTCGGGTCAGCCTTCTGCAATGTTGGTTGTTAGTAATAGCCTATGTTAGTTTTTTTGTAATTTTCCTGTTTTTTTCTTGTCTAGTCTGAGTAATGATACCATAGCCTACTATGTACATCTACTTGGGTGACATGCAGGCTTGTGGGAGAGGATCCCGTTCCATTCAGATTTGTGTTATTTGTTACAGCATCCTTTCACGTAAACCCTGTCCTTAGATAGTTCACTCGTGTGCTAGAACACACTCGGACCCTTTAGGACTGCGGCCAGGTGGGATATGGCTGTGTTGCTTCCCTAGCCATTTTGTATTTCAGGGTGGATCAGTTGCAGGACCGTGGCTTGTCCACTTCTGTGTTGGTTTGTGCCATTACACATACCCAGGTGGACTGCGCCATGTGGTGATAGCTTTCCTGATTTCCTTAATACTTAGGAGAGCTAATTTCCCTATTTTTTCTGTTTAGTGCCTACCACTTTTCCTGGCCTGTCTTTTGCTTTCTGTGCCAGTACACAGCAAGCATTCACGGCGCTCAGGGGCAGGTGCGGTTTTGTTGTGTCAGTAAGTAATTGTTTTCTTTAGGAATTTTTTGTAGTGGTCAGGGTTACGGATCGCCCGCAATTTTACATTTTGTTTATTCCAGGCATGTGCTGCCATGGTTAGTACACTTCTCTCATGTATTTTCATGTTGCTTCTTTCCGTTAGGGGTATTGGGGCCGCCATGTGTCTAGTGTCCCTGTGGGGGGCTACTGTGTATATCTATGCCGCATATGCAATATTTGCATGCCGCATGCCACATGGTGCATACCAGTTATAAGGAATCTTAGCTTTAGACTGTTCCACCCATCGCTAGCAGCGACCCCCTGCAGCTGGTTCCTGGTAAACCAGCTGAGCACTGACAGGTCACTGCTATTCTGACCTTAACGGAATAAATCGGTGGAGGACCCTGAGGTTTGAAGCAACTTCAGAGTTAACGCTTTATGGAGCAGAAATCCATCCATCATTATATTTTACTATTAATTATTTTTCTGATTCTAATATCGGGTTCCAATATATTACACACAAAACAAATGCAAAATATTACAACCATAGCAAGTTATATTGTCCTGAGAAAATAGTGAAAATAGGTTAAAGTTTCATTTGAATTTCTGCCATTTTTATTTAGGTAAATATATTAAGTAGATCGGCATTATAATGTATCTACGTCAGTTACAGTTAAAGTTACATAGCCATATTCGATTCTACTAACAGGACAATTGTATTAGTTAAAAAAATACCCCTTCTATGAACCTATGCCACTATTAATGTAAAATGTACCCCTCGTAAAACACAATTCCATGTTCGACAGAATTGAATTTGCTTCCTGATGTATACAGCAACATATGCTTTATTGTGGTGTTCTCTGTGGCAGATTGATTACAGTGTCTGACTTTCTTCTAGGTCGGACTCCTAATCTGTGGCCATCGGTGTGGCATGCGAATGCGAATGCTGGTGCGTTTGCCATAGAAACCAATACTGTTCCTTCACATATTGACCTCGCAGGCTCTAGGTCCAATATTTTCCATGTTCACCCCCCCCCCCCCCCGCGATGCGTATAGATATGTTTTCATTTACTTGTGGCAGGTACCGTTTTCATTTTCTCGATTCAAAGCTGCATGGTCCGGTGAATGTATAACATTTTCAAAACCAAAACACTCCGTCTGATTTGGTTCTACCTATCCAACTTAGATAATGGTCCTCTTATTTTTTTTCTTGAAGATCTATATGCCTGTCATGGATAAGTCTGAATATACTTGTTTTCACTGTTAGACAGTTTGTTGATAGAAAGTCTGAGCATTCACCTTTACTGACCCAAGGGATGTTTAAGATCCCACACCACATAGACATGGTATGAGAGCAACTGGCCTTTGATGATGCTATAACTTATACACAACAGTGGAAATCCAAATTGGAAGAGGTTGGGGCATGGGGATTCGAACCACCAACCTTCAGATTAGGAGTCCGACCTAGAAAAAAGTCAGACACTGTAATCAATCTGCCACAGAGAACACCACAATAAAGCATATGTTGCTGTATACATCAGGAAGCAAATTCAATTCTGTCGAACATGTTACTGCTGAAGCCTACAGGGTTTGAACCTCTACATATCTGCCTAAATCAACATGGTAAAGTTTCCACTTATAATACCTCTAAAATGTGTCATTCATAATAAAAGCCACATCAAACTGACCTAGATACATTAAATGCCGATCTAATTCAAATGAAACTTTAACCTATTTTGACTATTTTCTCAGGAGAATACAACTTGCTATGTTGTAATAGTTTGTATTTATTTAGCTTGTAATATCCTGGAGGTCTAGCCGGGGGTCTCACCGTTAATATGGCGGATACATGGGGTGGGTGCTTAGACGCCGGCCGCCATATTGATTTTAGTCACGTGGGCGACCTGCTTGCAATAGTTATGAGGTGTGAAGTGTGGCGCTTCTATTGAAGAGTCACACCCACGCAAGTACCGGCTTGGTCACGTGACTGCGAGAGGAAGCTGAAGCTGATTTAATTATTTCAAAGGATCTCTTCCCAAAATTGAAACCTGGCTGAATAATGTGGCTATTCACGAGTAACTCCAAGACGGTGACCGGCAGTCCTCGTTAGTTAAGACTGGTGCAGAATAAAACAGTGGTCTATCGACCTAATGACACGTTTTTGTTGTTGGCAGATTAGTTGATTAAGATGGTAAATTTCAATCGTGGACAATTGTTCTTCCTCATTGCACTGCTCCTTGCCCTATCCTATTAATGCCGAGCGCCTGGCTAGGAAGCAACACATATCAATTTTTAAGTCATTGGTTTGACTCGACCAGGGTTTGAATCCACGATCCCATGATCTACCAGAACGGGAGATGGACACTCAACTCATTCGTCCATCCCATCTGGGGTCAGCTTTCACATGGCTGATCCGTTGGTTGAAAGTTTGTGGATTGTATTTTAAATTTGAATAGTTGGATGGTTTTGAGTTTCTGTGATTTTCTGAGATAAATATATTAGTATAGGTTGATCGTTAAAATCTACTTGACTTTAGTTTGAAGTAACTTGTATTTTAAATGGCCAAGTTTGGAGATACTTGAAGTGCAAGCATGACAAATTAATGTTGGCAAGCACACCAATACTGTGACACCATAGGCTTCTGCAGTCACACGATCTATTAAATTGACTCAGTATTCCCTTCTATATGACGGCAAATGTTTGGTAGGTAGGTGCAGCAGTATCTAAGTTAGACATCTACAATTAATTCTAGATAATTGCCTCGGTTTAGAAAATTTGACGTTTAGTGGTTTACATCGGACTGTGCAGCTTTAAGAAAAAGAAGTGAATTTTAACTGTGTTTGGGAGAAATGTATATTTGTCACAGTTTATTAGCAGAATAAAATGTGAAAATAAACCTATCATTATAGTACCACACTCTATAAATAACGTCGACAAGCTCTGCTGCCGTTGTTCCTTGCCTTTTACATTTTTATTTTATTTCTAACCAGACGGATGGCTGAATGCGACTAAAATTTCCCCTACTTAAATAACTAATGTACCAATAAAACACCATAAAAACCACAATAATCTCAGCTCGTTTTCATTAAATGGTTCCAAAATGTATTGTCCAAACCAAAAAATGCCACGTATTATGCTGGACTGGATTGGTTCTTAAACATTGCAATGTTGGCATTTCAAGACTATTGTTGTGATTAATTATTAGAAGTTCTTCTTTTTACCACAATGCAAGCATGTCATGGCAATATAAAAGTGCCAACCAGCTAAAATCTGACGCGAGCAATGTTACCTTAAAACACACTGCCTTTTGTGTGACACATTGGACGGACTAAGGAGAATATACATGATAGACTGGACCACTTGAACCTTTATTCATGAGAATACTAATTGTACACCGGACTTCATACATCTTTTGAGGGGGGTTATAGTTGATATATGTTTGGTTGTTTGTTGTTGTTTTACGTCCTAGCAACATCTAAGGTCACATCATGATGGGTTCCGACTTGTGACAGTGCACATTCATGGTGACTTTATATTGCTGCCCCACTGGGAAATCAGGCCACCGGGACCATGACCCAATACCCCACTCAGGTATCCTGACACTGATACTGATACTGAGCAATACCCTATCCTAATAATGCCGAGCACCAGGTTAGCAAGCGACAAATATCAATCTTAAAGTCATTGGTTTAACTCGACCGGGAACAGAACTCTCGACCTTCCGCATGCGAGGACGGCCACTGTGTGCGGTAGATGATACATGAACTCAATACATCTTCATTGGGAGAAATGTAGATAATACCCAGGGTTACGTACATCTTCATTGGGAGAAATGTACATGATACACACCGTTATGTACATCTTCATTTGGAGAAATGTACATGATACACACAGTTATGTACATCTTTACTGGGAGAACTGTAGATGATACCCAGGGTTATGTACATCTTCATTGGGAGAAATGTAGATGATACACATGGTTATGTACTTCTTTACTGGGAGAAATAATGTAGATGATACCCAGGGTTATGTACATCTTTATTGGGAGAAATGTGGATGATACCCAGGGTTACATACATCTTCATTGGGAGAAATGTACATGATACACAGAGTTATATAGATCTTCATTGGGAGAAATGTACATGATACACACAGTTATGTACATCTTCATCTGGAGAAATGTAGATGACACACATGGTCATGTACATCTTCATTGGGAGAAATATAGATGATACATAACATTACATACAATTTTATTTGGGGAAATATAAATGACATACATAACTGGGTACACCTTTGTTGGGGGGAATATAAATGATACATAGGACTATATATACACCTCCACTGGGGGAAACTATAGATAACACATAGGACGATGTGCACCTATATTGGGGGAAATAAATATAAATTCTACACAGAACAAATCTATGTAAATATCTAGCAATGTACAGGTATTATATCACAAGGTATCATTTTCTCCAATTGGACTAATTGTGGCATTACTTGTGATATTATTTAGTTTGTGTTGTGTTGTTTGTTGTTGTTTTACACCCTAGCAACATATCAGGCCATATCAGGACGGTGTGACATTAGTAAATATTCCAAGTTCGTCTTAGTCATGTTACTGTAACCTTAAAGTCAATTGTACTCTGATATTCTATCGATCCAAATTGCATAGTTTTGGACGGCAGTGCCATTGACTAAGCACGTTATGGCTCTAATATGGGGTTTGACTGCTTCAGGCCTTCATGGTGCCTATTGACCTCTGTTTCGCCTGACAATCAATAGTCATCATAGAGATCCTCAGGCTACAAGCTTCACATCGATGAAAACAAGCATGTGTAAGCATTATTGAAGTTCACTGTTGGTATTCAAATACTTTGTTTTGGTCAGTGATGAAACACTATTTTTTTCTACCCGTATTGCTGTGTTGCAACAGCTAAGATTGCGTCGATCGGGTGTTGCATATGTAATAGTTTGCACTGATGGGGTTCGAAACTCGGCCAAGTGTGATATTGGATCAGCGTGATGGCGACATTAACTCCCAGTGGAAGAGCACTATAAAGTCACATTCAGTTAGTACTGTCACAAGTTAGTAGCTATCCTGATATGACCTTAAAGTTGCATATTGCATAATAATAGCGTGATGTGTCGTATTTTATTCTATAATTAAATTGGATGGTATTGATTTAGTTTGTTATTGTCCTAGAGATGATGAAAATAGGAAACATTGCGCCTAGAGAAGTGTGTACAAGATAAACACTGAATGGTCTTGAAGCTACCCTGTGTTTGGATGCTTACGTACATAACCTGGATATGTGTAATCGTAAACATTAAAGCCCTTAATCTATGATTAAATATATGCGGCATGTGGTGTGCGAATGCGAATGTGAATGCGACAAAAAATGGAAAAGCATGTAAATGCACAGAGGTGCTTCCATGTCCGGATGTGAAAACAAATGCACATACGAATGCAAATGCAAATATGGCAATTGTATCACTCAATGGACCAATAGGTGCAAATGTCAATGCTGCTCAATTTGCCTTAGAGCAAACAGGAACTTTGACTTTCCTTCCCAAATTTAGAGCAAAGAAAGCCCCGTCTATGCAGCATGCCACATATGCATTCGCATGTCGCGTACCACATATATTGAATCTTAGCTTTAGACATAAGCTGTGTTCACACGGGCAATGTAAATCGATTCGTAGAAATCGACTTGCCTAGTTCGGCTTACATTTCTTGTGTGAACGGGCGTCTGAGTCGGATTAGGGCTGAATCGATTCATGTGATGCGGATACTGTAAACCACCTGTGGAGGTCGATTACGTAAGCCGATTTCTGTGATTCAATTTATTTTGCCCGTGTGGACGCACTGAGGCGGATTAAGCACCTCACACGCATGCGCAGTCGAGAGCTTACTTTGTTGACTTTCCGGTCGATCAAAAGCGCATATTATATAATTTAGTCTATGAAACCGCTATCTGTGCACAGATATTTTGTTCATCATTTATTTTTAGGGTTTCACTGTCCAGCAGAAGTTTTGACCGTTCCAAACCAATACGATTCATTAAATACATATCTAGGTCGAATCCACTCTCTCGTGGTGGCGCTGGTCAGACTGGACTTGCTCATGCACAGATATCGACTTCCGGCCCCAAGTAGTGCCCGTGTGAACGGGCAGCTAATTCGACTCCTGCTATCCACCTTGGCTGAATCGCTTTAGATTTTGCCCGTGTGAACACGGCTATATACCATTTAAAAGACTTACTGTTTCAAGATGACAATTGAAGTAGCCTGCACTGATTTCACAGGCATGGTTAACCTCAGACAGGCAAGTGTGTATAGGGTGATTACATTAGGGAACTCAGATAGCCTAATGGTTAGGACTCTCGCCTCAGAATGGTGGACATGTGATTTGGAGTGGCACTCTCAACATGATTTTATTTGTTATTTGCCATATATGATTAATAATGGCCTTACATTCAACAAATTGCAACAAATTGTTTTATTGTTTTAAATCCATTGGGGAGTGGGGGGTCAGGGGGGGCATACTGTACCCCAGGAAATGTAGGTGTTGGTGTATATATATATATATATATATATATATATATATATATATATATTTGTTTTGGTAAATATGTTTATTGTGCTGAATAAGTCTTTTGTCCATGCCGAAGGACTGGTCGTCCAGCCATTTTTCAATTCAGGGTTATTTACACAAAAGTGATGTAGAATAAGGTATACAATAACTGTTTAATACACAATTTGCAGCATGTAGCACAATTAAATTATGTAACCCAAATGTTCCATAGCAATACGGTAACAGTAGTGTCATATAACTAGATAAATATTAGTCAGATCAATGTGCATATTTACATAGTATTTAGAATATAAGCAGAAGTTATCTTCTGTATTCAGTTGGTAAAGTTGTAGTCAGTTTGAATGTTCAGTTGGAGTTACGCAAGAGGTAATAAATGTCAGTTTATTAGAAATATTCTAGTATTACTCTAGCTTAGATAGTTATGTGAGTTAATGAATTATGTTGTTGGGGTGGGGTTGTTAATAATACCTTTAAGACTTCCAAATTGCAACTCCACCCCCTCCACCCCCCCCCCCTCTCAATCAATTATTCTGCTCCTCGGGATCTGACCCATTTTGGTCTCCAATTATACGCTTAATGCTTAATTGTCAGCTGCAATTTGTGATTTGGACGGGATGGTCCGAATTAATGATGGCACCTTCTTCTACCGAGGGGAAGGCGTTCTCAATGTGAATGTTATTGGAAGTGTCTGCCCAGCCCCACACAGACATGTCCGGTCTAATCTGCCGGTCCTTAAAGTGGGGTTGCCTGCCCCTAAATGGGGGCTGCCGGCCCCTAAATGGAGGAATGTTGGCTCCTAAAGTGGGACTGCCTGCCCCATAACAGGTGGGGGAAACCCCTGGAATGAGAGTCTGTTGGTGCAATCTGCAGCCTTGATGTATTTCAGTATGTTAATTGGTGGGCTTCACTATAGGAAAATGTGTTATCAGCTATATCCAGTGAACTTGTTTCACCTGGCAATAAATATTTGTGTCGCTAGAAAGAGACAAACCTGTTGTATCAATTAACTGACGATAAGCCATATTTGGAGTTTCATTTAAGAGTAATTAAAGATTTAATTTACATTAAAACAGAAGGATTGTTATGTAGTGCATCTCATATCATGGTCGTTTTGTTAAACTGGCAAACAATATTTATATTATTAAAGAAAGCATCTCCTGACAATATCAAAATAAGCCTTATATGTGGCAACTGTTGCCTCAGGGCATTGTCAAGAATGAGTCTGTGCACACTGTGTGCTCTGTGTCTGTCACTGAACCCCTGGTCAGCCCTCCCTGACAGGACCGGAGCGCATGCTCCTCCCCCCATCAACATCCCCACCCCCATCACAGCCTCTTCCACATCCCCTAATCCAAATGGCAACATGAATGGGATGAAAACATTAATAAACTTAAAGAAATTGAACCATCTGTGGGAAAGCCACCACAGACTCATGCGGGAGGTCGGCGGGACCAAGTGGTCCTTAGCCTCTGCTGTATTGGCCACTCGTGGCTTACACATGCTTTTCTGCTCAAGGGGGAACCTCCCCCTGAATGTATTGGGTGTCAGTCCCCGCTGACACTCAAACACATTTGACTAAGTTGCGTTGATTTTTTGGCCCTGCGCCAACAGTTCTACACTGCAGACAGTATGCATGACCTTTTTACTAAGGTAAAACAGGAAAACATTTGAGCCTTTTTGAGGGCAGCTGGACTG
This sequence comes from Branchipolynoe longqiensis, assembly GCA_030323885.1. Lineage (NCBI taxonomy): Eukaryota > Metazoa > Annelida > Polychaeta > Phyllodocida > Polynoidae > Branchipolynoe > Branchipolynoe longqiensis. The sequence goes on from CM059202.1 coordinate 15,733,710, forward strand.
TACCACCTCATATAGTTTACTAAATAGATTCTATCAATTATTAATAAAACTTTTATTTTTCTATGGGAATTTGTTTCCCTTGACCACAAATATATGATTGTGAGCTTTCTAATTTAATGAGTGTCTATTGGCACATAATTGATTGTCTGCCTTTACATCTAAAAGCGATGGTTTGAACAAAAAACTAATATTTCTCGCCGTGAATATGGCCTATGCTGCCGACACGGCGTAAAGTAACGACCAAGCACATAGCACACTGTCCACTGGGTGTGTGTCGGGGGGGGGGGGATGTGGTCGGGTGCGGGAGACCTGACCCGGGGTTCAGTCAGCGAGATTCTCAATGTCGGACATCCGGTCACTTTTTGCACTCGCAACGCGCGAAGGCTAAAACAAATGCCACGCCCATAGAGACAACAGTAAAACTATCCTATCACATCAATTTGTGCTTTTTGGTGCTTTGAAAGCAAATTTATCTTATTTCTATTAAATTGTTCAGATCTTTCTCTACAATTTCACATTCAGCTTTTTTTTATCAGCCAATTGGAAGTTCTTGAATTTATTTTGCGAAAATAGTTAAGGGGTACTGCGCTAAAACACAAGCATTAAATCATTTCCCTGATCACATAAATATAAAATCTGCAAATGTTTTCTTTAATAAGATAACTATTATTTGCCAGTTTAACAATAGCGCCATGATATAAAGGGCTGATACATACAAATCCTTCTGTTTTAATGTAAATTCAATCCATAATCACTCTTAAATGAAACACTAAATGTGGCTGATAGTAATTTAATTGGTGCAACATATTCAATACCTGTCCCAATCTCAGATGCAATCAGGGTCATCCAGTTGGCAAGATTCATCTGACCCCCAACCCCCCACAACCCCCCACAAACACAAACAACCCCTACCCAGTGACTGAGTGGGCATGTGTGTGTTGGGGGGAGGTGGCTGCATGGGGTGAAAATCACTATCTAAACATAGTTGGTAATTATGCTTTGTATTGCCGTTGATTCGCCATGGGGGTGGGGGGGGGGTGGAATCTGACACTAACACCCTGGCCTCATTGACTCAGGCTTGTACATAGCAATCCCACGTCCAACCACAGCCCCCTCGCCCACCTCCGGCCTGTCTTTCTGTTGTGTTTGGATGGGGCTGAGGTGGGGGTGGAGGTTTGGAGTAGGAGCGACCTTCCTTGAACACATATGAGACTGTCTCAAAAGGTGCTAAGCAATATGGGACACAACTTTGTCCATTGTAACGATCAACATACTATCTGCTTATGCATTTGCTCAGGATAAACTGATTTGTTTTTTACATCGTGTTTCATAATCCCAATAGAATACATATTGATTTGAAGCAAATGTCCTTGTGTTTTCAATGTAGCCGTTTCTGTGCTGTTTTGTGTCAACCGTTACAATGGACAAAAAAAAGAAGAGTTATCACCTTTTGAGACAAGCTCATATAAATGTACTTATATGCATTTATGTGTATATAAACCTGATCTAGCTGAGGTGAAGGAAGAAATATAAAGAGCTAAGTGGATTGAGAGTATTTATTTTCTCTTGACAAGTAAATATAGCCTTATCATACATATAACAAGTTTTTTTGCAGCAGGATGGTAATAGTAATAGGAAAACCTCATACCGATGATTTATACCCGTATATTTATATACTAACTATAAACCTGATCTAGCTGAGGTGAAGGAAGAAATATAAAGAGCTAAGTGGATTGAGAGTATTTATTTTCTCTTGCCAAGTAAATATAGCCAAGACCGCCCTATGGCACGGCCCCCAATCCAAGAAAGCTTTCGTAAGAATCAAGCGCTGAGGCAACCCTCATGTCATGCACTATACGGTGAGTAATTGGTGTCTTCAAGTAGGCAAATATAGTATCAGAAGACTAATCACCTCTAGTTCTGAGTTCCTCCAGAGTAGCCCCACACATGGAGAGGTAAGTGCAGCCCCCCCTATAGAGGGAATGGGAGGAAAAATCAGCTGGGTTCATCCCCGCTCTAGCAACAAAAACCTTTAGAGTTTTTTCATACAGATTATAAGTCAATGGAGAGGAACCCGATCCATGAGGAATCCGAAAAGCGAGTGAGTCCGAGGTTGAAGGTAACTCACGAAAATGCCTATCAGTCCAGTATACAGCACAAAGACGCTTATCCTTGCATTTAGCAATAGGGATTTGTAGTTTCCTCTGTCTAAACTGTATTGTCTTAGTCTTGTGTATGGTAATTATCATACCCCAGGAATAGAACACAAAATCCTGGCGCCTTAATGTAGAATCTGACATAGTGACCTGGCACTTACTTAGTAATCCCCTAAAACAACACAGCAGTGCCGCTCTCCAAGCTAGATGTCCAGGATTAACTGTCAGAAATGAAAAAATTGAAAGGATCATACCCGGAAGCATCGGCAAAGCTTGCCTAACCTCATCCCCCTTTACCCGATGAATCCCTCTCAGGGTACTAGATAGTATATAACTCTTATAATCTAAGAGAAGGGAGGAGTTCTCTCGTAAAATATTGTTGAGTCCACTAAGGTAATTAATTATCGACCTATATTTAAGTGACCTGGCCAGTCATGTAGCATATAGAGCTGCCTGTGCAGAGTCGCAGGGAAGGGGGGCTAGAGGGTCCGAAAAATGCTGTACAAATTCAAAATATCTCTTAATCTGGACCTTTCTAGTTATTAATGAATTATGAGGGAAGGACATGCCTTGGAACCCCTTCTGTTCCTCCTGAAGTTTCGCTCCTGAAAGAAGAAAAGAGGGGTATTAGCCCGTGGCCACAACAAATGTTGTCTAGAATCCCATTTTCTTGGAGCCTGGCTGAGCTATACTCATTATTTAGTCTGCTCAGACAATCACAAACTATGTTATCTTTATTTTTAATGTAAGCGGAGGAAATTGTGAAGTTAAAAATAAAATAAATAAAATAAAAAATTGACATTGCGAAGACTGACCGAGAGGCATGTCTCCGACGGTCAGTTCGAAGTTGAGTCGGACGATATTGAGCTGCGGTTGTTGTTCCCGTCATGATTCTCTGTTAACTTGCACTTGCAGTCGTTAAGGGTAGGTGGTTGACGACTCCTGCGGCTATGTCCTCCTGAAGCCGGTGCCGTCATTACTGTAAGTTACCCTCTTAAGCATCCGCTAACTCATGTTGCCTAACATCTGACTTACACACAAACTTGATCATTTCAACAAGCGGGCGTGGCTGTTATGGCACCCCTTAAGGACTTCCTGAAGCCATGTTACCTTCAGTCTAGAGAGTGTATAGGTAGACTTTTTGCCAATGTTGTATTCTGTTGCAGCGTATACCAAACCCCTGTTATACCAAAGCTTACGCTAACTCATGTTGCCTAACATCTGACTTACACACAAACTTGATCATTTCGACTTTAAGCGGGTGTGGCTGTTATGGCACCTCTTAAGGAATTCCTGAAGCCATGTTACCTTCAGTATAGAGAGTGTATAGGTAGACCTTTCGCCAATGTTGTATTCTGTTGCAGCGTATCCCAACCCCTGTTATACTAACTCCAAACCATGTCTCTCAAACGCTGTTATTGGATGTGACTGTTGTGCACCGGCTAAGAACTACCCTGAAGCCTTGTTACCTTCAGTCTAGAGACTGTATAGGTAGGTGATGTTGACGTTATTCATGCTGTAGTACCCGTGTAGCGGCTGCGGATGTAGACCCCCCCGCCATCCCCTTGTTCTCGTGCTAATAAATTGTTGTGCACTATATCTGTCTCCGGCGTCATGAATTATGATACATAGCCCCGAATCCCCACAAGGAAGCATCCGTATAGACGGAATACGTTGGGGCGAATTTCCCAAGCATATGGGCAATGCCGTTAAAAGTACTTGCAAATTGTAGCCACCAATTAACATCTTCCTGAAATGCCATGTTAAGCCTGATCTTATAGTAGCTTTTCCTAACAGTACTAATTAGGTCATATATGCATCTAGTGAAGGTTCTACCACCACGGATTACTTTAGCGCAATGCACCAAATGTCCTTCAAGACGCTCAAGGTCTTTCCTCGGTGACTTCCTCCTATGGAGGAAATAGGTGAGAATTTTATTCAATTTTGCTAGCTTATCCTTGGGTAGGGTCATTTGTAGCGTAACAGAATTAATTATTATTCCAAGGAATCTGATGGATGTAGCCGGAGGGATTAATTTTTTGTAATTGATATAAAACCCTAACCTTCTGAGTCCCAGACATAATATGGTATCAGTCAAATATGTTTCGGTTCCCGAAAAAACCCATAGAAGCCCCTGTCTGGCCCTATCACGAGGGTGAATAGGGATCGCCCTATAGGCGTCCTTAATATCAATGGTGGCCATCCAATCACCCTGCTCGAGGCAATCCGACACTGAGTCTACTGAATTGTATTTAATTTTTTTACAGGTGGAGTTTACACACTGATTAACTGAGGCGTTCTTAAGGCGACCACAATCTATAATCATCCAGCCTCCCCCCCCATCTTTAGGGACGCAAAACACATTATGAGTTCAAATAGGCTTACTTTCTTCTACTTTGAGGATGCCCTGGCCAATCTCTGATTGTAGTTTATCTGTTATTATATTATAATAGTCTGGATTATGCATCTTTTTCATTTTAACAGAATATGCTAATTTACAATCACGGTCTATAACTTCGAACCCATAGCAGACTCCTTTTAGGATGTAGGACCAATCAGGATCCACTGCCCCTCTTATGAACAGTTCAACAAAAAACCGACAGGCCCTAAGCTGACTGATAGATCCATCAATATAGTGCGTACAAGCACAGGTACCAGCTACACATTTATGGGTAATATCGAACACCATGGATCTCTGTCCAGGTTCATATAACAATTCTACCCGATAATAAATGTAATCAATGAAGACGTTTTCAACATTCAAAAGGCAGGTATAATCCACTGAATTAGTCCAGCGAGTCAGTACTGAAAGTGCTGTTTCACAGCATTCATTGACAGACACCCTTGTGGTATTTTTTCTGACATTCTTAATATAACCATTAGTAGAAACAGGATAGTTAGCGTCGAACGGGTGAACTCTAAGGTTAATAATATTCACATCAACATCAGAAATGACAGCATTATCATTAGAGAAACAATCAATGTTTTCAGTTGAAAGTCCCGAATATGTCAGTGTCATATCCATTATGAGCGGTATCCTTAACTTTGTCAGCCTTCGCTCTGTTACAGATGAAGCTGACATGCAAAATGAATGCTTTATAGTCAGCCACAGTCAAATCAGGGATTTCTTATATCCATCGTACAGAAGCTTTGATTAACTCGTACGCATTCAGCTTCTTCAGGGATTTTGAACCCACGATATAACGTCTTAAAACCCACTTACGTCTTCGTCGCCTGACCGAAGATGTACTTCTACTTCCGCTACTGGAAGAACGCGAACGTCTGTGACGTCTTCCTCTTCCTGGCGAATGACGGCGTGTCGAACGCGAACGGCTGGTGCTGTACGACGAATGTCCCGGGGCGTCTGTCGATTTCCTCAGGTCAGCCACTGATAATGAAGACTGGACGGACTGGTCAGTTTTGGTCGGCATCTTGGGGTCCAACGTTACCATCTCCTTTGCCGTAGCCGTCCGCCTAGTCAGGAGTCTCTGCCTCTCAGTGTAGAGTCGCGCTATTCGGTCCTCTTGTTGTAGCTGTTGTGTGGGTTGTTTCTCTCGATATCCGCGACAACGACCTTTCCTGCATCCATGGAAAGGGTACTGAACTCTGTAGCTAGCACCTCTTCCTCCGCATCCTCTTGCAGTGCCGCATATTTCCCCGGAGAAGGCGCTGCCATAGCCATTTCTTTCTGCGATCGAGTAATTCTAGCATGCACTCAGAAAGTGGAACACTTCCTGTAACCTTGGGCAATAATACAGCATGGCGAACACTTGCTGTAACCTTGGGCAATAATACAGCAGGTCGCGGTCACGCAGTCATTTTCAAACCAAAATGTATTTACTTAGCTCTGCACTGTGTAGGAGTAGTTGTCTTCTTTGCATGTCACCTTCCACATGAGATGCTCCCACATACAGTTCAAATGTTTGGAATACGGCGAACACTCACTTTAACCTTGGGCGATAATACAGCAGGTCACGGTCACGCGGTCATTTTCAAATGAAAGTATTTACTTAGCTCTGCACTGTGTAGGAGTAGTTGTCTTCTTTGCATTTCACCTTCCACATGAGATGCGCCCACATACAGTTCAAATGTTTGGAACGCCAGTTCACTAGTCACCTGATACATTGGGTATGCAGAGTTGGATAGCTGCACTCATCCAGTAGCAGGTTGTTTCTTGCAGCAGCCCAGTTTTTTGCAGCAGGATGATCAATACGGCGAGAGAGATAAGTCGTCCGTAATTGGACCTTAAATACAATATAAGAAGAATGGTAATAGTAATAGGAGAACCTCATACCGATGATTTATACCCGTATATTTATATACTAACAATATATATACATACATGTGTATGTATATAAATGTATCCATATATAATAATTGTATATCTACATAAGGGAGTATCATTAGGAATTCATTAAGAATTATTACAATTTGAATTATTATATATAGTTTCTATGTATAAAACCAAAGATGTGTTTCAATAGGCTCTGGTCAGAACCCCCCGCCCTTGCCTCCCACTCTCCCAGGGCCTACTTCAGGAAACCAAAGCTCAGTTGCTGAGTGAGCTAACATTGGTAATAACCCCCACGCCCCCCCACCCCTCCCCTGGCCATCCCCCACCCTGACCTGTAGGGATGGCAAGGAGCCACAGATGGAAGTTCTTACCCACTCTCCATCTCACCCCCACCCCCCCACACACTGACACTGATACCAGCTTCTAGCCTCCCTCTCATACAGACACACCTCCACATACCATCCACACCCACCCACTTACACCATCACCCACAGTGGTGGGTTAGTAGAGTGTGCAGATGCAGGCTCTACCCTGACACATACACACATGCATAATATACACACATATGTACATGCGTCAGGATCACGAAAAGAGGCCAATTGGGGGAATTGTCGGCGTCGATTATTGGATGTCGTCGATCGGCATACTTATAGTTTAGTATTGACAGATGTGTTGCAATGTCCTTAAATTTATCATGAATGTAAAGGTAGAGAAAATACAACGACCATATTTGTTTCTAGGATAATTTAATATAAAACAAAGAAATGCACGACACTTTAAGAATTGCGACGCCGACATCTGTTAAAGTTGTCGGCGTCGATCATTGGATGTCGGCGTCGATTGGCATACTTATAGTTTAGCATTGACAGAGGTGTTGCAAAGTCCTTAACTTTATCCTGATTATAAGGGTAGAGAAAATACAACAACCTCATTTGTTTCTAGGATAATTTAATATAAAACCAAGGAATGCACTACACTATAAGAATTGTGACGCCGACATCTTAAATAAACCACCAATTGGCCCATTTTCGTGAGGCTGACTCACATACATATATACATATATATTTGCATGCATATATACATACATATAAACATGCATATATACATACATATATACATACATATATACAAACATATACACATACATATATACATACATATACACATACATACATATACATACATAAATAATCCCGATTGTAAACAATCTGTTTGTTTGTTTTTTGTGATGGGTGTATGTATGCTGCCCATACCGGTTAAGTCTAATGACTTGTTTTCGCCACTAGACAGTTATAGTCTTGTGACACCCTTTCTTTTTATCACCTTCAGTTGTTGTGTAGCTAACTACTGCATGCATTCTTTCTCTGTTTGTAAGCATTCTCCCAAATCCCCAAAACCTCTGTGAGTTTGTTCTACAATTAGATAATTGTTTGGCTACCAATAGTTAATTTCTCTGAGTGTCTTCAACTTGCTGTGTTAGTGGTCATTAGGTTTTGATTTTAAGTTTAAAGTTGACCTTTTGTATGTATCATACCTAGCATCTATACCCTCTAAAACTTTGCTTGAATTATCAGTGTATTTTCTATTTATTTATTTATCTATCTTTCTTTTTCTTGTTTAATTCATTTTATTGTTGTTGTTGTCATTAGTCTTGCAGTGCATTTAGCTCTTTTTTGATTAATGTTTTATATGTTTCTATTGTCCCTGAACTTCTTTCTTCTACTCCCAGTGTATTCCATTCCCTTGCCTTCATGTACTCGGTACTCCTCTCATATGATCTTGTTTTTGGCTCTCTTTATTATCAGTCTGGGGCCACCACTACCTCTTGTTGCCATTTTTGTTACCTGCACCCTCCCAGGCTTCCTTGTCTCCCTGAATGCTGCTATTTTGAGATGTGTTTTTCTCCTGTCATTTAGTATGTTGACTCTTGCTTTCCTATGGAGATCATCAGTTGGGTGTCTATGTTCCACTTTCAGACATATCTTAAGTGCTCTATTTTGTAGTCTTTGTAGTTTATCCAACATATTTGTGTTACACACCACATATACTACATTGCCATAGTCAAAGCATGGTAGCATCATACCCTTATGAATTTTAATAGCAATATTTGTAGTTAGGTATTTTCTGGTATTCGCTAATATCCAGACTTTGTGGTTTGCCTTCTTGATAACTTTTGTTATGTTATCATTGTAGTTTAGTTTCCTGTCAAGATTTATCCCTAGATATCTGTAGTTGGTCTGATAATCAAGAACTTTTACTCCCAAAATTATTGCCTCCTCATTTCCCACTGCCAAACACTAGGACATTTGACTTCTTCTGGTTTATGGAAATCTTGTTGGAGTTACACCAGTTATCTAAAGCTACTAGTTTCTCATTTAGCTTATCTCTGTTCTCTTTTCTGGTATTGCTTGTTGTGTATATCATGGTGTCATCAGCATATAGTTTGAATTTGATTCCTTCTAAGGACTTCTCCAGATCATTGATGTGAATGATGAAAAGGAGAGGGCCTAATACTGAACCTTGAGGGACTCCACAGGTTACCTGTATACTTTCTGATATTTTGCCATTTACTTTTTTCTCTGACTTCTTTTGCTGATGTAATTCCTTATCCAGTCTAGCGTTCTTCCTCTTATTCCTACTCTTTCTAGCTTGTTTATCAGTATGTACTTTTTGTTTTGTTTCCTTTCTTACTGTTCATCAGGTAGTCTGTTATTCGATATATCCTACACATGTTAAGTTACCAGCCAGCTAAGCGTTCACACAACCTTTTCTACACCTTTCACATGTATGGACACTATTCACATGTTGCGTAGATTTTCGTTGGTTAATTAGTGCCCCAGTCACACTACTGCTTGTGACCACTTGCGAACACTTTGCTACCACAAGAAAAGGTTGGTTGCAGAGTGGTCACTAAATAGTTCTCAGTGGTTATCGACCTTGTGACCATAGGGGTATGCAGGTATTGCAGGTATAGCACTACCTCAGGAAGTTTGACGCCCCTGCCCTGCAGACTTGTAAACCACTGCCTTGTGGTACAGGTTCTTGACAGAACCGAAGGCTAAGGGAGCAAACCCTAAACAGAAAACCATGTCACTGTGGCAGCATTAAGGGCGGTTGATGTATGGAACTCCCAACATCTCCCGACCAGCCACTGCAGGGACAAATAGTTTTGCGCCTGTCTTGACATGTTCTTGCCGGTGTGAAACCTCTATTTGCTCCCCGAGAGAGTGCCGCTGGTAACTTGCAAAAGCCAGCAGCACTTCAACACTTTTGCAGGCAGCTTTCATGAAATGTCTGAAGCTGAGAGATATTAAGACCGACTCATGGACGCAACTCTCACAGCAGAGAGCTAAATTGAGAGTGGCAGTCAAGTAATGAAAGCAGTCTTTGTCGCATCGCGACCGACAGCATGATGATGATGAAGTAATAGGAGAACCTCATACCGATGATTTTATACCCGTATATTTATATACTAACAATATATATACATACATGTGTATGTATATAAATGTATCCATATATAATAATTGTATATCTACATAAGGGAGTAATCATTAGGAATTCATTAAGAATTATTACAATTTGAAATTATTATATATAGTTTTCTATGTATAAAACCAAAGATGTGTTTTCAATAGGCTATGGCAGAGACCCCCACCCCCCCCCCCCAGCCCTTGCCTCCCACTCTCCCAGGGCCTACTTCAGGAAACCAAAAGCTCAGTTGCTGGTGGCAACATTGGAAACCCCCACGCTCCCCCCCCCACCACCCCTGGCCATCCCCCACCCTAGACCTGTAGGGATGGCACAGGAGCCATCAGATGGAAGTTCTTAACCCACTCTCCATCTCACCCAGCCCCCCCCCCTCCCCCCCCCCCCCACACACACACTGACACTGATAACCACTTCTAGCCTCCCTCTCATACAGACAACCCCCCACATACCATTCCACACCCCCCCACTTACACCACCATCAACCCACAGTGGTGGGTTAGTAGAGTGTGCAGATGCAGGCTCTACCGCTGACACATACACACATGCATAATATACACACATATGTACATGCGTCAGGATCACGAAAAGAGGCCAATTGGGGGAAGTTGTCGGCGTCGATCATTGGATGTCGTCGATCGGCATACTTATAGTTTAGTATTGACAGATGTGTTGCAATGTCCTTAAATTTATCCTGAATGTAAAGGTAGAGAAAATACAACGACCTTATTTGTTTCTAGGATAATTTAATATAAAACAAAGAAATGCACGACACTTTAAGAATTGCGACGCCGACATCTGTTAAAGTTGTCCGGCGTCGATCATTGGATGTCGGCGTCGATTGGCATACTTATAGTTTAGAATTGACAGAGGTGTGGCAAAGTCCTTAAATTTATCCTGAATGTAAGAGGTAGAGAAAATACAACAACCTCATTTGTTTCTAGGATAATTTAATATAAAACAAAGGAATGCACTACACTATAAGAATTGCGACGCCGACATCTTAAATAAACCACCGATTGGCCCGTTTTCGTGAGGCTGACTCACATACATATACATATATAATTTGCATGCAATATATACATACATATAAACATACATATATACATACATATATAACATACATATATACAAACATATACACATACATATATACAAATACATATACACATACATACATATACATACATAAACTAATCCCGATTGTAAACAATCTTTTTGTTTGTTTTTTGTGATAGGTTGTATGTATGCTGCCCATACCAGTAAAGTCTAAATGACTTGTTTTCCACCGCTAGAACAGTTATAGTCGTGTGCATAACAAGCCCTTTCTTTTTATCACCTTCAGTTGTTGTGCAGCTAACTACCTGCATGCCATTCTTTCTCTGTTTGTAAGCATTCCTCCCACATCCCCCAAACCTCTGTGAGTTTGTTTGTTCTACAATTGGATAATTGTTTGGCTACGAATAGTTAATTTCTCTGAATGTCTTCACCTTGCTGTGTTTAGTGGTCATTAGGTTTTGATTTTAAGTTTAAAGTTTACCTTTTGTATGTATCATACCTAGCATCTATACCCTCTAAAACTTTGCTTGAATTATCAGTGTATTTTCTATTTATTTATTTCATCTTCTTTCTTTTAATCATTTTATTTGTTGTCATTAGTCTTGCAGTGCATTTAGCTCTGCTTTTGATTAATGTATTTATATGTTTCTATTGTCCCTGAACTTCTTTCCTTTCCTACTCCCAGTGTATTCCATTCCCTTGCCTTCATGTACTCTGTAGTCCTCTCATATGGTCTTGTTTTTGGCTCTCTTTATTATCAGTCTGGGGCCACCACGACCTCTTGTTGCCTTTTGTGTTACCTGCACCCTCCCAGGCTTCCTTGTCTCCCTGAATACTGCTATTTTGAGATGTGTTTTTCTCCTGTCATTAGTAGTGTTGACTCTTGCTTTCCTAGGAGATCATCAGTTGGGTGTCTATGTTCCACCTTCAGACATATCTTAAGTGCTCTATTTTGTAGTCTTTGTAGTTTATCTCCAACATATTTGTGTTACCACCCCACATATACTACATTGCCAATAGTCAAAGTATGGTAGCATCATACCTTTATGAATTTTAATAGCCATATTTGTAGTTAGGTATTTTCTGGTATTCGCTAATATCCAGACTTTTGTGGTTTGCCTTCTTGATAACTTTTTTTATGTTATCATTGTAGTTTAGTTTCCTGTCAAGATTCATCCCTAGATATCTGTAGTTGGTCTGATAATCAGAACTTTTCCTCCCAAAATGATTGGCTCCTCATTGCCATAGTTGATTTTCCCACTGCCAAACACGAGGACCTTCGACTTCTTATGGTTTATGGAAATCTTGTTGGTTTTACACCAATTATCTAAATAAAATGTTAAGCTACTAGTTTCTCATTTAGCTTATCTCTGTTCTCTTTTCTGCTATTCCTTGTTTTGTATATCATGGTGTCACCAGCATATAGTTGGAATTTGATTCCCTTAAGGACTTCTCCAGATCATTGATGTAAATGATGAGGAGGAGTAGGTCTAATACTGAACCTTGAGGGACTCCACAGGTTACCTGTATACTTTCTGATATTTTGCCATTTACTTTTGTTCTCTGACTTCTCTCACTGATGTAATTCCTTATCCATCTATCGTTCTTCTTCTTATTCCTACTCTTTCTAGCTTTTTTATCAGTATGTTATGATTGACTGTATCGAATGCCTTGCTAACATGTATGAAAGTGGCAGTTGTCTGTTCACCTTCATTCATACCTCTCAGTATGTCATTTGTTAGATTGGATATAGTTTTTGTTGTGGAGAATCCGTTTCTGAACCCTCCCAGTTTTGTAGTTGTTGATGTCATCTCTCTTATTTGTGATTCTAGCCTTCTCCCCAATTTTCCTCTTCAACTTGATACTATCTATTATTTCCTCACCTATCTATGGGTCCTGGTTGACCCTCATCTTGATTGTCTTAATTGGACATATTTTATCCATTAATTCTTGAATCCTACCTAAAACATGTTCCCATTTCTGATTTGGGTCCCTAGAGTCCATTACATTTTTCCAATCTGTTCCCTGCATCTGCTGTATGAATTCAAAGATATCATAGGCTTTGTAGGACCTACCTAGTTTTACTTCGATCTTGTGCTTCGCTGTGATTTTTGTTCAAGTTGCATAGACTAATTCATGGTCACTTATCCCCCATGGTCTTGTGCCCTTCTTCTTGATATGCACACTGTTTGTCAAAATTAGGTCTAGAGTATAGCTGGTGTCTGCCAGTCTTGCCTTTTTTTCTATCAGTTGCTGTAGGCCCATTTGCTTTACTAATGATTTCATTTGTTCTTGATCCTTATTTGTTTTACTATAGTCTATATTCATATCTCCCAGGATAAAAACATCTATATTCTTGTTTCTTGTGATATTTTCAATTGCCTCTTCTAGGTGGTCTATGAATTTATTTACATTACCCCTTGGTGGCCTATATACTGAGGCTATAGCTGTGTTGATTTACTTGCTGTTTTCAATTAGTACCCACATAATGTCTATGCCATCGGTTGATGTGCTTTATTCACTCAGTTTGTTTTCTATAACCTGGTGCTTGCTATTTACATATATGGCAACACCCCCTCCTCGTTTGACATTTCCATCCTCTCCTGTAGATTCTCTATCTAATCTGAATAGTTCATACTCCTCCAGGTTGTATGCCTGCTTCTTGTGATTTGTATTGAGCCATGTTTCTTATAAGGTTAATACATTAAATTTATCATACTTTATGTGTAGCTTAATTAAATCAATTTTGCTGGTATTTTCTTTATTTATTTTGTCCTTCTCTCGTTCTTTATGTAATTTTGTTGTTGCTTCTTTCACTTAGTTTGTTATTTGTTTAGTGCTCAGGCTAGGTTAGTGTTGTCTATTACCAGTCACCTGAATAGAGACTTTTACCATATGGCACTTCAGTCGCTGTGCCATTTGTAAGTCACAAGAGTGTAGTGTGTCAGCTGTAGAGTGCCTAGGATTTCACGCCCTATCACCAAGCAAGCAGCATGCTGCTTCTTAGTAATTTTGTCATTCAAACAAATCCATGAGACTTGGAATTCATCTATAGTTCTAGTTGAGAAGTGGGAGCTAGAAACATCAACACTGGAGGAGGCCCAAAGATCAGCTTCTCTACACCCCCCACCTCCACACACTCCTGATTATGGCATTGCTGGGGATGTGTAGCAGCTGGGCCGCCTCCCTCCTGGTCTCCTGCACATCTACACTCTCACAGCACAAACCCCATATAAAGGGGATATATGCTTGGAGTTATCCCATACTGAATTACATCAACGGAACCGATTGTACCAACACACTCTCATCTCAGGTGTTTCGCCAACCTGCTAAAGGGGAGCTTCCGGCCCCTAAGTGGGGGCGGGGGGGCTTCCGGCCCCTAAGGGGGGGGGGGGGCTGCCGGCTCCTATGCTTGGCATATTTCCACTTTAAATATCTCCAAAGTTAGTAATTTAAAATAAAAGTTGCTTCAAACTAAAGTCAGGTAGCTTATAACTATCAATCTAACGTATTTATCTCAGAAAATGGCGGAAACTCAAAAACTATCAAACTGTGCAATATTTCACTTCACATCTGACGTGTGCTTAAATGATTTTTATATCTTCAATGTAGAGCAACAGGAAGAAGAGAACCATAGCATTGGGAAGAGAACTATTCAGCTGAATCAGTTATTGACTGACATTTGTTGTTGTTGAAATCAGCAGTATGTGAGAGTGTAGTCAGACTTCAGTCACTTGTTCACTGCTACATCACTGCTAACCTGCTGCTGGGTTCTTGTTATTTTACACCCTAGCAACAAATACGGTCATATTAGAATGGGAACCGACTTCTGACCGTGTGCACTCATGGTGACTTCATAGTGCTGCCCTACTGTGAGACCAGGCCGCCAGTACCATGACCTGATATCCCACAGTTGCATTATCATGTGACCATGCTAACCAGTCCTTGTCCTATCCTATTAATGCCGGGCGCCAGTGTCAGTTGTATAAGTCATTGGTTTTGACTCGGCTGGGATTTTAACTCCCGACCTTCCACACAGGAAGCCTGCACTCTACTGATTCGCATCCTGCGTCCTGGTGCTGGTCGCTACGTTGCCATGGAGAGGTATCCACTCAGCATGTCGGTGAAGGGGGTTGCAAATGTCCACATACCATCCACTATGGAGTAGGGTAAGAGTGGACCTCCCAGGTCTGGCCTGTAGAAGCACCTCTCCACTTACCAATTGACCCCTGATACCTGCCAAGTGGGTGTGTATTCACCATCGCTCATCCTGCCAACTGCCAATTGGCCCCTGCCAAGTGTGGCGTGAGCTACACCAGCCACAGGATGCACGGACCTCCACAACACTAGTCATGTAGGTATTGTAATATATGCGTAACATATATCTAGGCACGCGCAGAGAACAAAGGAATATGCTAATGAGATGACGTAGTAGATGTGTGGGTGCCGGCGGTTCGACCCCTGGACGGTGAATATAGCATTGGTTAGCCAGAAGTCAAAGCATTCAGACTTTGTACTTTTACATGTATGATATGCATATTTAGTGTATGTATAGATATTAAAATATAGGTATGATATGGACATCTACTCTATCTGTCTATGTATATATATTAAAATAATAGGCATGATATGGACATGGACACCTACATCCACAGCTCTTTCTGTGCTTGGAGGTGAGAACGGGCAGGTTTAGCCAGTAAGGGGGAACAGCGGAGGTAGCACCTACCAGGGATCCCCTGTATAGGGAGGTTTATATAACATGGGGCAGGGTTAACCAATAAGGGAGAACAGTGGAGGTAGTGCCTACCAGGGATCCCCTGTGTAGGGAGGTTTATATAACATGGGGCAGGGTTAGCCAATAAGGGAGAACAGTGGAGGTATCATCTACCAGGGATCGCCTGTTTAGGGAGGGTTATATAACATGGGCAGGGTTAGCCAATAAGGGAGAACAGTGGAGGTAGCGCCTACCAGGGATCCCCTGTGTAGGGAGGTATATATAACATTTGCAGGTTTAGCCAATAAGGGAGAACAGTGGAGGTAGTGCCTACCAGAGATCGCCTGTCTAGGGAGGTTTATATAACATGGGGCAGGGTTAGCCAATAAGGGAGAACAGCGGAGGTAGCACCTACCAGGGATCGCCTGTGTAGGGAGGTTTATATAACATGGGGCAGGGTTAGCCAATAAGGGAGAACAGTGGAGGTAGCACCTACCAGGGATCGCCTGTGTAGGGAGGTTTATATAACATGGGGCAGGGTTAGCCAATACGGGAGAACAGTGGAGGTAGCACCTACCAGGGATCGCTTGTGTAGGGAGGTATATATAACATGGGGCAGGTTTAGCCAATACAGGAGAACAGTGGAGGTAGCACCTACCAGGGATCGCTTGTGTAGGGAGGTTTATATAACATGGGGCAGGTTTAGCCAATAATGGAGAACAGTGGAGGTAGCACCTACCCACCGCCACGTATCTGGAAACTAAATGCACTTCACATTAAGTGTAATTATCCACTGACAAATGGCTGCTGCTAAAGATCTGGGGAATGAGGACTAATCGATTGCCGATGTCATTAGAAGATAATGTTATTTAATTCACACACTTCAAACGCTGCACCTTGAAATGCTAGTTAAAATTTGTGTGTAACAATATATTGCAACTGTCCACAATGGTTCAGAATCTACAGAGTGACATTTCTGTGTAGCTGCTGTATCGTGTTATTCGGTTGACACCAACATAAATCTATTTCAATTGTATTATATGGATGGATGGGATGGTCGAGGCAATACAAGCGTTTGAGCGTCGAGGCAATAGGGGGCTGTCTCTTTGCCTCTCTGGACCGGGTCTGCTGTGTGTAGAATGCGACGTCATTATTTATCGTCCTGATAACAAAAGATGCTATCTAGCTATGTAGCCGTGAGAAAAATACAGGGATCCCAGCTAACACATAACGTTAACTAACGACAGGCTAACGTTATTATTTGGTTATGGTACATTATAATGTCATAGTAACGTTTAACTGACGTTATAACATGTATTGTAATGGTTTGGGATGTATTGTGACTGAGACAGAGGGCAGCCATCTTGGAAGAGACTGTAAAGACATGTGAGATATAGAGTATACCCAAACCTAATCCAACCTAATCTAGTTGATATTGGTGTGGTCTTCACTACAACTTTGGTGATAAGGATGGGCCAACCATCTTATGACCATTTAATGGGAAACTAACCTGCATTAAAGTGACATTCAAGAAAAGTAAGTGAACCAGTTTACACATAAGGAAGGGACACTGCAAGGCAACCAAAATCAAGGATCACCACAAGTACCCATAAACAACATTGTTTAGCATTGTTTACCTGGTACTCAGGGCAACATGGCTATCCGTTGTCATTTAACATGCAATGTTATATGAAAATGTCATATTGACTTAAAAAGCCTTTCTAGAACGTTATAAAATAATGTTATATAATTTTTTTTACTCCATACAAACTAACATTTATATGACGTTTTTTAATAACATCATTCTGACATTATATAACGTTATTCTGATGTCACTATGACATTTTATTGTTAGCTAGGATCTAACGGCATTGTTATAGCAAAGTTGAATCCAGTATTAACATCTATGGGCACATGTCAAATCTCAACACAATGTACCATTACTAAAACTACTACCTTTATTGTTATGTGTTCAAATGGATTAAAACCTTCTGAGATCAGGATAAATACTTTTTACAGTAAAACCTCTCTAAATCGACCGACTTTGGGACCGACTTTAAATGGCCCATTTAGGGAGGTGGTCGGTTCTGGTGTTTTTGTGTGTCGTTACAATGATATTGTAGGGATGATCGTTTGGGATCCAAATAAAGCGATCGATATAGGGGAGTGGTTGATCTGTGGAAGTGGTCGGTTAGAGAGGTTTTATTTTAGTTGTAATCATATTGTGATGGACTAGTAACTATTGTGTAGCTTCATTTAGTTTGATATCAATCCACACTAGATGTTGCTCACTCTATTCTCTCATCATGGTGGAAATAAACCGGAAAAGGGACTGACGACTCAAAACACTTAGGAATGGAATAATGGCCGACACACTGTAACATGATTCAGTTGTCAGGGTAGTTTGTGGGCTTATTTCCGATTCTCAAACCATGTACCCGCGATCGCCGACCACTGATTCTCAACCCACGATTTCCGATCGCCGATCCAAGATCGCCGATCCTCGATCGTGTATCGCCGATCGTTGATCGCCGATCGTTGATCCCCTATCGCATATCCCTGATCGTTGAACCCGCATCGCGTATCCCCGATCGCCGATTCCCGATCCCCGATTCCCGATCGCCGATCCTCAAGAATGGATCTGTGCAGAGCGTGTCTTCAATGTAAGCGCGCCAATATTATCGTTGAGAAGTGAACAGCTTACAGCAGCCCGCCTGTGGAGCTGGCTATAAAACAACGACAAACTAAACACAACTGGCAGCAGCTGAGTTGTTTTGCTTAGTTTGAAATTGAAACGTAATCTTTTTGAATCACCTTGAGAGAGGCAGATTAAGCCCCACTAGAGGTGATCAGGTTGGAGAGCTTACCTCGTTCTAATGACGCTGGTCATTTGAGGTCCCTTCGATTTCCAAGGTAGAATTTTATATAGGATAATGTAGTGAAATGACATAAATGCCCGTGGAACACTGAGTATGGGCTAGATTTACTATTGGAACATATCACAGGAAAGGTAAAAATTATATTAACATCACTGATTAGTGTCAGGTTACTTAGATTGGGAACTAATTTGTAAAACAACATTTAAATATTAGTGCTTAATCATAAGTGAATGGATATGGACCAGCTTCCCTGTGTTAGTTACTGTGCTGCTATAACCAAACAACCACAGAACAAGAGGGGTACCTTCAGTCAGCCATGGGGTATAAGCTGGTCAGTGGCAAACCCTGTGTGACTGCCCCCCACATCAACACCAACACCCACACCCACACCCACACCCACACACCCAC
The DNA here is from genome assembly GCA_030323885.1 of Branchipolynoe longqiensis. Taxonomy (NCBI): domain Eukaryota; kingdom Metazoa; phylum Annelida; class Polychaeta; order Phyllodocida; family Polynoidae; genus Branchipolynoe; species Branchipolynoe longqiensis. The sequence continues at coordinate 15,752,709 of CM059202.1, forward strand.
ACACCAACACACCCACACACCCACATACCCACACACCCTGTACAGCCCTTCATATGCAGTGGTCAGCTGACTGGGGTTGTGGTTAGTTCCGAGAGTGAGGACAGTGAACATGCTAGATTAGGTTTATTAGCTGTATTAGTACCTATATTTGTACGCGGGTATTGCAGTACCTACCTCCTAAAATACCTCAGGGAGTTTGATGCCCCTGCCTTGCAAAGTTATAAACCACTGCCTTGTGGTGTACAGGTTCTTGATAGAACCACAGGCTAAGGGAGCAAACCCTAACAGAAAACCATGCTTCCGTGGCAGCATTAGGGGTGGTGATGAATGGAACTCCCAACATCTCCCAACCAGCCACTGCAGGGATAAATAGTTTGCGCCTGTCTTGACGGGCTCTTGCCGGTGTGAGACCTCTATTTGCTCCCCGAGAGAGTGCTGCTAGTAACTTGCAAAAGCCAGCAGCACTTCAACACTTTGCAAGCAGCTTTTATGAAGTGCACAACCGCACAAAATAGCAGCACTTAAGAAATAAAAGCAGTCTTTGTCGCATTGCGACCGACAGCATGATGATGATGATGATTTGTATCAATTATTATTTTCACTATTAGTATTATTATCATCATTATAATTATTGTCATTATAATTATTTATATCATTCTTATTAATGTCAGTATTCATGAAATTAGTATCATTATTATTGTCGTTAATGGTATTGTTATGATCATTATTATTGTCAGCACATTGTCAGTATTATTATTGTTATTATAATTATTGTCATTATAATTGCTGTAGTTATTATTGTTATTATTACCACATTATATTACAGTTAAACTAGACTTACCTGTAAGTTACCTGTAAGTTGAAGTATTACTGAGATTCTTATCATTGGCATACATATATACATATATATACATATAATTGATATATGTGCATATGTATATGTATGCAAACGGATATACAATATTTGGGAGGTTGGGAGGTGGTGGAGGGAGGCTCGGTGCCGGGAAGCTAGGAGGTATGGCGCGGTGCAGGACGCTCAAAACACTACTGTTAAGTTCAAAACACTACCACTATGTACGTTCAAAAGACTACCCAAGTTCAAAACACTATCATGAAACGGCAGCACCACATATTAGTATACGCTGATAGTGCTGCAGCCTTTACCAACGTATTACACTACAACCCTGTTAAACCAAGCTCGGTTAAACTAAACGATCGGTTAATCCTAACTTGTGTCAGTGGCTCAGCAAAATACTACCATTTATCATATAAAAATGTTGGATATACCAAAGTCAGTTAATCCAAATTATCAGGTAATCAAAACAAAATTGTGGGGCCCGATGTCACTTCCGGTGTGGGTAAACCAAACTTTCATGTGGTTATAAGGTCATCTGAGACCCCACCAACTTTTTTATATGATAAATGGTAGTATTTTGCCAGTATTTTGCCAGGCACTCATACTAGTGTTAGAGCCATAGCCAGTCAGATTTACTTATTTTATTCATGTTTTTATGTATATCCTACGGTTAATGACATATGTAGAAATAGAAAATGAGTATGGTTAGTCACATATTGGCTATATATTTCTCTGAAACAAGTCTCAGTAGACACATTTGACATTTTAATATTTAGAACAAGAATTAATAATGGTGATGTGGATATCAGATTGTTTTGTGTGGAATTGTATGTTTCTTAGCTCAAAATGTTTAACTATGGCTAGTTTTGTCTTAGATATATTCATCAGGGATATTGCATGTGTGCATACATGTTTATGCCAAATTGTTATGTATTTCTATTATTTTAGAATAAAATTGAAGTTTTGCCCTACTCATATCGCCAAACTCAATGGCCGTACACATTTTCTTTGCTGCCAACGCCTGCACAGTCGGAACAGTGATCTCGTCTATCACCGCATAATTGTTTCTGGAAATGTAGTGGAGTGGGAGCTGGTAACTAATTCCTTATGTCAATAAAGAAGTGATTTATTTTCCAGTAACACTCTTTGATTACCATTCTAGTTGTTTTACTGTCGTTTTTAAATTCGTGTTAGCTTATTTTATTATGTTCACGTTTAATTAATCATATGATTAATTGACTTTCACACTTATTATTAAATGCATGTTCATAATGTTGACGTTAAATAATGTTAAATAACTTTGATTTATTATCATTAAATGTGTGTTAGCCAATTGAGTATGCTCAAGTTGAATAAATCATGCAATTACTGTTGGTTTATGATTTTTATTAAATGCATATGAGACAACGTTGCTATGTCAGCATTAAATAAATGATGCAATTTCTTTTGTTTTAATATTATCACCGGGCACATATCAGCCAAGTTTGTTAACTTCACATTAAATATATCCCTTTAGTACATTTAGTTTACTATTATTAAAGGCATGTTAGCCAGATTTATAATGCTAACATTTAATAAATCAATATTAATTCTGGTTTACTACTTACTACTACTAAATGCATTTAAGAGAAATTCGTTATGATCACATTAATTGAATCACGTGATTACTCATCTTATACTACTTGTATTACATGCAAATTATCCATATTTGTTAACTTCACATTGTACATGTTGGCCCGAGGCTAACATGGGTAATTTGCTCACGAGGCTGCTGGTGTGTACCCTTTCCCTGCTGGAATTCGTCCTTGTCTGTTTTTCACTGCAGCTCTGTCTCCCGCTTGACACTGCTACTGTACACATCGTTTCATAGCCATGCCACCAGTTGGGAAGAAGAGAGGCCGGCCGCCATTGTCTCAACGACTTCAACCGGCCAGGCAGGTGCGGTCTTCGTGTGTGCCTAGTCAAGAATTGTCCGAGGATGGTTCATCTCCAGATAGTAATAGCATAAGAGTGTTGTCACAGTCGTCAGTTTCATGTTCAGATAAAGAAACTATTAGGAGACTTAGGCGTGAAAACAAAACGCTTACCTCGGTGGTGAGTCGGAACTCTCCGAAAGGCTCAGGGATGCCGGCGGTGTCAGGGTCGTCTTCTTCAATGCCGCCTAGAGGGTCTCGGTCTCCGGCTAGGAAGCACAGTCGTAAGAAAGCTGTCAGGTCATCCAGTTATTCCTCCCTGGGTTCGCCTGGGGTGTCAACTCCCCGCCACTGCCTCCTTGGCCAGCTCGCCTCTGTTCGGCTGCTCTCGGCAGGCATGTGGAAGAAACTCCTGGTCTCAAAATATTGAAAGGTAGGGAGCTGCTTCCCCATACTTTATCACACGTGGAGAGAGGTTTAAGAAGATTTTGTTCGGTGAAGCAACTTGGGCCGAGTATTTTTCTGCACTTAGACAGCTGGCTTCCCACCCTGATTTTCCAGACGAATGGTGGCCGCCATTGCTCAAACACGAACTAGAACTTTCTAACATGGCAATTATCTGGGACTGGCCTACATGTGGGAAGTGGTCAGAACATGTGTTTCAAATGGTTGAAGATGGTAGGCTTAGGCATGGGTGGTTAGACCATGCGGAAATTTCTGGTATTCAACGAGACGTGTGTGCTGAAGCGAATTGGTTGGCAGCGGCTAGACCAGCTTATTCTCATGTTGATTCATGTGCTGCTGCTTCCGCTTCAATCCCGTTGCCGGTGCAGGCGTCACAGCCGATTAATAGTCGGGATGAATATAATACAGAAACGGATGGGAAAGCCTGCTTCAACTGGAATTGGGGACGTTGGTTCAGCGCGACGCATGGTACCATGCCTGATAGATATTCCCATATATGTGCATAAGCGGTCACTCCCACATAAAGAGCAAGACTGTTTTAAAAAGAGGAAGGCTTCTGACAAGAAGGCGGCTGAAGGTCCGCAAACACAGCAAGATGTAAGTGTGACAGAGCTCTTATTAACTAGTCGGCCTGACTTTCCACAGACTGCCCTAATTGCTTCCCATCCCTCTCGACCTGATACTGTACCAGCGCAGTCATGTGCCGCCCTCCTAACAAAAACATTCCCGAGTCGAGTGGGTGCACTTCAACGACAATTGTCTCTGCCGGCTGCGGACTCGCCTAGCTGTGACGTGGCGGTTCAAGTCGATGACATTTCCTCGCTCCCCCCACCACTTCCTTCCCCACCTCAGTCAGTATGTGTACCAGTGCCCTGTTTAGGTCAGCTGATTCATAGCCCAGCTGTTCCGGTCGTCTTGGCCGGTGTAACGTTAACTCAGTTGAGTGCTGTTGAGACGGTGATGTTTTCTCCTCCCCATATTAGTTCTAATGCATTTCATTGTTCTCCTAATATTTCTGCCTTGCCGGTTCGGTCTGCTTCCTCACTTGTTGAATCTGTTTCCTCACTTAATCCTGACCCCAGAATGATGAAATAAGTTCATTTATTGATTCAACTGAAGTTGATTTGACCTTACCAGATATGGTTTTTGATTGGTTCGATGTGCCTGGGTTAGACTCTGTAGCCCTTCCCAGTGATGTCAGGCATAGGGTTTCAGACCCCCCGCCATCCCCGAGGTTGCTTAGCATAACATTAGCATCATTTTGGCCATTTGCTAGATCACAGTTGTGGCTCGAGTTTCCTCGTTATTTACAGATTTATGATGTCGTACGGCGTACGGCGCTTCCGAATTACTTAGCAGCAATGCTGCCTGTCCCTTCAGGTTTGAATATTCGGATCTGGAGGGCAATGCTGGTTGATTTTCCAGATACTTTGCTCTCGAATTCGGATGGCCGTTGGATTATATGGCTAGTTCTCCTCCTTCCCCGTCACTTACTAATCACACACCGGCAGCTGACTCAGATATACATATTTCTGCCTACGTAACGAAAGAGTTGAGTTTAGGTGCTCTTTTAGGTCCATTCACCGAGCCGCCTTTTGAACCCTGGTTTCAGGTCAGCCCGATGATGACACGTCCGAAAAAGAATTCTCTTTCATGACGGGTCATCATAAATCTGAGTCTTCCGCCAGGGAAAGGTGTAAATGCTGGGATAAAGAAAGGCTATTATTTAGGCAATTCCTTTAATTTTACACTTCCATCAGTGTTGACACTGACCGATAGATTGTCTTTGTTAGGTCTTAAGGCTTGGCTTTGGTCAGCACATATGGCTAGGGCATATCGCCAATTGAGAGTTTGTCCTCTCTCAGGTCCGCTGTTGGGAATTATCCTCAAAAGTAAATATTATGTAGACATTGCCCCGCCTTTCGGTTCACAAACATCAGCCTTGGCTTGCGCCAGAACAACAAGAGCGTTAGTCTGGTTGTTGCGAAGAGAGGGCTTCTTCTCATTATGCTATTTAGATGATTTTGTCAGGTTGGAATCGTCGTTTGAGAGGGCGTCACAGGCTTATAGTCGTTTACATGTACTAGCCGGCTTGTTGGGAATTCAGTTAGCTGCCGAGAAATGTTTTCCTCCGTGTAACTGTCTTGTTTGGTTAGGTTTTGAAATAGATACCTTAGAAATGAAGGTTTCCCTCCCAATAGGGAAGGTGAAAGAAATTCTAGACGACTGTGCTGCTTGGCAATCAAAGACATCTGCTTCCAGGAAAGAGCTTCAAAGTATAGCGGGGAAGATTAATCATTTAGCTAAGTGCATAAAGCCGGCGACTAGGTTTACAAACAGGATACTTACTGCTCTAAGAGCTACACCACCGAGGGGGTCATTCCCATTTAATCCTGATCTCCTTAAAGATTTGGAGTGGTTTCAAAGGTTTGCAGCCTGCTTTAATGCAGTACTGTTACTTCCAAAGCAACCTCCTATCCCATGGGTTATTGAATGTGATGCAACGCTATCAGCAGCTGGTGCATTCTCGAGTACAAACTATTACAGAGCTCAAATACCGACTCCTGTGTTAGCTAAATTGATGAACATTGCTCAGTTTGAGGTGCTCAATCTAGTACAGGCAGTCACTGCGTTATTGCCTCCAGATCCACTTAATTATCTTGTGGTTGTTAATACAGACAATTCAGCATCACAACAAGTATTCTCTTCAGGTAGAGGCAGGGGTCCAATACTATGTGCATGTGCCCGACAGCTGTGGTTACTATCGGCAACAAACAATTTTGAACTTGAAGTAAAGTTCAAACCAGGCACTGAGCTTGTCCTGGCTGATGCGTTAAGCAGATCATTTACTGACAGTAGTCTTAAAGTGAAAGCTTCTGCACTTTGTGATTCACTTAGCCTAGTTGAACGGAAGGTATCACTCTCTTTAACCTTGCTAGATTTTGAATTGTAATCCTATGTGATCTTGCCACCCTGGAAGATAGTACGTTGTTTGCCTATATCTTCCAGCCTACACGATGAGTCACCACTGACTGCTCCTCTCGATGTACCATTCCGGACTGGCCATGCGCACCTGGCAAAACAAGGTGTTGCATATAAGGTGTTGCCTAGGATTTGCAGATAGACATTCCTTCCCTCCCCATGCCCCAGCCCTTTATGATGTGCTTTCCTTCCTCCTCTACCTAGCTTCCTCACTCCGCTCTCCAGGAGCCGTAATGAATGACTTTACTTCAGTGAAGATTTGGGGCTCATCTCTCTCCAATGATATCTCAGTCTTTAATGCTTATGAAGTAGTAGTTATGAAACGGGCGGTGATTCGCTCCTCGCTACATGTTCTCACACCCGCACCAGCACTCTCCCCTAGATGCTTCCGTAGAGTTATCTTGAATCTCCTTGCTAACCCTACCCCTCCAGTGGCTGCCATAGCTGCTCTGATAATTTGTTACCTATGTCTGTTACGCCAAAGCAATCTAGTCGTCTCATCATCTCCCAGCCCTCACGTTCTGAAATTTAAGCATGTTCGTCTCTCTAAGTCAGGCTTACGAGTATTAGTCTATTCAACCAAAACCCGCCCTGCCTCCTCTTGCCTGTTCCGATTCATGCTTCCTGCTCTCCCGGGTGAACCGTGTTGCTCCGTTCAAGCATGGCGTCGATATATAGACTCTGTTACTCCTAGCCCTGATGATCCTGCCTTCCTCCTGCTGACATCACGCCCGCTGACCATCCGTCTATTGACCAAGATACTCCGTGATGCCCCATGATGCCCTGCCGACATCATTCTCCGCTACACAACTAGCTACTCTCCATAGCCTCCATCGAGGTGCCGCCCAAGCTTGCCCCACTGCCGGACTACCGTTGCCGTCCTTGATGTCTGCTGGAACCTGGAAGACCAGATCCGTCCAAGCATACTTGGATCATGTCGAGATCACTACTGCTCCATCAGCGGTCGCTCATTTGTTGGGTGAGCGCTGATCCTCGACTTGAATCTACCTGAATCCACTACAACCCGCCTGGGACTGATCTCCTGGTTACGCACTCCAGTCAGCGTATGATTTCTGGCCATGCCGCCTCCTGTTACATGTTGTTCCACCTGCCAAGGTCCGATTTGTTTTCTATTAAATATTATTTAAACCAGTTTCTCTCTGTTTTCTATCTTTCCTCCTGTATTCTCTCCATGACAGCCGAGTGTAGCGAATTGTGCATGTTGGCCCAAGGCTAATATGGGTAATTTGCTCACGAGGGTGCTGGTGTGTACCTTTCCTGCTGAATCGCCTTTCTGTTTTTCACTCAGTCTCCGCTTGACACTGATACTGTACACATCGTTTCCCCACCCACTCTCCCTCTTTCTCGGGGGGTGAGCGCTGATCCACGACTTGAATCTACCTGAATCCACTACAACCCGCCTGGGACTGATCTCCTGGTTACACACTCCAGTCAGCGTATGATTTCTGGCCATGCAGCCAGCCGCCTGTTATATGTTCCACCTGCCAAGGTCTGATTTGTTTTCTATTAAATATTATTTATACCAGTTTCTCTCTGTTTTCTATCTTTCCTCCTGTATTCTCTCCATGACAGCCGAGTGTAGCGAATTAAGTACATCATGGAATTACATTTGTTTCACTGCAATTATTCAATGATTGTGAGTTAAAAGTATTGTTTACATTTAATAATTTAACTGTTTTATTTTATTTTCCTACTATTATTAAAATTATTAATATCATTATTAAATGCATATTAGCCAACTTGGTTGCGTTCCCATTAACTATGTTACATAATTAATTTGCATAGTTGACATGGTGTTGAAGATTATCAGATTTTGTGTATGTTAAGAGTTGGTTTCACTTGAAATAAAGAACTTTAGACACATTTGTCTACTTGTTTTTGTCGATTGATTTTCTATTTTGACATAATTCCTAAAAATGGTTTGTTTAGTTACAAATATTCAATGTACCTTTGTGGTTCATTCAGTTGGTAAATTCTTTAATTCTCTTTTCAACGGTGACTCACAGCGTAGTGTTAATGATAATGATACTCTAAATTTAATATAACACCCTCACTAACAAGAGCCATATTATGGCTTTACTGAACAATGTCTTATGCTAATAGTGTATACAGTACAACCCCCTTAAACCAAGCTCGGTTAAACCAAACGATCTGTTAATCCAAACCTTTTTCGGCGGCCCATTAAAATACTACCATTTATCATATAAAAAAGTTGTTTAACCAAAGTTGGTTAATCCAAATTATCGGTTAATCCGAACAAAATTGTCAGACACCAGGCCACTCTGGTAAGGGTAAAACAAACTTTCATGTGGTTTTAACGTCATCTGAGACCCCACAGACTTTTTTATATGATAAATGGTAGTATTTTGCTGGGCCGCCGAAAAAAAAGTTTGGATTAACCGATCGTTTGGTTTAACCGAGCTTGGTTTAACAGGGTTATACTGTATATACATAAAAAACAATAATCAAAGTGTCCACATACATTGTATATTACATGTGCAATACACACTTATTGAAGTCAAAGTCAAAGCCAAAGCTTGGTTAAACCAATGATCGGTTAATCCAAACAAATTTCTAGGGTCCCTTCAAGTTTGGTTTAAACAGGTTATATATACTGTACTATGAATTATGGGCAGTTAGTAACATTTTAAACTCAATGCACTGTTTTACTTGCAGTTAATGCAATTCCTGAAGAACTGGTGTGGCAAGCTCATATGTTCGAGTCGTTGTTACTATGGCAGCAGCACTGTTCTGAATGTGTTGAAGGCGATTGATGTTATATTCAGAAGCCCTCGCACAACAGGGAGTTGCAATAGTCAATGTGTGATGTAACAAAGGCATGAACGACTTTTGTGTGATGAATGTATTTAGCCTGCCCATAATGGATAAGTGTGTTAAACTTGTTCTCACCGCTGGGCAGCAATAGTCCACTTTGATTCAAATCTTTTGAATTTTGTTTGATTAATAATTTAGGTTTTCTTGTTTCTTGTTTCTTGTATATGGGTTGTAATTGTTTGTAGATTGCAAACAGTACCTATAATTCTTATTACTTTGTTTGTGCATTTCAATTGTAACTTGTTCATTTCGTTAGTTGCTAGAAAGGCCTTAAGGTCTAATCATGCAGTTAGGCATATATAATTTGAATAGGTCTATGTAGTAAGGAAATATATGTAGTAGTCCATAGATGAACTCCACTACCATACGGTAGCAGCAGGGACTGCTCCGTCACCATCGCAGTTTACTGCAGTAGGTGGCAGTATGCTAGCCGCCGGGTAGCACCACGACACAGCAGCCATCTACTGTGTGTCGGGTTAGCTTAACTTCCGCCAAGGAAGTTGATGTGGCACCTGGCGGGCCAGGGGGTGGACACTTGATTGTGGTTGCTGCGACGAGTGGAGACTGAATATAATAAAACGTGTGGAAGCAAAAGTTATCATTACTCCTCCTTTCTAGGGGGTCTACAGCATGCGGAGCAGGTTCCGAGTGGCCAACAAGGGCCCATCACATATACATCATCAGCCAATGTTTTGCCTGTGAACATTGGAATCATGTCATGCACATACTCATACAGGATCATGCTGGTCATGATTTTGTCATTAACCGGTTGTACACATTGGTTTTTTTTCTAGGTTACATTATTTTTTAGTAGTTTCGTAAATACCACTATGAGTTCTCCATTTCTTGTTGCAGCTGACAGTTTATTCCAGATATTGGGTCTCAGGTGAGCTGCAATAAGTTTCTTTTCACAGAAACGGCTTTACGCTGTGAGTGTTCTTCAGATGGTACTAGGTTGCCCGGCACTCCGATAGAAGTAACATGACCATTCATATCAAGATAATTGTAAACAATGGCCAATCTCAAGGCCATATAGGCTGCGATACTACAAGTAATCATAATGGGACAGGATTCTCTCCCGCAGGCCCGTATGTCATCCAGATAAATGTACATAGTAGGCTAAAATATCATATACAGGTTAGGAAAAAACTCTGGAAAAAACCCCAAAAAACTAACATAGAGACTACAAACACCTGAAGCCTCAAAAGGCTGGACCCAGCAGGAACAGGTAAACACTCCTGGGTGCGGGACCTAACCAAACAAGTATCTTACTGTCCAGCGTTGAAAGCAAGCACCCTCGCGGGTGTAATGTGATTGAGTGAGGAAAGACCGCACACGTTGAGGTCTGGTTACTCAATGGTTTATTCAGCCAGCACTAATCTACACTGGTCCCTTGTGTCACTGGTCCCGGCTGGCTGGTTCATGGCCCGCCAAGCCTCAGTAAAATACACAACATCTCCCTTTCACAGAGAACAAAAGATAAATGATTCTGGAATATAAAAATAAGTACATAAGTAGAAATAATTTAAGCCAGTGGAATGCCGACAATTCAGTCTGTTAAATAAGTCTGGTGTGCAAAGATGGGTTTTCATACAGTTCAGTCCGATTTTCCTTATGAGCATTTCACGTATACAAATGTATGCATGTTGATGTTTGGTTACAACAGTCTGCATTATGTTCCAATAGCATCTGTTTCCACACCGGTTTCACATACATACATTATCTCCCCTTTGACAAAATATACAATGTAGTTTTACATAAATGCAATGTACACGTAATAACCCCACATCTGACACCATGTCATGTGATTTAGTGAGGAACGACCGCACACGTTGAAGTCTGGTTACTCAATGGTCCCTCATGTCGCTGGTCCCGGCCGGCTGGTTCACAGCCCGCCGAGCCTCAGTATGATACACAACAGCGGGAGCTTATACATTATACCAACCAATTATCTATCTGCACTGATATGAGGCAACAAATACTTATCAGCACCCTGTGTGTAAGATAACACCACTACAACTGGCCAGCTATTGAACACAAGCCGGGACGGCTTATAGCTATGGACAGTATAATACACCTCAATAAAAAAATGAAAAGAATTACAATAAATACCAGTCTAAGATTAATAAAAGTTTTTGAGCAAAAGAGTGGCTGGGTTAATATTACAAACAAATATGAATTTGAATGGGGAGAGGGTTTTCATGCCTTAGATATACTGGATGGGGGTAGTATTGCAATAAAACTGTTTTTCGCCGTTAACCCGGAGATCGCCACTAACCACGGGTTTGGTGCGCCAACTCTGCTTCATACATATGGGCCCAGAGGCCGTATGCATGATGTGGTGTTAGCATAGTTTGGTGTTAGCCGGTAACACCGGGTAGCTATCAATGCCATCGCGAAGTATGTCACGCCATATGCAGAGGCGCCTAAACGGGTCGTGTTAGCTAAACGTGAAGTTACTTATAGATTCGGGAAATCCCTCTGAGCCTGTTGCCGTTGAGCACCTGGTTGGGCTTAATATATTGCCTTCTCCACCCACTGGGAACCAGCAAGCCTTGTTACTGGTGAGCCTCTTCCCGGCGAGCACGCTATTTCACAATATCGCTGCCGATCCGGCGGCGGCCGCGTTAATATCGGTTCGATTATTAGTTTAATTTGACCAAAGTTCGGCGGCGGCGTTAATATCGCTTCGATTATAGGGTTAATTGGATGAAATTTCACTTATTGCGTATGTAATTCTGTTAAATATGATAGCATTGAATAGATTTGGCTGTAATATATCGCCGCCGATGCGGTGGTTGCCTTCTCCACACACCGGGAACCAGCAAGCCTTGTTACTGGTGAGCCTGTTCCCGGCGAGCACTGCATTCTGACAATATCGCCGCCGATTCGGTGATGGCGGCGATTTGCTTAGTTTACATTAGTCGATTCGACAATATTAATATCGCCGCTGATGTAGCGGCGGCGTTAATATCGCTTCGAGTTTAGGGTTAATTTGATGAAATTTCACTTATGGCGTATGTAATTCTGTTAAATATGATAGCATTGAATAGAGTTGGGCCTAATTGATACCTAACACCGCACTTAAACCACCTATGGAACAGGTTTACTGTAACCTAGTTTACGCTTGTGGTGTTAGTCTTATCACTGACTCTTGCATGCAACTTTTCGTCGCTAAACAGGGAATTCCCGCCAAACACCGTTTTGGCTCGTTAACACCGCTCCATGCATACATGCCCTGGGGTTTTAATCCACTGTGGAATACCGGTGTGTGTAGAAAGACTCGTTTTTCTTTAAGCAGCCACTGTCCTGCTTATAATTGAAACTGGCCCGCTTGTGCTCCTTTTGCTTTTTGTGGGTACATTAGTTGATTAAAGTTGCATAGTCCGATGCTTTTGGGTGTTTGCTATTTTCTGAGATAAATATCTGCTTTACTTTAGTTTGAAGTAACGTTAATTTTAAATGGCTAAGTTTGGAGATATTTTATGTCAAACCATGGCAAAATGATTTTGGCAAGCACGCCAAAACTCTGACACAATAGACTTCAGTAGGAGCAGTTTCTATTAATTGACTTATTATGCCCTTTTATGCAGCAAGAAATACGTAATAAGTGCACCAGTGTCTAAGTTGAATATGTAGATTCACATCTAGATAAGTGTTTTGGTTTTGAAAATTTGATGTTTTCATCAGACTATGCAACTTTAAGCAGGGGGGATTTCAATCATGGACGATTGGTCTTCCTCATTCCACTGCTCCTTGCCCTATCCTAAGAATTCCAAGTGCCAGGCTAGGAAGCGACAAGTATACATTTTTAAGTCATTGGTTTGACTCGCCCAGGGTTTGAACCGACGATCCCACGATCTACCAACATAGGAGACAGATGCTCTAACTCTTTCAGCCATCCCATCCTTCATGAATAGAGAGGGGATCTTGACCGATGTTTCTCCCTAATGTTGTCTACAGAATTGGACACGTCCGATCTGCCACCAGTAAGCCTGCTGTACCTTGCGCCTCAGTCAACTTCCTGACGGTTATGTATTAATTACCATACAAGCTATCCAGGAATTGAACAGGCTTTGCTTTACTGGAGAGACATCACTGACATGCTGCTTCAATCAGGGACATGATGCTTACATCACTGACTTGATGCTTATATCACTTACATGAAGCTTACATCACTGACATGATGCTTACATCACTGACATGATGCTTACATTACTGACATGATGCTTACATCACTGAGATGATGTTTACATCAGTGACATGACACTTCAATCACAGACATGATGCTTACATCATTGACATGATGCTTACATCACATACATTCTGCTTACATCACTGACATGATGATTACATCACAGCCATGATGCTTACATCACTGACATGGTACTTACATCGATGGTATGATGATTACATCACTGACATGATGATCACATCACAGGCGAGATGTTTACATTGCTGAGATGATGTTTACATCACTGACATAATGCTTACATCACTGACATGATGCTTACATCATTGACATGATGATTACAACACTGACATGTTGCTTACATCACTGACATGATGCTTACATCACTGACATGATGCGTACATCACTGACACTATACTTCAATCACTGATATGATGCTTACAGCACTGACATGATGCTTACATCACTGACATGATGCTTCCATCACTGAAATGTTGTTTACATCACTGATATGAGGCTCACATTACTGACCTGATGCTTACATCACTGACATGATGCTTACATCACTGACATGATGCTTACATCACTGAGATGATGTTTACATCACTGACATGCCGCTTCAATCACGGATATGATGCTTACATCACTGACATGATGCTTAGATGACATACATGATGCTTACATCACTGACCTTCTGCTTACATCACTGACTTGATGATGACATCACATACATGATGATTACATCACTGACATGGGTTTTACATCACTGACATGATGCTTACATCACTGACATGATGCTTACATCACTGAAATGATCTTTACATCACTGACATGATGTTAGCATCACTGGCATGATCCTTACATCACTGACATGTTGCTTACATCACTGATATGATCCTTACATCACTGACATGTTGCTTACATCACTGACATGATACTTCAATCACTGAAATGTTGTTTACATCACTGATATAAGGCTCACATTACTGACCTGATGCTTACATCACTGACATGATGCTTACATCACTGACCTGATGCTTACATCACTGCCATGATGCTTACATCACTGACATGATGCTTACATCACTGACATGATGCTTACATCACTGACATTATGCATGACACTCCAGTCACTGACATGACACTTCAATCACTGACTTGACACTTCAATCACATGACGCTGACATAACCTCATGAGCACTGCAATTCTCACACTTTGCCACTAGCCGACTAACCATTCAGCTAACTAGGCTTACGCCTAGGGGCCTCGAAGGGAGGTGTGGGGGGGGGGGGCCCTAGAGCATACTAAAAATGGTTTCAGTGAGTGTACCAAAGCTCAACCTGAGGGCTCCGGTGGCTCAACCGAGGAGTGCTGGTGGTAGCTAATCTGGTACTGCTCTTTCTATCAAGTATCATGTAGCGCTTCAAGCCACCACATACTGCGTCTGTAGTGTTATTGGTTGCTACTTATGGCCCATATGTATGAGCTAATTTGTAACCGTACCAGGGTTAAGGGCGGGTCCCAGGTTATCTAACCCCGGGGTTCCAAATGTGTCAGGGGGGATGTATGTGACCAAAATGCGCCCGAGTTAGCTAACGTTTCAGTTATTTATAGATTTGGGGAACCCCTGTGTGAGTATTTACATTCATCGATTCGACACTATTAATATCTCTGCCAATGCGGCGGCAGCCTTAATAACGGTTCGAATTTAGGGTTAAATTGATAAAATTTCACTATTTGGCTATGTAACTTTGTTAAATATGATCGCATTGAATAGATTTGGGCCTAATATATAGCCGACGATTCGGCGGCGGCGGCGGTGGCAGCGACGGCGGAGATTTGTTTACTTTACATTCGTCGATTCGACAGTATTAATATCGCCACCAATGCGGCGGTAGCCTTAATAATGCTTCGAATTTAGGGTTAAATTGGTAAAATTTCACTTATTGTGTATGTAATTCTGTTAAATATGGTCGCATTGAATAGATTTGGCCCTAATATATAGCCGCCGATTTGGCGGCGGCGGTGATGGACAGTATGGATATCGACATCCATGCGGTGGCGGCGGCGATTTGTTTACTTTACATTCATCGATTCGACACTATTAATATCGCCGCCAATGCGGCGGTAGCCTTAATAACGCTTCGAATTTAGGGTTAAATTGATAAAATTTCACTTATTGCATATCTAATTCTGTTAAATATGGTCGCATTGAATAGATTTGGGCCGAGTCGGTGCCTAACCCCAGCTTTAACCCTGCTTTCGCTTGGGTTTAGTGCAGGCGACTTTACGCTCGCGAGTTAGTTTAACCCCGACACATACATACACACTTTTCGCACGAAACCCGCACGACGCAGGGTTACAACGCTAACCCGGACACATACATATAGGCCATGGAGCGTGACGATGAATCTCTGCAGCACCTGCATCTCCTCTGGTGCTCGTGTTCGGGACACCCCGCATCCCCATTTGTTAAAGCCCTAATAGCCGGTAGTTCAGCCCGACATGCCAACGAACCATCCTCACCGAGCCTTTTAGACGTTTGTCTCCTCCATTGTAGCAGGCCTTAATGGTCCGGTCGGAATATAAACCACATTTATATACTTGTATATATATCCTCCCGTCTCTCTCTCCCTTCCCACTCCCCTCTCATCTCTCTCCTCCCCTCCATCCCTCACTCCTCCTCGGTCTCCCCTCTAACTCCCCTTTCCCTTCAACCTCCCCATTCCCCGCTCCCTTCCCCATCCCCTCCACCTCCCCATATCCCACCCATTCACCTCCCTCCTTTCCTCGTCCCCTCTGTCCTCCCCCCTCTATGTTCCACACCTTTTCTTGGAGATTTGTACTGCCTAACATGGATAAGTCTGAATAGACTTGTTTTCACCATTAAACAGTTTGTCGATAGAAAGCCAGAGCCTACAGTTTTACTGACCCTGGGATTTTTAACCTCCCACACCACATAGATATGGTATGAGATCAACTGGCCTTTGATGATGCTGTAAGTTATACACAGTGGTGGAAATCCAAATTGGCAGAGGTGGGGGTACGGGGAATCGAACCACCGACCTTCAGATTAGGAGTCCGACCTAGAAAAAAGTCAGACACTCTAACCACTCCGCCACAGAGAACACCACCTTCTTCCCCTCGGTCTTGCCCACCTCCCTCCCTCCACCTCCTCTCCTCTTCTATCTTCCCCTCCCCCATCACCTCGCTCCCCCTGCGTTTGTTACCGTGGAGGACTAAGCCTTACAGACAAGTATGGATAGGAGTCACTGGCGTGGTCTTAATCCTCAGGCATTCTGAGCGAGAAATACTACAATACCAACCTCCCCGACGCCGTCATACAAGCTGTAGGAGCTTAATATTATAACAATTAATAATATATATAACAACAATTAATAATATATATGAGGAGTTCAGGTGCAAAACCATGTAAGCGCCAATCCAAAAATTGACGTAAATATTGGATTCAAACCATGAAAAGGTTAGTTTTTCACATTCCTACATATTTTGTTCTTTGCTCTATAATCAAGAAGGCATCACAAGAAAAGTGGAATTAATGAGAATTACAATTATTTTCAGGTAAATCTTTTAATTTTAATTAGATTTTTGGATTGGCGTTTACCTGGTTTTGAGCCTGAACTCTTCATATGTTGTCCGGGGTGATGACAATGGGACATATTTCACCTATAGCAAGCTTCAAACCCACACTTGCCACTTTGGGGCTAACTGTCTAACGATTACACTACCTAGGGTCCCTAATGTCAGCGCACTATACACGCTTATCGGTATATGCGGCTCCTTGCCTGAGAGATCAGTGCAGACTACTACACTCGTCCCCCTGCAATTATACGTTTTACGAAAAATAGTTAGGTCCATAAGTCAGTTAAGCTTATAATTGCATAGATACAGGCAATCAACTTACCGTACGTAAACATGGTGTGTTCATCAACTATACATCACATAGATTGAATATAATCCAGGTCACAGCGACCAGTATCATAAGCCGTGTTCACACGGGCAAAATCTGAAGCGATTCAGCCAAGGCGAATACTACAAATCGAATTAGTGGCCCGTTCACATGGGTAGTACTTGGGGCCGGAAATCGATATCTGCGCATGAGCAAGTCCAGCCTGACCAGCGCCAGTTTTCGATTAGGCAACGTCACCACAAGAGAGTGAGTTCGACTTAGATATGTATGTACTGAATCGTATTGGTTTGGAATGGTCAAAACTTCAGGGCCCGTATGCATGGAGTGGTGTTAGAGACCCAAAACGCGTTTATTGCGCGATTTCTGGTTTAGCGCAGAAAAGTTGGTATGCATGGAGCAGTGTTAGGGCTAACACCGAGCGTTTAAACTCGGAAATTCTAACTCTGCTCATAGCAGGTTTACAGCGGTGTTAGTGTTAGGTTAGTGTCAGGATGGAACCCAAATCTACTCAATGCTATCATATTTAACAGAATTACATACGCAATAAGTGAAATTTTATCAATTTAACCCTAAATCCGAAGCGAAATTCACACCGCCGCTACATCGGCGGAGATATTAATATTTTCGAATCGACGAATGTAATGTAAACAAATCAGCGCCACCGCAGCGACGTCGATATCCATACTGTCCAACGTCAACTAAACATGGCCGCCACCGTCGCCGCCGAATCGGCGGCTATATATTACGGCCAAATCTATTCAATGCTGTCATATTTAACAGAATTCAATATGCAATAAGTGAAATTTAATCAGATTAACCCTAAAAGCGAAGCGATATTAACGCTGCCGCCGCATTGGCGGTGATATTAAGTGTCGAATCGACGAATGGAAGCAACCCCCGCCGCCGCCTCAGTAACAAGCGCGCTGGTTCCCGGTGGGTATTATATTAGGCCCAACCAGGTGCTCGCCGGCAACAGGTTCAGATAGATTTCCATAATGAATAAATTAATTCACGTTTAAGCGCCCATACATACGGCTTGACATAGTTCTCGACGACGCCGATAACCGGAGATAGGTACCCGGAGTTAGAGGTATAACACCACACGCCGCTAACACCGCTTCATGCATATGGCCCCTGCTGGGCAGTGAAACCCTAAAAATAAATGATGAACAAAATATATGTGCACCTCTAGCAGGTTCATAGAGCAAATTTACCGGAAAGTCAACACACTCAGGTCTCGACTGTCACATCCTTAATCTGCCTCAAGTAAGTCGGTTGCATTCACACGGGCAAAATAAATCGATTCACAGAAATCGACTCACGTAAACTACCTCGAGAGGTGGTTTACAGTATCCAGATCACAGGAATGGATTCAGCCCTAATTTGACTCACCCGCCTGTTCACACGAGAAATGTAAGCCGAACTAGGCAAGTCAATTTCTACGAATCGATTTACATTGCCCGTGTGAACACGGCTATATGTGTGATACAAATGGGAAATATTGCACCTAGATCTGGTTTTCAAATCCACACTTCTTGTGTTTCCGGGGCTGGTGTGCTAACCATTAGTCTATCTAGGCTCCCTGATGCAATCACTAAATCTTTATTGCAGTGATATATTATACAATATAGCACTTGATGTCCTTCAACAGTTGAATTTAGTCCGCCAACTAAATCCGCTCGCCATCCTGTACATTTTGCTGGTAGCAGAAGGCTAACTGGAGTCAGCAATCTAGGCGGTCTTCTTTTATTGTTGTTGTTCATTAAATTAACTAATTGAACAGTTCAAATTTCAATCACACACACACTTAATTGGTCTTCCTCATTCCACCGTTTGCCCTATCCTAGTAATACTGAGCACCAGGCTAGGTAGTGACAAGTATAACTTTCTAAGTAATTGATTTTCCTTCCCCCCCCCCCTCACTCAATTACTTACCTCAGCTATACTGTAATAGCGGGACAATTTTTGCAGCCACCCACTGTCTTATATTAGCCCCTTACACAGAACTTATTATCGCTAACTCACTAACCCCCTTCACAATCTACTAACATCTACCTTTTTATAATGTAAAGTCAACGGCCGGAAGACCAGTGCCTTGGCGCTGAAACAATCTATATTCTGATGAATAAACTGTTTTATCAAAAACAGTTTTAATTTTTAGTCGGCCAGGGTCCTAAACCCGGGTTCAAATGGAAATGTCACGCGGAAATGGCTCGGAGTACTCAACTAAATTGGCATCGGTCATCGGTCATCGGTTATCGGTTAATAGACAGACATTCTCTGGCCATAAGAGGATCCGACTGGTTCGAGGCCTGATTGGATTCGTCCAAGTTAGTCACTGCTGAGCAGTAAGGATTTATATTCACCGTTTGTAAGCCATGGTTTCAGGAAAGTTCCATGGTGCATCGCCAGTTACAGCCAAAACAATCAGCAATCAGTGCCAGTTACAATCAAATCAATCAGCAATCATTGCCAGTTACAGTCAAATCAATCAGCAATCATCGCCAGTTACAGTCAAAACAATAAGCAACCATTGCCAGTTGCAGTCAAAAGAATCAGCAATCATCGCCAGTTACAGCCAAAGCAATCAGCATTCATTGCCAGTAACATTCAAACCAATCAGCAATCAGTGTCACTTACAATAAAAACAATCGGCAATCATTGCCAGTTACAGTCAAAACAATCAGCAATCATTGATAGTTGCAGTCAAAACAATCAGCAATCATTGCCAGTTACATTCAACCCAATCAGCAATCATTGCCAGTTACAGTCAAAACAATAAGCAATCATTGCCAGTTACAGTCAACCAATCAGCATTCATAGCCAGTTACAGTCAAATCAATCAGCAACCATCGCCAGTTAGGTCAGTTACAGTCAAAACAATCAGCAAGCATTGTCAGTTAAAGTCAAACCAATCAGCAATCATTGCCAGTTAGTTACATTCAAAACAATCAGCAATCATTGCCAGTTACAGTTAAAAGAATCAGCAATCATCTCCAGTTACAATCAGTGCTATCCATTCAACTAGCCGAGAGCTGCCTATTGGCCAATCAGGGGCCTTGTTGCGTAGTGTCTACTGATTGGTTCCGCATAGGCACAAGCTCACAATGCACACTGCGCTAATGCTATACTAGTGCCAGTGTAAATGAGTGTTTATGTATGTGATGGCGGGAGACGAGGGGCGGTGCAGTGTGGGTGCAGATGTCCTACAGTACTGACGAGTAGATCCACCAAAGACACTCGAACACTTAGATGGGTCGGGTGGTTGTTGAACGTTTATCTCCTGCCAACATTCAAGATCATATTAGGACAGGTACTGACCTAGGATAGTGCACATTCATGGCGGGTTCATAGTGCTGTCCCACTGGGAAAGCAGCCACTCAGCCACATTATCCTGACACTGAGCTAACCAGTCCTTGCCCTATCCTATTAATGCCAAGTGCGGGGCTAGGAAGCGACAAATATCAGTTCTATAAGTCATTGATTTGATTCGACCGGGTTCGGCCACTGCACCGACTACTAAGATGGGTGACGCACTCATTATAATCAGTTCGCTTGTGGTACTCCTGGAGGTAAGGATGTAAAGCCATCTGATGGACGTTTTATATTAATCTACTTGATTTGGATAAACACACAGACCATAACAATACTACATTAGAACCGACGACGACCCTTCGCTTAACGATCCCCTTCCATGCGTAGACGTTTTTTTAATTTAGAAACCACCTTCAATTTGTTTGATTATTCCTCCAATAACAGAACACCTGTTATTTAAGGACAACGTTGATCTGCGTGCAGTTTGTTTCTTGAAAGGGAGTGTTATTTTTGTAATACCACTTCCCAGATATCTTAAGCCCATCTCCTGTACACATAGCAGGTTGGACAACATCGACCTGTGCTCCTCCGGAATTATTTTTCAGGGATTTTTTATTGATGGAGGCTGTCAGAATACTAGTCGCTTCCCAGGCTGGCGCTCAGAATTCATAGGATAAGGCAAGGACTGGTTAGCTTAGTGTCAGGATAACGTCAGGACACGTATGTCCGACGGTGTCCGGTATAAGTGTTGTGCTTGTTAAAAACTTGTACCGGACACCGCCGGACACCACCGGACCCCGCCGGATGGGTACCGGACATGTACCGGACATCGCCGTACAGTACCGGACAGTGTCCGGTTGTCGTCCGGTTCCCCAGTCCGGTAAGGTGTGACTGGGCCTTAAGTTGTATATGTAGGATCAAGTTGACATGATTAGGGTGGGGGTATCTAAGTTGTATATGTAGGATCAAGTCGACATGATTAGGGTGGGGGTATCTAAGTTGTATATGTAGGATAACGTCTACATGATTAATGTGGGTGTATCTAAGTTGTATATGTAGGATCAAGTCGACATAATTAAGGTGGGGGTATCTAAGTTGTATATGTAGGATCAAGTTAACATGATGAGGGTGGGGGTATCTAAGTTGTATATGTAGGGTCAAGTCAACATGATGAGTGTGGGGGTATCTAAGTTGTATATGTAGGACCAAGTCTACATGATGAGTGTGGGGGTATCTAAGTTGTATATGTAGGATCAAGTCAACATGATGAGTGTGGGAGTATCTAAGTTGTATATGTAGGATAAAATCTACATGATGAGTGTGGAGGTATCTAAGTTGTATATGTAGGATCGAGTCTACATGATGAGTGTGGGGGTATCTAAGTTGTATATGTAGGATCAAGTCTACATGATGAGTGTGGAGGTAACTAAGTTAGATATGTAGGATAAAGTCTACATGATTAACGTGGGGGTATCTAAGTTGTATATGTAGTATCAAGTCTACATGATTAACGTGGGGGTATGTAAGTTGTATATGTAGGATCATAGTCGACATGATTAGGGTGGGGGTATCTAAGTTGTATATGTAGGATAAAGTCGACATGATTAAGGTGGGGGTATCTAAGTTGTATATGTAGGACCAAGTCAACATGATTAAGGTGAGGGTATCTAAGTTGTATATGTAAGATCAAGTCGACATGATTAGGGTGGGGATATCTAAGTTGTATATGTAGGATCACGTCGACATGATTAAGGTGGGGGTATCTAAGTTGTATATGTAGGATAAAGTCTACATGATTAAGGTGGGGGTATCTAAGTTGTATATGTAGGATCAAGTCAACATGATGAGTGTGGGGATATCTAAGTTGTATATGTAGGATCACGTCTACATGATTAAGGTGGGGGTATCTGAGTTGTATATGTAGGATCAAGTCTACATGATGAGCGTGGGGGTATCTAAGTTCTATATGTAGGATCGCATCTACATGATGAATGTGGGGGTATCTAAGTTGGCTATGTACGATAAAGTAGATGTGATGGGTGTGGGGGCATCTAAGTTGTATATGTAGGATCGCATCTACATGATGAATGTGGGGGTATCTAAGTTGGCTATGTAGGATAAAGTCTACATGGTGAGTGTGGGGGTATCTCCTTGAAGATTTATACTGCCTATCATGGATAAGTCTGAATAGACTTGTTTTCACCATTAGACAGTTTGTCGATAGAAACCCTGAGTCTACACTTTTACCGACCCAATGGATTTTTAACCTCCCCCACCACATAGACATGGTATGAGAGCAACTGGCCTTTGATGTCGCTGTAAGTTATACACAGCGGTGGAAATCCAAATTGGCAGAGGTGGGGGCACGGGGAATTGAACCACCGACCTTCAGATTAGGAGTCCGACCTAGAAAAAAAGTCAGACACTCTAACCACTCCGCCACAGAGAACACTAAGTTGTATATGTAGGATCACGTCTACATGATGAGTGTGGGGGTATCTAAGTTGGATATGTAGGATAAAGTCTACAGCATGAAGGTGCGGGTATCTAAGTTGTATGTGTAGGATAAAGTCTACATGATGAGTGTGGGGGTATCTAAGTTGGATATGTAGGATCAAGTTTAATAATGAGTGTTGGGTATCTAAGTTGGTTATGTTGGATCAGTTCTATATAATGAGGTTACGGGTATCTCGGTAAGGAGTACTATGAAGACAAAATCAGTGCGAACCCAATTTGGGAGGTAAAAATAATTTATTCCGTGAATAAACAACAGCGTCAAGGTAATATTGTAATTTCAGATGGTGCTTGGTCATAAACCCCACTCAATCAATTGGCAGCTCCGATAGGCAATTCATGGTTAACAAGTTGAAAGCCGCCCTCACCTCCTCACCCCCTCACCCCAACCCCGGGTGTCGTGGGAGGGGGTTATAAGCACGTCAGCACGCCAAAGTAAGTGTGTCGGTGATTGGCCTAGCCTTATCACATGACCGGAGCCACGCTACCCTCATTTAATGGCAACTAGGTCACGGCGGAAACCAGGCTGTAAAACCAGAGGGCGGTGCTTGGTTGTGGTGTTGCGGGGCCGGTGTGACGCCGAAGCAGCTATTCCAAATAAGGTATTGCTGGTTTTCTTTGTATAACTTTATCGATTACTTTTTATTCCCATCCGTAGTCCATACAAACACAATAGAACTTAACAGCTTGAAACTGTGTGCACATGGCATATATAATATTTTGTCGACATATACTTTTCTAAAAGATTCAGGTTTGTAATGAAGCCATAACTGAAATGGCGGAATGGGCAGATAGTGGTATGGTGAGGCGCCACCTGTAGGGCAGGAGGGGAACTAATGGAGCTGCTTCGTAGCAGACCTCCCGCTCTCCAGGTCGCTCTTCAGCCTCCAGTAACCCATACTACAACGGTAATTATCTAAGGAGGTTACAGGAGCAGTAGTAGAAGACAATAACAAATAATAACAAGCAGGATAATTACATACATGAATACTATTTACATGAATGTGGTATACGTCATATAATGAAGGTCATACAGTATGAAGTAGGCGCTCAATTCATTCGGCCACCCAGTCTAATATTACGCAGTAAGGATATTGTACCATGCCCTGATTTTCCACTAAGTCACGTTATCCTGATATTCAGCTAGCGAGTACTTGCCGTCTCCTAGTAATGCCAAGTGCCAGGCTAGGTAGTGACAAGTATAAATTATATATGTCATTGTGTAGAATCTAATGCTTGACTTGGCCAGGTTTTGAACTTCCGACCTTTCTCATAGGAAGCCAGCACTCTACTGATTCGGCCATTGGGTCAAACTCCCGGCAATCAGATTGGTTCACAAGCCAAACAAATAGGGTTTTCAGCTGTGGGTCGGTTGATTTTAACAGGGAGCCGTACATGGCCTAAAGGTTCGGACGCTGGCCAAGGAATGATAGAACTCTGGTTTCAGAGAAGACTTTTCTTTTCACCAACGAACAACAACTAAACCACTCCCCCTCACTGCTCACAACAGGGTCTGGCAGCTGAATAAGGAACTTCCCCCTTGATCGTGCTCTCAGCATCAGTTATCTGTTCTATGCACTCACGTAGAGGTCAATCACTGTCGAGCCCGCTCCACACGAAATTAGGTCAAGTCCATTAAAGTATGGTGGGTTTTTTGTTGTTGGTTTTTTCTTTTGCAAAAAAAGGACTCGCCCCCCTGCCACGTCAATCTGATTGGTCGAGGTCATCGGACAAGAGTGCAATGATTTTCAAACAGATCTAATATTTCCTGCTAAGTCAGATTAAAAAAAAAAAAAAATTGGTCAGAATGAAGATCAAGTCAGATCCAACGAGTCCTGAGACTATATTTTCAGAGTTCTCCGACGCTAAAGAAATCCTACCAAGATTGGTTGGCTAGTTGTTAGAGTTTAATATCCTGACAACATCTAAGGTCATATCAGGACGGCTACCGACTTGTGACAGTACACACTCATGGCGACTTTATAGTGCCCAGGCCCCCCAGCACCATGACCTGATATCTGACTCAGTCACATTATCCTTACACTGCTATTAATGCTGAGCGCCAGGCTAGGAACTGACAAGTATCAATTTGATAAGTCATTGGTTTGACTTGACCGGGAACCAAACTCCCAACATTCCGCACACGAGGCCCATGCTCTACCGATTCGGCCACCACCCCCAGTGGCGGAATTAGGTCAAGTCCACTAAAGTGCGGTGTTGGTTTTTGTGGTGGTTTTTGCAACAAAGGAGTTGCCCCTACTAATTCTGCGATGTCCAATCTGATTGGTCGAGGTCATCGGACAAGGAAGCAATGATAATATTCTCCACTAATTCAGATTTTTACCAAGAATGAGGATCAAGTCAGATCGAATGAGTTTGGATATTTTCAGAGTCCACCGACACAGTCAGGTGACCCTAACAAGGTGGTCAAGCCTGATTCTCTAGGCTGGCCGATATGTAAATCCTTTATTATATATTCATGGCCCAATCTGATTGCCTGAAACTGGACGTGGTGACCCAATCGGTAGACTGCTTGCTTCCCGTTAGGAAGATCAGGATTTTGAAACCTTGCCAAGTCAAGACAATGACATATAACATTTATTCTTGTTGCTACCTATCCTGGCGCTAAACATTACTAGGATAGGAAAAGTACTGGTTAGCTCAGTATCAGGATAATGTGACTGAGTGGAAAATCGGGTCATGGTGCTGGTGGCCTGATCTCCCAGTGGGGCAGCACTGTAAATATTGTCATGGGTGTCCACTGTCACAAGTCGGTACCCATCCTGATATAATCTTGATGATGTTGCCAGGATGTAAAACCCCAATGAACATTGCCCTGTGAACTACTGAGAGTAGCCATGCGATACTAACTATACTGGCCCTGAATATGTTTCGAGACTTAACAAAAACAGTCTAGCCACACCACCTATACACAGAGGACGCAGGATTTGGAATGAGCTGCCCCACTCAAGTTAGAGCCACTGTGACATGTCTGCTTTTCAAGTCATCGCTCAAAATATATCTCGCTGGCCTGACCCTTTAAATCACATAATAAACTGATGTCGCCGGCCCCGCATACCCCAACCTCCATATCTACCCCGGCCCCACTGCATAATCCTCAGCTCCACCCTGATCCCAATAACATCCGAACCCTCGCCACTACTCTCTATCCCTCTCCTAACCAACCAACTTATAATACTCCACCCGTGGCTAATCTACAAACTTATAATACTCCACCCATGGCTACTCTACAAACTTATAATACTCCACCCATGGCTAATCTACACACTTATAATACTCCACCCATTGCTAATCTACAAACTTATAATACTCCACCCGTGGCTAATCTACAAACTTATAAAACTCTACCCGTGGCTAATCTACAAACCTATAATACTCCACCCATTGCTAATCTACAAACTTATAATACTCCACCCGTGGCTAATCTACAAACTTATAATACTCCACCCATTGCTAATCTACAAACTTATAATACTCCACCCGTGGCTAATCTACACACTTATAAAACTCTACCCGCGGCTAATCTACAAACTTATAATAATCCACCCACGGGTAATCTACAAACTTATAATACTCCAGCCATGGCTAATCTACAAACTTATAATACTCCAGCCATGGCTAATCTACAAACTTATAATACTCCAGCGGCAGCTAATCTACAAACTTATAATAATCCACCCACGGCTAATCTACAAACTTATAATACTCCAGCCATGGCTAATCTACAAACTTATAATACTCCAGCCATGGCTAATCTACAAACTTATAATAATCCACATGTGGCTAATCTACACACTTATAATACTCCACCCACAGCTAATCTACAAACTTATACTACTCCCCCTGTGGCTAATCTACAAACTTATAAAACTCCCCCAGTAGCTAATCTACAAACTTATAATACTCCACCCATGGCTAATCTACAAACTTATAATACTCCACCCATTGCTAATCTACAAACGTATACTACTCCACCCATTGCTAATCTACAAACTTATAAAACTCCACACACGGTTAATCTACAAACTTATAATACTCCACCCACGGCTAATCTACACACTTATAATACTCCACCCACAGCTAATCTACAAACTTATACTAGTCCACCTGTGGCTAATCTACAAACTTATAAAACTCCACCAGTGGCTAATCTACAAACTTATAATACTCCACCCACAGCTAATCTACAGACTTATAAAACTCCACCAGTGGCTAATCTACAAACTTATAATACTCCACCAGCAGCTAATCTACAAACTTATAATACTCCACCAGCAGCAAATCTACAAACTTATAATACTCCACCCGTGGCTAATCTACAAACTTATAATACTCCACCCATGGCTAATCTACAAACTTATAATACTCCAGCGGCAGCTAATCTACAAACTTATAATAATCCACCCACTGCTAATCTACAAACTTATAATACTCCAGCCATGGCTAATCTACAAACTTATAATACTCCACCAGCAGCTAATCTACAAACTTATAATACTCCACCCATTGCTAATCTACAAACTTATAAAACTCCACCCATGGCTAATCTACAAACTTATAATACTCCACCTGTGGCTAATCTACAAACTTATAATACTCCACCCTTGGCTAATCTACAACCTTATAAAACTCCACCCATGGCTAATCTACAAACTTATAATACTCCAACCGCGGCTAATCTACTAACTTATAATACTCCACCCACAGGTAATCTACAAACTTATAATACTCCACCCACAGCTAATCTACAAACTAATAATACTCCACCCGTGGCTAATCTACAAACTTATAATACTCCACCCACGGCTAATGTACAAAACCATTAAAGATCCCTTCAACCTCGGCACCCCATTTCGTCCAGGAACTTAGATCATAATGAACCATGCACATGCATTAATTAACCTCCCATTGAGATTATCTCTACTATTTTACAGTAAGTCTAGTTTATGCAAGTACATAATTAAAAATTGGTGAAAGGCAATTAAGCAAAGGGTTATTGAGTGAATGGTACAGGCAATGGGTCGAATCATGACACCTGAGTAGGCCAATTGGCAGCACCAGGCAAGGCAGAAAGCCTGTCCATTTGCCTGAGTTGTTAAGTGTAGTCAATAGCTGTGAAGTGTCAAGGAAGATGCCAAGCAGAGGCACAGTTCAAAGATAATCAGTTCACGGATAATTATACTTGTATAATGCTTATACAACACCTCTCCAATGCTGTCGCCATTCGCATGCATCATCCCATTTAAGAACAATCATCATTATCATAATAACAAAGTTGTGTAAATATACTGTAACCATGCATGTAAAACCTTCTCTATGGATAGTGATCCATGATATATATGTCAGTTCTAAATATTTATAGACAGCCTATCCAACAATGTAAGTATTGCTTGGTCTACGTCACTCTGACAACAGAGGAGCGTCACTAATGCTGAATGACTAATTGTCACATCTTGATCTCAGTGACCTTGATTGTGTCCTAAATAACTCACAGATAATTGGTTATTCAAGATATGCAAAGCATCAATTTTCATATTCGATCACGATAATGTGAATAAGTACAGTCGTATCAGTCACGTTACTAATCATTTAAAAGGGCTCGAATATGACAAAAAACACTTGACCTATTGACCATTATTATGATCAAATACCACAAGTCATAATTTGCATAGTTTGAAACAATGTTGTTACTAGGAGTTATTTATCGCCCAACCATGGTTTAGGGTTTATGTGGTCAGGCTGTGGCTGTTACCGTCAATGACTATTGTCAGTGACTGTCATCAGTGACTCTCCTCAGCGACACAGACAGGGTCTTGAAAAGTGGTTCAAACCTTCTCACTTAAAGTAAATTTGAAGGATTTTGAGTATGCTTTATAAAATCAGGGAAGAAAGTGGTTCCCAGGAAAAAAAGCAGAAATGCGGACATTCTCCCATAGGTTTAGCATTGTCAGGGAATCGCATAAAATTTCCGGAAGTTGTGTTTCATATATATTGGAATACGCTGATAGTGCTGCATCATTTGAAGCATGTATTAGTAGTATACACTGATAGTGCTGCAGCATCTGAAGCATTTATTACTAGTATACGCTGATAGTGCTGCGGCATCTGCACCACATAGTTGTATACATTAATGGAGTTGCAG
Organism: Branchipolynoe longqiensis; assembly: GCA_030323885.1. Taxonomy (NCBI): domain Eukaryota; kingdom Metazoa; phylum Annelida; class Polychaeta; order Phyllodocida; family Polynoidae; genus Branchipolynoe; species Branchipolynoe longqiensis. Next base: position 15,781,897 of record CM059202.1, read on the forward strand.
GATTGAAAAATCCCGGAAAATCCGCGAAATCTCGGAGATCTTTCATCCTTGTATAATCCATCTAGTGCACTCTTTCTGTCCTTGTATGACGTCACACAGAAGTATTACTAATAGCCATGGGCTACTTAAAGTCTAATGGTTCTGGGTAAACCAAACACGACCTACTCCATTCCACATCAAATAGCCCATTCTAAGTGTGAGTTTTCATTAAGTTACATTGATAGGGTTGCCACAGACCAGATGTGCCAAAATCCCCTGACATTTCCCTGACTTTTCCCTGACAAATTTCATTTTCCCATGAAAATTAAATTTTTCTCTGACAAATAAGACGAGAAAATCTTTTAATTAAATGGCCTCCAATCACCCCTACAGCCGTTCTTTCCTCCCATTTATTTTGTATTTTTAGGCCCGGACTTTCGAAACACCATATCATAAACTGTTATAAACCTTTCTTGGCAACTCATGTGGCCAAGGTGATTCCGGGTCACAGCAAGGCCCCATACTTTGTAAGTTTTGATGACAACCAAATATATACTAAAATAATTGCATAAGTATGTGGTATATTTGTTATGAGCAGAGTGGAATCTGGTATATTTTCTTTTCTTCAAATACACAGATTTCGAGGGTGTCAGAGTTGGCCAATTCTTCACACACAAATCTGGAAATTTTCCCCTGACAAATTCCAAAATTCCCTGACAATTCACTGACCTTGGAAAAAACACCTTTTCCATCATTGTTCCCTGACGTGTGGCAACTTTGATTGAATATTCATGTAAGGAATATATGGTAAGACAATCGTTCTCAGAAGTTGTGTACCAATAGTGTGACATCAGTACCACAAAATCAAAATGCTGCCAAAGTCCTATAAACAAGTTTCCTCAATGTGTATGTCCTTTTGCATCTGAATAATTGAAAATAAACATATTCTGGAATTTTTAAGTAGGTCAAATGATACTCACACCCAATAAATAGCAGTATAGCATGGAAACCAATCTGACTCCAAAATCAAATATTTTCCACACAAAACTTGACATTTTTCGGACATTTCACATGTCACTTGCTTTATAAACAATAGTAATAATAATTTGTAACCTCATTGCTATGGTTTTGTCTTATTTGTGAATATTAAAGAGAAAAACAAAAAAATAGTAGCAAGGTAACAGTCAAAGTGGAAACAACAATTTTACACAAATGTTCGGCTCAAATTTCAATGTTTAGGGGCAATTTCAGGATTTATCTTTTACTATACCATAACTGGGTCCATGCATAGAGTGTCAAATGGTGAAAATATTTCTTGTACTGTATCTGTACTCAGTGTTTGATACAGAGTTTCATAGTACTTGCAAGTGGAAACGAAATGTTACGATGTTAATGACTCCAGAAAAGGTTAACTATTTCGTAATTTAATTTTTTTTTTTAGAAATAAATGTCTTCAACTTAATGAAGATATTGTATATGACCATTTGAAGTGAAATGAGCTGTTGTTCAGAGGTTTTCATTAAGTTTGTGACACTTTATTGCTGTTGCTAGAGTTGCTCAATCCTGTTGACAATGTCACAAATTAGTGATGTAATTTCTATGTATTTAGCTACATCCATCCCAATAAGATACATAATACACAATATTAACATTTACTTTTGATCTAAAATATCTCCCACATTATTGGGCTAAATGATGAAATCTAAATATTGACACTCCAATAATGGGTTCCTTTGAAATATGCATTTCAAATAGACTACCTCAAGTGGTACACAGTTTCTGAGAACGACCCATATCTTTACAGTGGCCAAGCAATTGATGATGGTAAGTGATAACTAAACATATTACTTCGCTGGTAAACACTGTGCGTCATGATCTAAACTGCGGCTTGTGCTGCACTTTTTCTTGATACAACAGACAGTTCTAATCTAATGACACCGTGAAATATAGCCAGTCAGTGCGAGCTTCATCAGTCACGCGTTGCTTCCGCCTGGGTATCTCCCACATTAGCAACACATGGTATGCTGTGTTGTGTCCATGGCATGGTTTGTATCTTAATACAAAAACTGTTCATCTTAGTGTATTACTGCTTCTGGCAAGTAGACAACAATAACATTTAAGGTGGCATAAAGCGATGGTTTTGATCTTATACCATATTTTTAGATAAATATATTATGTTGAACAGTATAATGCTTCTTTGTTTTAGTATCTCTGTAAGTCAGGCTACATCACTGTAAATCAGGCTATGTCTCTTTAACCCATGCTATGCTCTGTAAATCAGGCTGTATATCAGTAACCCCTGCTATATCTCTGTAGCTCATTCTATAACTCTGGAAGTCAGGCTATATCTCTGTAATTCAGGGTATATCTCTATAAGCCATAGTATTTCTCAGTAGCATATGGTATTTCTCTGTAAGTGAGGATGTGTGTCTGTAAGATATACTATATCGCTGTAAGTGAGGCTACATCTATGAACGTCAGGATTCATTTTGTACCCTATCCTATATCTCTGTAACCGTTGATATATCTCTAAGTCAGGCTATATCTCATTAACCCATGTTATATATTTGTAAGTGAGGCTCTATCTCTGTAAGTTAGACTATATCTCTGTAAATGAGGCTATATCTAGGTAAGCCAAGCTTAATATATGTAAGCCACGTTATATCTCTGGAAGCCAGGCCATATCTACGTAACCCATGCTATATCTATGTAACCCATGCTATATCTATGTAACCCATGCTATATCTATATACCCCAGGCTATATCTATATAACCCAGGCTAAATCTATGTAACCCATGCTATATCTATATAACCCATGCTATATCTATGTAACCCATGCTTTATATATAACCCAGGTTATATCTATATAACCCAGGCTATATCTCTGTGAGTCAGGTCTTATCTCATTAACCCATGTTATAGATTTGTACGTGAGGCTATATATCTCTGTAAGTTACACCATATCTCTGTAGGTGAGGTTATATCTAGGTCAGTCAGGCTTCATCTATGTAACCTACATTATATCTCTGGAAGCCAGGCTATACCTATGTAAGTTGTGCTATATCACTGTGTGTCAGGCTATATCCATGTTAAGTCAGGATATATCACTTTACCTCAGGCCAGATGCTTGTCAGCTGCACCCGTGGCTCGTCGCGCCTCACACAGTGGGAGGGGGTGGCCGTCTGACAGCTTCCCTCACTAGAGGGCGTCACATGCCTTGTGTGTGACATGGTAGCTGGTTACCGGGTACCCTGGGGCTAAGCAGCTCGGAGGCATCTTGTGTAAGAAAGCAGGCAAACAGGTACGCAGTTGGTGCCCGCCTACATGAGCGTAGATCAAGGCTCTTAAGGGCCGGTCACACATACGTTAGTGAACGTAGTTGAACGTAGTGGAGGCTAACGTAGTTCAACGTAATTCAACATAGTTCAATGTAGTTCAACGTAATGCAACGTAGTGCAACGTAGTGCAACGTACCGGCATCCATACTTCTCTGTGATGATACTTTGATAAGAACGTATGTGAGCAGTGAGTTCCGATTTAAGCTTTGGACATGTACGAAAGAGCACTAGGTTAGAGACAGACATAGCCTACGTGGTGATAACATACTCTAGCGTACTCTAGCGTACTCTAGCATACTTCTTAATGTACAATAGCATACTCTAGCATACCTTAGCATACCCTAGCATACTTTGACCTGGACAAAACCTTGAACGTAGTTGAACGTAGTGGAGGGTAACATATTTGAACGCAATTGAACATATTTGGACGTACCGGGATCCGTACCGTAATGTACCGGGATCTGTACCATAAGGTATTTATCTGTACTATTAGGTGGGTCATCAACCAAGACCTGCTATACCTTAACGTATTTGAGCGTAGTGACAGAACGTTTCACCCACGTTTCACCCACGTTATTCTATCTACGTTCAACTACGTTCACTAACGTATGTATGACCGGCCCTTCAGTTAGCAAACACACAGGTAATCAGCGACCATGTCAATGTGTGAGCACCCGGTAGGTGCAATCACCCATACTTGTCTTTGTTTGTTTTCATAAAGCCGGTAATGATACAACTTAAAATAGTCTGCGTTCCGAAAGTGGAAGCTATTTTATTTTGCACAAGTGAAACATTGCTCCAATGCAAAGTTTTGAAATGAAGTAATTTTGAATTTGTACTCCAGCCAACACTGTAACTCCCAGACCTATTAGGCACTGCCATTGTTGATGCAGGGATGACAATCTCGGCGATTTGACAAATTTCCGCATTTTTTTATATTCACCGAGTAATGTTCACAAAATTAACATATATATTGACAGCAATTGGTTAGTCAGAATTCCTTCCTTATATGACTTTAGGTGTTGCTCGAACATGAACCCCGAATTATCTAAAGGTTGGCATGGGCGATAATAGATAATACACTCATGAAAAGGACAGTTGAAATCTGACTTCTGACATTTTTTCAGCGATTCCCTGACAATGCTAATCCTATGGGGGAAAATCCGCTTTTTCGCGGAAATTTGCCATTGATTAAATAGCCATGGTACTGAAACCCACTGGGTTGTGCCAAGGTCTCAGCTTAATTTCGGTGGTTTTGGCTGCCGATACCTGCTGCTGGGGGTCTCTTGGCTGCTGCTTTGGCTGCAGGGCTTCGAGCTGTGTATTTCACACATAGTAAAGTTGGAAAGAACTTGAGAAGCCACAACGTGGACACTGCAGGAATCCTGTGTTGGTGAATGGCGCGTCAAGTATGAGACGATCAAAGTCATTGAGAGACGCGCCTGACAACTACGTCACTTCCTATTTAGCCCGCCACCCGCCCACCCGCCCGCCTCTAGCGGTCAGCATGAGCATTCCGCACGGGCGGAGGGGTAATGGGCTGGGGAGTCTTTCATATAACTTTTAAACATAGTGCCATAGGGCTGATTCAGACAAAGGGAACGCTGCACCTAGAGTGGGATTTGAACCCATACTTCTTGCCAATCTAGGGATTGCCTCCTATCCAGTAGCCTATCTATGCATTGGGGCAGCACTATAAAGTCGCCATTAGCGTGCGCTGTCAGAAGTCGGTGTCAGTCCTGATATGACCTTAGATGCTGCTAAGACGAAAAACAACAACACAAACAGAATGTGATTAGATCCTTATGGGAGATTTAATGTGAACTGATGAGCTTTCTTTGTGACTTCCTACACGTCATGTTGCATTGTCTTTGTTTTTCATTAGGTGATTTATTTGATTCTACTCAGATCAGTTCAGATAGTGTTACAAAGGTTTGGTGATGGCGGGTGGTTTATTGTTACATTGAACCTTTTTGCAGAGTCTTTATTAATGGTCGGTTTCCAACTTTAGAATGAATTGCCTTCTCCAGGTTTTGTGCTTCGCGTAGCGTAAAGTGAGGCTGAGGAGAGGGAGGGTGTAACATCACACCACCTTCATACTCTTATTGGTGCGTTGTGTCTTGGTCTGTTGGCCTTTTAATGATTGTTTGAACAAAGATGGCGCGACTAGTAGGCCATGCTTTGCTATTGTCAGTGAGGCATTGCAAGCAAAGGGAACATTGCACATAAGACAGGATGCGAACCCACACGACTGCCATGCCAGAGCTTCTATACTAACCATTAGATTATCTAGGGTCCATGATGCAATTATCCGAGCTATGCCTACCTGTCTATGTCGTGCCATGCCTGAGAAGCCAGTGCATATGACTACACTCGTCCCCGTGGAATGGTTTATGTCCATTAGTTGTTTAATGATTACCGCTACATAATACAGGAAACACGTGACCATACAGCATGTAGCTTGTACATGAGATTAGTTACAGTGATGGTTGTACAAAAAAAGGGAACATTACACCGAGAACGGTCTCGAACCCACACTTCTGCCATTCCGGGGCAACAATCCTAGCCATTAGGCTCTCTAGGCTCCCTCATGCAATTACCCTACCCACTCCTATCTGTGTGTGTGGCGCCTTTCAGTGTGATGTCGGTTCAGACTAATAAACTATGCTCAACCATGGGTTCAAATTTATATGTAATCCTTGTTTATTTATATTTCCAGGTGTGTGGCATAAGAGACCTTCAGGTAAGCTCATCCACTCTATTTATAAGTCGATATGATAACATGTAATACAAGCGGTTTGTAATATTCGGTCTCTACCAGGATATTAAGAATATTATTTCTACCCATTAGTTACAGCATACGTAATATAGCTTCTAGACAATGACATGGATTCTTCATGCAACAGGATCCTTACAGCCGATAGCCCAAGGGGATGTCTATATTGAAGTACTACGGCATGTAACCCTATGAGGTCGGCATTAATCCCCCACCAAACACGGCTTGATCTCGCATACAGCTAGGTATAGGACACTCACAAGACAACTAAAGTTTACGTTACTACGACAGGCCAGTAGAGAAGTAATCTTTAATTGTTACAAACATTCCTTATATCAAGTTTACAGGTAGCCTCAATGTCAATCACATGCAATTACATCAAAGATGAGTAGTAGGTAACCAATTGTATGCCACTATCCTCACCGCCTCATGCCACACCCCCAACTTCCGCCTGGCCCAGTGACCAATTGCACTTACTCGCACCACCCCCTGGAATTGCCCTCCTGTCTGGCCCTGCAACTGATCGCCTACACCAACCCTTACTGTTCCATGCCCCACCCTCGGAGCGTCCTCTCACTCAGTGTCTCTATACACTGTAAACCCCTAAATATCGCTGATGTGTACATGCATGCTTTACTACTCTATAATTCACTTAAGGCGGAGACAGAAGTACCATACAGTGGTTTTTATTTTCATCAAGGTCATGTAAAGTTCAAGGTCAGGATAGTCGGTGGTCGGGTGCTAGTCCGTGTGTATGGTTCATTTAGTTCCTGGGGCTTTCGATCCCCATTGATGTTTTCTGGGACAGATCCGAAGCCCTCAACCCTTCCTGTGCTGTTCATTTTGAGGTGTGGGTGGGTGAAGTTAGGTGATGGAGTTCACTGGTCGGCACCTGGAGGAGTAGTGTGGACATGGAGGCGGTTCGCATTCAGACCTGGTCACATGAGGTTTTGGCAGTAAGCTGGTGTCTGGGTCCTCCTGTGAACCAGGTGGGGGTAGTTCCACCCGTAGCGCTAGATGGCCCCACCTATGGGTGTTCTTTCCCCTGGAGGTGGGTGGAGTCGGATCGGCGTCGTTTCAGGCTGCTCCCTGCCTCCGCCCCGTGAGTTATCCATGTTATGTTAACATGCACAATTCACTTAAGGCGGAGACAGAAGTACCATACAGTGGTTTTTATTATCATCAAGGTCATGTACAGTTCAAGTTCAGGATAGTTGGTGGTTGGATGCTAGTCCATGTGGATGGTTCATTTAGTTTTCTGGGCAAGATCCGAACCCTCAACCAAGTAGGTTAGAGAGGGTTCCTGGTCCGGTGCTGATCTGGCTTCTCGCCACATATGTGTGGATGGAGGCTCAGGACCATGTCCCCAGCTCCATGATGTCCCGGAGGGATGCGCCTGATACGGCACAAGCCTGTGCCCCCCCTCTCCTGAGGCTGTGTAGGGTGTAGTTGGCTGCATGGGGGTTCCCAGAGGCAGCCAGTGCCATCCTGAGTGCTCCAAGCGGGGCTGCTGGGATGAGGGGCACACCGCCCACTGCCAGGAAGGCTGGCCCGAGGGGGCATGGCCATTGGTAGGCAACGTAGACTGCCCAGGATGCAACTGGGCAGCACCAGGAGCCAGGAATGTCTGGGATTGGCACCTGATAGGCCTGCCTGGCCCTCCACCTGGTCTTGGTTGAGCCAACTGTAATGGTGAGGCAAGTTGGAGTGGGTATAATCTCTTCAATCTGGAGGGCGTGTCCTGGGACGTTGGGTGCTCCCATGTGGATGATGTTTCCTTGGCGGAGGAGGATGTGGTACCCTATCAGTATTGCTGCTGTTAGTACTCGTCCCATGGGGGCTGCTGTCGAGAGATATGAGACAACCTGTCATATGTCATTCCTGGTGAGGGGCGGGGCCTGACATGGGCTGTGTGTGGCGAGCCGTTGCACATGTCGCTTCATCAGGCTGACAGGGTAGGTGCTGAACACTTGTCTTAGCCCCGCTCAAGTAGTTAAGGACGGCTCCTGGTGTCGTGAGGATTTCTTTAAGGTGTAATATGGATGCTAGTAGGTCATACTGAGTTGGTGTGAGTGGATCGTTGCGGTGTTGGGTCGCGAAGTCAAGGCACCGTCTTGCCTGTACCGATTTGTTCCTCCAGGTTCCTGCTGTTAGTCCTGTGGAGTAGACCTCAAGGATGCATTTGTGTAGCCCGTCTGTGTAACCTAGGAATAGACAGGCAATTATGTATGAGCTTCCCAGGTTACCTACAATCCTGTAGTGAAGACATTGTCAAAGTTAACACACATTTCAGATAGTGCAAGTTTGGTACATAATGTGGTGGTGACGGCCCAAGCTTTGTGATCTGTGGAGTGCCTCACAGGAGTTTGTTGCTGCGAAGAGCCATATCTCTCAGGTGCAGGCTATGATTCTCCTATCGCGTCCTGCGCCATTCTTGAGGACTGGTTGGCTCACAGCATTGTCAGTATTTATGGTTATCCAGAACCTGTCAGGGTTGGGTGGGGCCAGTGTCCTGGGGCCACCACTAGGTTTATGGCCTCGAGGTTGGTGATGTTTGTTGTGCTAGTCCTGAGGCTGTCTGGGGAGTGCTAACCATAATACTCCGTGGGTGATTGGGCCCCACCCCAGCTGAGGAAGGAATCATATTCAATCACCCAGGGGTGCTTGAGGTCACTTGGTAGGAGTACCAGGCCTTTGGAGCACTTCGCAAACTCCAGGAACCAACGGATGTCGGCCTGGAGCTCATCAGGTACTTGCTGGCTGTCTGTGAAGGGTGCCTGCCTCAGTGCATGATGTATCCTCGCAATGAAGTTCCTGGCAGGGGTGACACATTTCGCTACGTGCTGGAGGCGGCCCACCAGCTTTTCCCACACTCGAGGAGGGTGTCAGTGAGTTTGTCGTCTGGGATTGTGACCTGCATCTTGTTGATGTCGATCTCGAAGTCCAGCTATTCTATGACCTTTATGGGCAGTATACACTTGTTGGGAGAGAGGCCGAGGCCGAGCTGGGCCGTGATGTGGATGCAGTCATCATATGGTCTCTCGGCGTCCTCCTTCTTAGGTGCCATGCCCACAAAATCATGGAGGTAACAGTGGACGAAGTGGCCCCCTCCTCCTGAGGAGGTACACACCCGTGGGTTTGTCGTCCTGGCCCAGGACATTGATGATGTGCGACACCCAAAGGCTGGGGCAATGTCAGTGTAGTACTGACCATCAATGGGTATGCCGAAGAGGGGGGTTGAGGGGGGGGGGCAGGTCCTGAGCTACCTGTATGCTCTGGCGAGGTCTGTTCCACAGGCGTACGCTCCCTTTCCCACTGGGGCATCCTCGTCCTCTGCGTCCATGATTTTTGGTAGACTGTATCTGCAGAGGAGGCCTTGGTAGTGCCCTTTCTTTATCCCGGAGTTGACAATGCTCCCCCTAGGCCAGCTGAAGTCGATGATGACACGCTTGTCGGTGGTGTTCTTCTTTGGGTGCGTCATGATTAGGCTGACCTGTCTCCCAGGGGCAAAGGGGGGCTTGTGGAAGGGGCTGAGGAGGGCACCATGGCCTATCTCGGTCTCAATATATGCCCTTATGGCATCGAGTTGTGCTGTGTCTCTTGCGTGGTTGGTTAGAGTTGCGGTATGGGGGCCTCATCATCATCATCATGCTGTGGGTCGCGATGCGACAAAGACTGCTTTCATTACTTGACTGCCGCTCTCCATTTAGCTCTCTGCTGTGAGAGTTGCATCCATGAGTCGGTCGTAATGTCTCTCAGCTTCAGGTTTCTCTTGATGGTATAAGAAACATGTCATGAAAGCTGCCAGCAAAAGTGTTGAAGTGCTGCTGGCTTTTGCAAGTTACCAGCGGCACTCTCTCGGGGAGCAAATAGAGGTTTCACACCAGCAAGAACATGTCAAGACAGGCGCAAAACTATTTGTCCCTGCAGTGGCTGGTCGGGAGATGTTGGGAGTTCCATACATCAACCGCCCTTAATGCTGCCACAGTGACATGGTTTTCTGTTTAGGGTTTGCTCCCTTAGCCTTCCGTTTTGTCAAGGACCTGTACCACAAGGCAGTGGTTTAGAACTCTGCAAGGCAGGGGGTCAAACTCCCTGAGGTATTGCTATACCTGCATACCTGGGGGACTGTCCACAACATAATCCACAGGCCAGCCAAACTCAAGGTAGTCGACTAGTTCCTTATTCTGATGGGCATCGTGCATCCGTCTCAACTGTGGTATGTTAAGGCCGGATGGTATGGGTATCCTGGCCCCCATGTAGTTGGGGAGTGCTGTGTGGCAAATCTCGATGTACATGGCCAGGTAGTTGGCATGTTGAGCCCTATTGGTCTTCGACTGGGTGTGGCCAGATGTCGGATGATATTAAGGGGAGGGTAGCGTATTTCCATCATCAGTGTTAAGGGTGGCAACAGTGGAGCATTGTTAAGGCACAGTCACTCTTGGGTGTTTGGCATTGTGGCGTATAGCCTCGTGTGTGCTTGTGTTGGTGTTGTTGTTTACTTGTGTGGGGGTGTGGGTGCCGGCCAGTGTGGGCATATCCTGGGCGGGCACTGCCGGATGGTCCAGTCTTGGTATTGTTGTTTGGTGCACGGCCATCTTGACTGGTGACGCCATGGTGTTATGGTGTGCATGATGGCGGTCATGGCTGTATGGGCCACTGCTACTGGTGTCGCCGCCTGACGTCATTGGGTCGCGGCGGCCACCGCTACCGGTGCAATATGATACACAGTCCCCGCTACAGTCGCAGAGTGGGTGTTTCTTCCATGCTACTTGCACCAGTGTCATCATTACTGCTTGCATATAGGCGTGTACCCCTGCCACTCCAGTGGCTCAGCGGCATGCATGGGGGCGTTCCTCCATTGTGTGGGGTACATTGAGTCTGCTTGGTTGCCAGTCGAGTGCCAACTACACATGCGTCCCTTTGTACGTGTTTTATAGAAGGAGCCGATTCTCATCTATCATATTGAACACTTGCTCGGACCAGAGCTTACACATGCTCCAGTCCCACACAGATGCCATGGTCATCAGTTGGTGGTGGTGCTCCAGCATGGTGACTTTCCATGGCTGTGGAACTGCCATATCTTTCCCCATCTTGAAGAGGACCGCACAGTACTCGGGCATGTCGCTTCACCCAGGCCTACCTTCTCTCATTTAGTACCACGCATTACATAAAGATGGTGGAGGAATTTAGGTCACCTCGTTTGCGGACGCCTGCTGAGCCTCCTGCTGCTAGCATGTCATTGATGGCTTCTGCGCAGTTGGTGTTATGATTCTCATTGTCTGGCATTGCGTATTGTCTGTAACCAGCGTGTATATTACTGTCCTCCATGTATGTATTGTTGAAGTGTGTCGCGTTGTATGTTATGGTGGGGGAGGATGCCGTTAGTGGAGGCCGGCGTCCATTGCCGGTGCCATTGGAATCGGTGGGAAAGTCGGTTGGGCCAGCACATTGCTAATAGTTGGGAAGCTGACTGTGATTGCATCATGTGGTGGTGCCTCCAGGCCCCTGCTGCTATCTCTTAGCTTCCATTGTAGTATCCATCCCAGTTTCCACTATCACGAGTATATCCGATCTCAGGTTGTTTCATGCATAAGACCTTTTTCACAGAACATGTTTCTGAATGGCATACTGACCATAACATCACTTTTTCCACTACCATCAGAGGCCTGGGCCTGTATGCATGGGGCGGTGTTTGCGAGCCAAAACTGGGTTTGGACGGGATTTCTAGTTTAGTGGCAAAAAGTCACTATGTCTGGAGCAGTGTTATGGAAACACCGCAAGCTTAAGGTCGGCTACGCTAACCCCAACCCATATCAAGTTTACCGTCGGTGTTAGGGACCGATTAGGCCCAAATCTATGAAATGACATCATATTTAACAGAATTACATACTCAAAACGTAAAATTTAATTAAATTAACCCTAAAATCGAACCGATATTAACGCTGCAGCTACATTGGCGGCGATATACATATTGTCGAATCGACGAATGTAAACAATACAAATGACCACCACCGCCGCCGTATCGGCGACTATATATTAGGCCCAAATCTATTCAATGATATCATATTTAACAGAATAAGATACTCAAGAAGTGAAATTTGGTCAAATTAACCACAAAATCGTAACGATATTAACGCTTCCGCCAAATTTTGGTCAAATGAAACCAATAATTGAACTGCTATTAACGCCGCCGCCTCAGAATTGGCGGCCATATTGTCAAATAGCATTGCTCGCCGGTAACAGGCTCAGAGGGATTTCCCAAATCTATAAATAACTTATAGGTTAGCTAACGCCACTGTACTTTGGACCCGTACATACCCCGTGACCGATTTTTCAACCCGAACCCTGTCCTTAACACCGGAGCCGATAAATAATTCTTCATGCATACGGCCCCAGGTTAATATTGATGGCAATCGTGTGTGAGGTATTTTACGGAGCATGCTGCACAGGGAGCTGCCGCCCACAATGTTAGTTCTTTCAACTGGTGTCAGAGGGTGCAGTGCTCTTGGAAATCTGCAAACGGCTCATTTAAAATAAACTAAATAACTGAGAATCCAAGCTAGCCACGCCCACATGCTCAGGTGACAGGTCACGTGACATGGCACGTGGGTAGCTGAGTTAAACTCATGACACTCATGACCATAAAATCCATATGGAATTATGCATGGCATATTACAAATATCTAGGTCGCACAGATAAAATCTCCCATTAATCCAAATATGTCAAAATATAAAATATGGTACGTAAAAATGCATGAATATACAATTCCATCAGATGAACCACACATGTGTCACTGAAGCCCTAGTTCCATACATACCAACTACACATCTGTCAGAGAGGTGCTGGTTCCCTACATACACGTATGTCAGACTAATCACACCGCTGTCAGAGAGGTGCTGGTTCCCTACATACATGTATGTCAGACTAATCACACAGCTGTCAGAGAGGTGCTGGTTCCCTACATACACGTATGTCAGACTAATCCCACAGCTGTCAGAGATGTGCTGGTTCCCTACATACACATATGTCAGACTAATCACACAGCTGTCAGAGAGGTGCTGGTTCCCTACATACATGTATGTCAGACTAATCCCACAGCTGTCAGAGATGTGCTGGTTCCCTACATACACATATGTCAGACTAATCACACAGCTGTCAGAGAGGTGCTGGTTCTCTACATACACGTATGTCAGAGTAATCACACAGCTGTCAGTGAGGTGATGGTTCCCTACATACCCGTGTGTCAGAGTAATCACGCAGCTGTCAGTGAGGTGATGGTTCTCTACATACCCGTCTATCAGAGTAATCACACAGCTGTCAGTGAGGTGATGGTTCCCTACATACACATCTGTCAGAGTAATCAAACAGCTGTCAGTGAGGTGATGGTTCCCTACATACCCATCTGTCATATTAATCACACAGCTCTCAGTGAGGTGACTGTTCCCTACATACCTGTCAGTCAGTCTAACAACACAGCTGTCAGTGAGGTGCTGGTTCTGTACATACCCGTCTGTCACACTAATCACACAACTGTCACTTAATCTCTGGTTCTCTACATATGCATCTGTCAGACCAACCACACAGCTGTAAGTGAGGTGATGGTTCCCTACATATGCATCTGTCAGATCAACCATGCAGCTGTCAGTAAGGTGCTGGTTCCCTACATACCCGTCTCTCAGACCAACCACACATCTATCAGTAAGGTGCTAGTTCCCTACATACCCATCGGTCAGACTAATCACACAGCTGTCAGTTAGGCGCTGGTTTGATCCTGGTCCCGCTGATTCCCTGGTTCCCCCAGGAGGGGTGCCCCGGGATGCCGGGCCAGGGGGGGGGGGCTGTATGAGGTCTACATGACATCAGCATGACGCGACGTCATGTCCAGCAGCACCAGCTGCATCTAATCATGATGGTGCGCATGCGCCCGCTGCCCACCAGCCTGTGGCGTCTGGGGCCAAATGTAAGACCAAGTTTTTATCGGCTCCCGTGTTAAGGACGGGCAGTGGGTTAGCTAACGTCGGTGTTGGAATATGTGTCACGGGAAATGTATTTGACCAAAGCGCGGCGGAGTTAGCTAACCAATGCGTTATTTATAGATTTGGGAAATCCCTCTGTGCCTGTACCTGGCAGGCACCGCTATTTGACAATATCGGCGGCCAGGAACCAGCAGCCTACTTAGTGGTGAGCCTGTTGCCGGCGAGCAACACTAATTGTTTAGTTTACATTTGTCGATTTGACACTATCAATATCGCCGCCAATGCGGCGGCAGCGTTAATAACAGTTAGAAATTTAGGGTTAAATTGATAAAATTTCACTTATTGCGTATGTAATTCTGTTAAATATGCTCGCATTGAATAGATTTGGGCCAAATATATTGCCGCCGCTGCGGCGATGTTTAGTTGATGTTCGACAGTATGGATATCGACGTCGCTGCGGCGGCGGCGATGTGTTTAGTTTACATTCGTTGATTCGACAGTATTAATATCGCCGCTAATGCGGCGGCAGCGTTAAAAACGGTTCGGATTTAGGATTAAATTGATAAAATTGCACTTATTGCGTATGTAATTCTGTTAAATATGGTCGCTTTGAACAGATTTGGGCCGAATCGGTGCCTAACACTGACGTTAAACCACCTATGGCTTGGTGTTAGTGTACGCAACATTAACTCTCGTGGTGTTTGCCTTAACCGGGCACATACATTGACACTTTTGGCCACTAACCCGGGAAATCCGCACGACGCACGGGTTAGCCTACCGTTAGGACCACTAACCCAGGCTCATACATTTGGCCCCACTGGACTCTCCGGGCACCGTGCTCCAGGACCCCGCCTGCTCATTACCCGGACAAGTTTAAACTGCACCATCTTGTATTAAGGCCCGGTTGCCAGTTGACATTGGAGGGTGGCAGATGCTCAGCTCGGTGGCAGGGGGCACCACACCCTGTGCGACCTGATGTGTTTGTGCGGCCCTTAGGTCACGTGTTGCTATGTAGCTCAGGTGATACACCAGGATGCGAGGTATTGCTAGGTAGCGAAGGTCACGTGTCGCTATATAGCTCAGGTGATACACCAGGATGTGAGGTATTGCTAGGTAGCGAAGGTCACGTGTCGCTATATAGCTCAGGTGATACACCAGGATGAGAGATATTGCTAGGTAGCGAAAGTCACGTGTTGTTATATAGCTCAGGTGATACACCAGGATGCGAGGTATTGCTAGGTAGTGAAGGTCATGTGTTGCTATATAGCTCAGGTGATACACCAGGATGCGAGCCGTTGCTAGGTAGCGAAGGTCACGTGTTGTTATATAGCTCAGGTGATACACCAGGATGCGAGCCGTTGCTAGGTAGTGAAGGTGATGTGTTGCTATATAGCTCAGGTGATACACCAGGATGAGAGGTATTGCTAGGTAGTGAAGGTGATGTGTTGCTATATAGCTCAGGTGATACACCAGGATGCAAGCCGTTGCTAGGTAGTGAAGGTGATGTGTTGCTATATAGCTCAGGTGATACACCAGGATGCGAGCCGTTGCTAGGTAACCAATGCGCTTTTGCCTGTTTGTTCCGATTTGAGGAGACATTTTCATTCATATAAAACCTGCATCATTAAAAGAAAACGGCAATGGATATTTGTGCATAGAATCTGATATGCCCCTCTATGTATACATATGTGCAAGGGCTTTAAGTATGTCAACAGTCATGTCAAGTGATTCAAAGTTACATAGATTAGTGATTACATAAATCAGCCTTTGTTCAAGTTGTTCCTACATAGTGCCTAGGTCCCAAATGCTGCGGTCGCCGTACGGTTTGGCCGATGCGGGGCCTTGCGGTTGCAGCAAGGAATTTATGACCTAGGCATTGTGGTCGCCGTATGGTGACTGCATGTGTTTTTGCTCACAGCAACGGGTTGCAGGTTTTTTAAGTTGAAGTTATCTTAACTTTAGAAAATGGCAATGCCGCAGGATTCCAGTTCTGTTGACATGAATGAATATGTCTTAAAATGAATATCAATATGGTACAAAATTCATGTTTGTGGGATCAATATTAAGAAAGTTATGGTTGTAATAGGGAATATAGCAAAATATCCCTATGAAAAGACAGAAAAGGAGGTCACCCCTCTTCCCACTGTGGTCCACAGAGAACAGTAAATACGGTGATAGAACCCACACTGCCTGTCTACCATTCGCTATTTCACTATTTCGCTATTTCGCTATTTGTCATTTAACAACTCACTACAACTATCTTTGGAATACTATCTTTGGATGATCAACGTAGGTACTATTAATAATGAAATATATACAACAATATATTTACATAAACAGGAAGCAGCTAAGAGCGGTATTCGAACCAATATTCCTGCCACTCAAGGGCTACTGTCCTAATCATTAAACCATCTAAGCTCCCTGATGCAATCCACTTCCCCACGCCTGCGTGTCCTGTTCATCCACTCACTGCAAATAGACCCACAGTGGGTGATATTGAATCGAAGCAATGATACATACTTATGAATACTAAAGTGTTTTTTTCAGCTCCATCACTGTCAGTTGGAGGCGCGCTTTCTTCTGGTGTCGCCTAAGTCCTAACGCCATCAGATGTCGTAATGGAAGTGTCCTGTACCATGTCTCGCCTACTTAGCTTTACAGCCCTCCTCTGTCAGTCGGTAAATGGACAGGAGGAGGCATAGCGAATACCGGTATCCCGAATTGCACTGGTCTCTCAGGAAGAACTGACGCTGCGACCCAACACGCAGGGTCACAGCTTCAGATTACATGGTGCAAGTTGCTGCACACAGCGTCACAGCTTCAGATTACATGGTGGAAGTTGCTGCATGCATGGTCACAGCTTCAGATTACATGGTGGAAATTGCTGCACGCAGGGGCACAGCTTCAGTTTACATGGTGGAAGTTGCTGAATGCAGGGTCACAGCTTCAGATTACATGGTGGACGTTGCTGCATGCAGGGGCACAGCTTCAGTTTACATGGTGGAAGTTGCTGCATGCAGGGGAACAGCTTCAGATTACATGGTGGAAGTTGCTGCACGCAGGGTCACAGCTTCAGATAACATGGTGGAAGTTGCTGCATGCAGGGTCACAGCTTCAGTTTACATGGTGGAAGTTGCTGCATGCAGGGGCACAGCTTCAGATTACATGGTGGAAGTTGCCGCATGCAGGGGCACAGCTTCAGATTACATGATGGAAGTTGCTGCATGCATCATCACAGCTTCAGATTACATGGTGGAAGTTGCTGCATGCAGGGTCACAGCTTCAGATTACATGGTGGAAGTTGCTGCACGCAGCATCACAGCTTCAGATTACATGGTGGAAGTTGCTGCACGCAGGGTCACATCTTCAGATTACATGGTAGAAATTGCTTCATGCAGGGGCACAGCTTCAGTTTACATGGTGGAAGGTGCTGAATGCAGGGTCACAGCTTCAGATTACATGGTGGAAGTTGCTGCATGCAGGGGCACAGCTTCAGTTTACATGGTGGAAGTTGTTGCATACAGGGGCACAGCTTCAGATTACATGGTGGAAGTTGCTGCATGCAGGACACAGCTTCAGATTACATGATGGAAGTTGCTGCATGCAGCATCACAGCTTCAGATTACAGTGGAGTTGCTGCAGACAGTAAATGTGGAGTGCTGCATGCAGGGTCACAGCTTCAGATTACATGGTGGAAGTTGCTGCATGCAGGGTCACAGCTTCAGATTACATGGTGGAAGTTGCTGCATGCAGGGTCACAGCTTCAGATTACATGGTGGTAGTTGCTGCACGCAGGGGCACAGCTTCAGATTACATGGTGGAAGTTACTGCATGCAGGGGCAGAGCTTCAGATTACATGGTGGAAGTTGCTGCATGCAGGGTCACAGCTTCATATTACATGGTGGAAGTTGCTGCGCACAGGGTCACAGCTTCAGATTACATGGTGGAAGTTGCTGCACGCAGCATCACAGCTTCAGATTACATGGTGGAAGTTGCTGCACGCAGGGTAACAGCTTCAGATTACATGGTGGAAGTTGCTGCATGCATGGTCACAGCTTCAGTTTACATGGTGGAAGTTGCTGCATGCAGGGTCACAGTTGACATGATGGAAGTTGCTGTGGGTGGTGGAAGTCGTCTATATAATCTCGATATTCTATGTTCTGCTGGTGCCTCAGGTAGGACTGCCGCTATGATCCAGCACACAGAGTCACAGCCTCAGATTAAAAATGTATACTTGTCGCTTCCTAGCCAGTCGCTTGGCATTATTAGGATATGGCAAGGACTGGTTGGCTCAGTGTCAGGATACTGTGACTGAGTGGGATATCAGGCTATGATGCTGGTGGCCTGGTCTCCCAGTGGTGCAGCACTATAATGACGTCGTGAGTGCGCGCGGTCAGAAGTCGGTATCCGTCCTGATATGACCATATATGTTGCTAGGACGTAAACAACAACCCAACCTAATCCTATCCTTCAATATACAATGTACAGAATAAATTCCCTTTGCACTGATAGCCTCATGCCTCCTGATAAGACGAGAGAA
The DNA here is from genome assembly GCA_030323885.1 of Branchipolynoe longqiensis. NCBI lineage: Eukaryota > Metazoa > Annelida > Polychaeta > Phyllodocida > Polynoidae > Branchipolynoe > Branchipolynoe longqiensis. The sequence goes on from CM059202.1 coordinate 15,800,510, forward strand.
TGGGGGCTGCGGGGTGGAGGTATGGTATTGCCATACTTTATAGTTTCTGTCTATTGCCATGAAATTGTCCCATCAAATAATTTGACACCGACACCGCATATGAGTCATTTATTTCTTTTTCAATAACAAGTCAGTAGTAAGCACATGTCAATTTTAGTAAGCACATATTAAGTTTCAACAGGATAAGCACAGTGAGATAAGCCAATGAGTTAGGCACAATGAGGTCAATAAGCTTAGCCCTAGATAATCTTAGCAGGGGTTGGTGGGATGGCAGTTCAAAGCCAGCTAGTGTCCTCCTGTGGCTGTGTCGAAGTGAGCTCACCGCTGCTAAGTCAGTCCTTATATAGGCGCTGGGGCCAGTAGTTCGAGCGGGCGACTGCAGATGGCAGGTCAGTAAGATAGAGTTAGCATTTCAAAGTATTTCATATTAAAGTACGAATATATAGGCGGCGCTGCCGGACAAGTCATAAGGTAGTTTCGCCGTTACTAGATAGGTGGCAGCATAAGTATTATCTTAACGCTATGAGGCTATGGCGGCGATCGAATGCCAAATTACCCATGTTGCTGAGCATCTCGAACAATTGACAGGAGATAAACCTTGTGCACCGTGCTGTATCTGTATTCCACTTCAAGCTGAAGCTGTGACCTGCGTGCTAGGTCGCAGATTCAGTTCTCCCTGACGGACCAGCGGAACTCAGAACACACGTATTCTAGGTAATGGCCCTGTCACATTACAACGTTTCGGCCCAACGAGCGTCGACGCATGCTGACGTGTTGCAATTTTGGGTGAAACGTCGGTACATCTCCGGTACGTTACCGGTACGTTACCGGGGCGTTTCCGGCGCGTCGGTACATAGCAACGTGTGAATGCAGACGTCGGCGGCCGTCGGCGCGCGTCGGTACGGGGTGAAAGTTTTGTGCTTGCACAAAACTTTCGGCACGGACCGACGCGCGCCGACGTTTTGGAGGGGGCGTTACGGACACGTTAGCAACACGTTGAACCCGTTTGGGGCGCGCCGGCTGAACGCTGGCAGGACGTTGATCAACGTCGGTTAACGTTGGCATTTTTTTTGCCAAACTGCGAGCGTTCCGTCGGCGCGTCTGCAACGTCCCGCCAGCGGATTCCCAGCGTGTTATCGGCGCATTGTCGGCTCTCCGCCAGCGTTTCTCAGCGCGTTGGTCGTGTTGCTGGCGCGCCTGGACGCGCTGCTGGCGCGTCCTGACGTGTTGGGGGCGGGTGTGTACGGGTTCACACAATACTAATACGATACCAACTCGCTGCCTCCACGCCGTCAACGCGCCGACAGCGCGCCGACAACACGCTGACAACACGCTGAGAACACGCTGGCGGCTTGTTGACACTTTCGTCCGCCGCGCGTCGAACCTCGTTGGCTGCGCGATAATACCATGCTACTAACCCGTCCAGTTTTCTCCCAAAACGCCGAAAAGTTGGACGTCTCTTGACGGGTTGCAAATATTTTGTGCGTTGCCGGCACGCCGGCAGAAACGTTGTAATGTGACAGGGGTATAAGCACCTCGAGTTGGGACTTAGTCACACTTAGGTTCCCCAAAGTTGGGGTTGCGGAGAGGAGGAGGTACGCTGATTGACTGGGCGTGATAGCCGAGTGGGCATTCAGGCCTACTCCACTTGCAGGAGGTCGCGGGATCAATTCCCGGCCGAGTCAAACAAAACATGAACAATATCGAGACTTGTCGCTGCCATTGACTCAGCATTACATGGGTTGAACAAGGACTCATTGGAGGCCTAATGATCATAATATGACAGTCATCATGCCACAGCACGGTATCCCAGTAGGGCCACACTATCAAGACAATATGAGTGTGGGCTGTTACAAGTCAATACTTGACAGAACGGAATGGGTGATTCGGTAAAAGTGATGGCTGGCTTCGGGTGTGGAAGGTCATGGGTTCAAACCCCGGCCGAGTCACACCAATGACATACAACATTGATACATCATGGCGCTTGCAATTGCAAAGACAGGGTAAGGACTGGTTAACTAAATACCATAATAACATGACTGAGTGTGATATCAGACCATTTTACCGGCTTGGTCTTCCAATGGAGCAGCGCTATAAAGCCGTCACGAGTGTGCACTGTCACAAGTCAGTACCTGTCCTAATAATAATATGACATCCGGTGTTGCTAGAACGTAAGACCCCCAAATGCCGCGCTCGTAGTTCTAACATGGAACTAGTCGTGAATGCCACGCAAACACAGACACACACAGACACACACGGACACACACATACACACACAGACAGACACGCCACCCCCCCTCACACACACAATGGTCAGACCGGGGAGATGTGATTAATGGGGAGCCGGTATTAGATCCCGTTTTGATAACGGAACACGGCCAATTCTCGTTCACTGCCAACATTTGTACCGGGCGTAGTGGCCGAATCAGCAGAACGGGGGACATCCGAAGTTTAGCTCTCCATCAACTCAAACCAATGACTTATAAAATTGATACTTGTCACTTCCTAGCCTGGTGCTCAGCATTAATAGGATAGGGCAATGACTGGTTAGCTCAGGGTCAGGATAATGTGACTGAGTGGGATATCAGGCCATCATGCCAGCAGCCTGATTTCCCAGTGGACCAGCACTATAAAATCACCATGAGTGTGCACTGTCACAAGGTGGCACCCGTACTAATGACCTTAGATGTTGCCAGTATGTAAGCCACCAACAACCAACCAACCAACATTTATTGTGCTGCACCTTAGACAGTGCAACTCAGACACGCACCGACAGGGGGCGGTGTTGCCGAGATCGGGCTGAGGCAACGTCAGAGGAGTTTGCAGTTTATGCAATTCAAATTATTGCAGTTGATTGATATTAGCTGAAACTGTTAATTGATATGAGCTGAAACTGTTAATTGATATTAGCTGAAACTGTTAATTGATACTAGCTGAAACTGTCAATTGATATTAGCTCAAACTTTATATTGATTTCACCCGAAACTATTAATTGGTATTAGCTGAAACTGTTAATTGATATTAGCTGAAACTGTTAATTGATATGAGCTGAAACTGTTAATTGATATTAGCTGAAGCTGTTAATTGATATTAGCTGAAACTGTTAATTGATATTAGCTGAAATTGTCAATTGATATTAGCTGAAAATGTTAATTAATATTAGCTGAAACTGTTAATTGATATTAGCTGAAACTGTTAATTGATACTAGCTGAAGCTGTCAATTGATATTAGCTCAAACATCTAATTGATATTACCCGAAACTGTTAATTGGTATTACCTGAAACTGTTAATTGATATTAGCTGAAACTGTTAATTGATATTAGCTGAAACTCTTAATTGATATTAGCTGAAAATGTTAATTGATATTAGCTGAAACTGTTAAGTGATATTAGCTGAAACTGTTAATTGATATTAGCTGACACTGTTAATTGATATTAGCTGAAACGGTTAATTGATATTAGCTGAACATTTCAATTGATATTAGCTGAAACTGTTAATTGATATTAGCTTAAACTGTTAATTGATATTAGCTGAAACTGTTAATTGATTTTAGCTGAAACTGTTGATTGATATTAGCTGAAACTGTTAATTGATATTAGCTGAAAGTGGTAATTGATATTAACTGAAACTGTTAATTGATTCTACCTGAAACTGTTAATTGATATAAGCTCAATGTGTAATTGATATTACCCGAAACTGTTAATTGGTATTAGCTGAAACTGTTAATTGATATTAGGTGAAACTGTTAATTTATATTAGCTAAAACTGTTAATTTATATTAGCTGAAACTGTTAATTGATATTAGCTGAAACTGTTAATTGATATGAGCTGAAACTGTTAATTGATATTAGCTGAAACTGTTAATTGATATTAGCTGAAACTGTTAATTGATATGAGCTGAAACTGTAAATTGATATTGGCTGAAACTGTTTATTGATATTAGCTGAACCTGTTAAGTGATATTAGCTGAAACTGTTAATTGATATTAGCTGAAACTGGTTATTGATATTGGCTGAAACTGTTAATTGACATTAGCTGAAACTTTTAATTGATATTAGCTGAAATTGTTAATTGATATTATCTGAAACTGTTTATTGATATTAGCTGAAACTGTTAATTGATATTGGCTGAAACTGTTAATTGATATTAGCTGAAACTGTTAATTGATATTAGCTGAAACTGTTAATTTATATTAGCTGAAACTCTTAATTGATATTAGCTGAAACTGTTAATTAATATTATCTGAAACTCTTTATTGATATTGGCTGAAACTCTTAATTGACATTAGCTGGAACTTTTAATTGATATTAGCTGAAACTGTTTATTGATATTGGCTGAAACTGAAGGGGGTTGGGTTCATTAAGAGCACTGGCTTGCTTCATGACTTTTTGTTAAACCCGACCCACTGAAACCAATGACTTACAAAATGTATATTTGTCATGACCTAGCCTGGCTCTTGACATTCATAGGATAGGACAAGGGCTGGCTTGCTCCGTATCAGGATAATGTGATTGAATATGAATTATGATATCAGTTCATTGTGCTTGTAGCATAATCTTCAATAGAACCCATATAAAGTCACCATGAGTGTGTACTTTTGCAAGTCGGTACCCATCATAATATGACCTTAGATGTTCCTAGGACATAAAAGCCCAACAAAGAAACAATGCACACATTACAATTGGGACTAGACATCCTGGATCGAGGGCAATTTGACCAACGTGTTGCTCTGGCTTCACTGGGTTGCTATGGCGACGTTGTTAGTATAACATAGGCTTAGGGTTGCGAAGTATTGGTAAAACAGCCCAAGGAGTGGCTCTTTGAGATTAGGTTTAGTGACACCTCGTGAATGCAGTTTGACAGGCATATCAAGGGGATTAGCAAGCAAGAGCCGGGTGTGGGTGTGGTTGTGGGTGTGGGTGGGGTGTAGGTGGGGTGTGGGTGGGGTGTGGGTGAGGGTGTGGGTGTGGGTGGGTTGTGGGTGGGGTGTGGGTGGGGTGTGGGTGTGGTGTTGGTGTGGGTGTGGGCTCATCTTGAGGAGAGTGTGGTTACTGGGGAATTGAGACAATGAGAAGTAATCTGTATTGGAAGGTGAAAAGACGGATATAGTTGGATTTAAACAGATATGTTTATATATAAAATCCTATTGATACAATAATAGACGCAGTGATCAAATCAGTGAGATCACTTACTGGCTTCCTGTGTGGGGGAAGATCGTGGGTTCGAACCTCGGCCGAGTCAAATTAATGACAAACTTGATGCTTGTTTGATTGTTGTTTTACATCCTAGCAACATCTAAGGTCATATCAGGAATGGTACCGACTTATGACAGTGCGCACTCATGGTAACTTCATAGTGCTGCCCCACTGGGAGATCAGAATGCCAGCACCATGAACTGATATCCCACTCAGTCACATTATCCTGACACTGAGCCAACCAATCCTTGCCTTTCATAATAATGCTGAGCACCAGGGTAGGAAGCAACACGTAACAATTTTTAAGTCATTCATTTGATTCGACCAGGGTTCGAACCCACAAACCCATGGGTTCGGATCCTCCGATCTCCCGAAAACAAACTTGATGCTTAATGCTACGTAGCCTGGACATTGGGCCATGGAGCTAACTGCCCAGTCTTCCAGTCGGGCAACACTATAAAGTCACCATGAGTGTGTACTGTCACAAATTGGTGCCCCTCCTTATAGGATCGTACATGTTACTAGGACGTAAAACCCAAGCAAACCAACAACATTGATACAGTTTAGATATGCAAGTATATACACACACTTAGAAAGACATTATTAGTCCTTTCCATAATAATTAGCAAGAGAACATAACAGAAAGGAGACAAGTCAGATCCGTATGGATCGAGCCTATAACTCTGGCTGGCCCTTTAGACCTCCCGTTAATTTGATTGAACTAAATCATTGGCGAAATGGGACGTTATGGCGCAGTCACACTACGACGTGTTTCACCAACGTTGGACAACGCGTGCCAATGTGTTGGATTTTTAGGCGAAACGTCGGGACGCGTCGGGACGCGTTACCGGCGCGTTGACGGTGCGTCGGTACACGTCGGTACACGTTGAGTGATAGCAACGTGTGAATGGACATGTCGGCGCGCGTCGGCGCGCGCCGGGTGGCTCCGATCGTTTTGTGCTTGCACAAAACTTTCGGCGCGGACCGACGTGCTCCGACGGGTTGGAGGGCGCATTACGGACGCGTTACCAGCACGTCGATACGCGTTGCCGGCGTGCCGGCGGAACGCTGGCAGAACGCTCATCAACGTCGGTTAACGTTGCCCTTGTTTTCGCCAAAATGCGACCGTTCGGCGCGTCGGCGCGTCGGCGCGTCGGCGCGTCGGCGCGTCGGCGCGTCGCCGGCGCCTCGGCGCGTAGGCAACGTCCCATTGATGGGTAGTGGGCGCGCCATTGGCGTTGCTCCAGCGTTTCTCGGCACGTTGGACGTGTTGCCGGCGCATCTGGATGTGCTGGTGGTGGGTCTGGACGTGTTCCCGGCGCATCTTGACGTGTTGATGGCGGGTGTCTGCGCGTTGACACGGTACTAACAGGATACCAGCATGCTGCCTGCACCCCACTGGCGCGCCACCAACACGCCACCAACACGCCACCAACACGCCACCAACACGCCATTGGCACGCTACCAACACGCCAATAACGTGCCAAAAACGCGCCAATAGCGCGCCACCAACCCGCCACTACCACGCTGCGGCCCGTCAAACTTTGTCCCGAAACGCCGAAAAGTTGGACGTGTCTCGCGTGCTAGCAAATATTTTGCACGTCGTAGTGTAAATAGTAGGGGGGTGAGGCGCTGCCTGGAGGGAAGAAGGGGAAGTAGGGGAGCTGCTTGGAAGCAGGCCTCCCGCTCTCCAAGCCGCACCCTCAGCCTCTACTAACCCATAATAGAAAGGAGCATACAAAAGGAAAGGTTACAGGAGCAATCATAATAATAACAGTAGAAGACAGGAAAATTCCATACATAATAATATTTGCATAAGTACTTTATACCTCACACAGTTATATTTGTTCATCTGGCTGTAAGCGAGAATGCAGATATTATTTATGTGGAATATACTGACAATTGAGTGATAGTGACAAGACACTGCCGCCATCTTGATGCAAAAACCAGGCTAGTTGCATACCTGATCCACGGAGAGCCCTACTGAAGACGAGGTTTACTTCATGTGACCAGATGCACCAACAAATAGTGAAAGTATTAATTCAATAATTGTTCTTATGTAAATTTCCCGAAAAGGATACAAACATGTTGTGTTTCACCTCAAAGGCTTCATTTCCGCAGTAATGGTTTAGTGGGAACTCGGTGCAAATGCAGCACTATATTTCAAATGCTTGCCAATAAGCAAAGCTGCGCTGGTGAGGGTCTCTGCACCACGAGTGGTGCAATAGGCATTTAGTGTAACAGCAGATCCATGAGCACTGCCCTGGATTGCACCCGGAAGTGAAGCTCCTTGCAGTGGACGGTGGCGGCCCGCTGGTGTGGGATCATTCAGTTGACTAGTTTGTAATTCCAGCCGCGCGGTGCATTGCGGGATGCATGGAAGAAAAACAAACCTGTGCAAAGCACATGGCTCATGTAATACACTGGGTGCAGTTATGAAATGTGCTAGTTTCAGCTCATCTCAGGTCTTGTTTGAAATATAGAATAGCAATTAAAAATATATATATAATAAATTAAGATCTTAATCTTTTATCCAGAATTGCATTTACATCAATCTAATCAGCACATCTTATACCATGTGCATTTAGCTTTAGAAAAGTCTGGTCATTGAGACTAGTGTTGGAACTATAGCCAGAGTCAGTATTACTTATTTTATTCATGTTCTTTATCTATATACTCTGGTTAATAACATTTGTAGATCTAGGACATATGTAAACTTAATTAGACATTGGTTATATATTTCTTTGAAACAAGTTTCAGTTGACACATTTGACATTTGAATACATAGAACAACAAATTAAAATCGTGAGTAAACATCGGCCTGTAAAGGGACTTGATTGTTTTGTGGGGAATTGTACGTTTCTTAGCTCAGAATGCTCAATTATGGATAGTTAGTTGTGTGTTAAATATATTCAAGTTATTATTATATTGCATTCGTGCATCCATGTTTATGCGAAATTGGTGTGTATTTCTATTAATTTTGAATAAAATCAACATTTTGCACTGCGCGTATCAGCAAATTCAATGGCCATATGTCTTTATTTTGCTCTCGACGTCGTTTTCAGCGCATGCACAGTCGGAATTCCGAACTAGTCAATTGTTTGTGGTTTTTTTTGTTGTTGTTGTTGTAAATATAGTTTATTCATTGAATAAAGTCTTTTGTCAGCGCCGTGGCACTGGTCTTCCAGCCATGTGACAATACAGTTATTTACAATATATGCACATGTAGTCTGATATCATCACCAGCAGCTAGCCTAAATCAACTGAAATAACAATATCAAACATTCAAAGACTTACATATGGTATAGTTTGACAATTCACATACAGAAATAGCAGTTATGTGTTGTATTCCTACACACTTCATACATACATACATGTGTATTGATTAGACCTTTACATTACGGAGTGGTTGGTAAGGTGGTACATGAGGGCTATGGTTATCTCATTATGTTCTCTCTTTTAGTAGCTGTACTGCTCAACAAGGCTAGACTGCCCTAATATCCTGCATAAGGTCTAATATCCTGCATAAGGCATAATATCCTGCATAAGGCTTAATATCCTGCATAAGGCATAATATCCTGCATAAGGCGTACGATTCAAAGTTCCCCCTTCATATCTGTACTAGATAAATTACATGCTAGAGCTTACCCCATAGTAGATATGACACATGACACAACACACAATCCGAGTTCAGCACCAGCAGAAGTGTACATAGATATTAAGCTGATTGCTTAGTTTTATTCACTTATATATTGTTTTCAGATACATGCAACAGTGGATGTCATAGACCTTTTTATTGGCTATTACACTCATGCACACCAGTCACTCCTAGCCCACATGATCTCTCCCTAACATAGTTCACCATTGGCTGCTTTAAGAACTCACCCCCTCCCACCCAGCTCTGGCCACCACCTAGTTATCTGGGATTAAATAACCTGTGGTGACCATGTGGCTGGGCGATATAAGGGGGGGGGGATTGTGCTTAAAGGGGCATTACTTCCTTCCCCCGGAGTGAGCATTATAAAGGGAGTACTGTTTCTTATTTAGCCATCTCGATATTCAATATATACTTAATCGGAGAATTTGACAACACGTCACTAGTAAATAATATATGCAAGGCCAAATAACACATAAAGCTGGTGATCATCCTTTTACTTACCCAAATCAGGGTTTGGCAAACTGTTTTTATTTGACTTTTCTGGCATATGACGTAGACGTAATATGTAACTATGTTGCACAGATTGTGCGCTTTCGAAAGTTGAATTGCTTCTACCCCGACGCATTCTTAACGGTCTTTAAAAAACAATTTAAAATCAGGGATCGGCAATTTTTCAAGCACAGGCGACGACAATTGTTGTTCACCTAACAGCTACTGGTTAATAAATACTGATCTAACCGAGGGTCTCTCAATTGGAGTAGAGAAGAGAAAGGACAAATTGATGTAAGCTTCTGTCTGTGTAATCATACTCATAGTGTAAGTAATTAATTTGGCCAGAACGCCAGTGTCTCGGCACTGACAAAAATGTGTATATTCCAAAGAAAAATATCTAACACACAAACAAATGTAGATGAAATAAAATGCCACTTCCAGTATGTGTGTTCACAAGATATACCCACAATACAGCTTATTTGAAAGCCATGAGCGAGAATCCTGACTGTGGCACCAATACTCTGACGTCATTAGCAGCCATCCCCGTGTGCAGGCAGCAGTGGCGACTACTACGCCTCCAGTGCACCACACACACATGCAGCCTGACCACTGTGTGTGTGCTCCCGTTGTGTATCTACACTGCCATGTATACTGTATCAGTTTTCCCGATTGATGCACTGTACTTCATCCCGATGCGCTCCAATGCCTGATTAGTGGCCTGCCGTGTGCCAGTTCCAGTATCTCTGAATACAGGCGATCAATCACTAGCCCGTCCTGCCTCCATCGGCTTATCGTTATCACAATCCCTGTCTGACTGTAGAGGTAAGAACGGACATTAGAGTTAAACAGACCGCAAATAGTGCAATAACAGGAGCAGCCAAGCGCAATGCATGATGGTCATGGTATATGTCCCCCGCCCACCCCCTCCCACTCCCCCCACACTCTCCCACGGTCCGGGCACGCTGGATTAGCAGCTAAAGACGGGAGCAGGGAGTGAGCCGCCGTAGGCTATTAGAGATTAAGTAATCACATGGAGGCGTGGGCATGCTTAAGCTGTGCGCATGTGCGGCACAGTGTGACGAGGTCTGTGTTAGCGGAACGCAGAACGCAATAGGTCTAAGGCAGTCACGCTCAGTCACTTTTAAAATTACCATATATATATATATGGATATATAGTTACAATAATCCTCCAGTGTGTGTGGCGCGAGTGGGGCCAGCCGTATACAACTCCCCGACAGCTGGGTGTGGGGGGCACTCCACCAATGCGCCGATGGAGGAAGTAGCAAAGTATATTTATGTTCCCTTAGCATTTATACTCGTATAATGCTTTTTACATCACATATCTATACATATATATATATATAATTTTACCTCGGTACTATGCCTCTGGCTACTTGTAGTCCAGGGAGAAGGAAGCACATCCGAGTCCAGAAATTAGCATAATCAGCTCACAGCAGGAGGACGTTTGTGAGCAGCTCCAGCAGTTTTTCTACATTAACTACAAAACCAACAAGGTTAGTATCTTTCAAAATCGATACGTTGGTTCAGTTCATGTTAGCATTCACGTACAAAGTTTTTTTGAAACTTTTTGATAAGTTATTACTGTTTTACAGCTGAGTTGATTGTATTACATATGATCATTAAAACATTGCTTCCATTGTTCAATTAAATTGAAGCCGCCCATTGCCGAAAAGAGAGATGTTTGTTAGGAGCCACTTACATCACTAGGATTTAGTCCTGGGTCTGTTAAGATTCCCCAATTGTTTTCTGATTAAGGCGTACCTCCGAGTCCTATAGTATTTTCTTCTACTTGTTGGCGAAGAAAGCCACAGGTGGGAGAAGATTATAGGTACTTGGGTGTGGGAGGCTATCACTACACTGGTCCCTATCCCTCGTTTGGATCAGTTGGTTTACCATACCATCATCCTGCAACAGTCTATTAACCACATGCCTGCGTTAAGAATTGCTTTAGCGCCATAATACACACCTAGTATCATTATGCTCTAATTATCAGTGTGCTATTCAGTCCTAAATAATACCTAGCCATTGATTTTGGTTTTTACTCACATTCGACGAGCCATGGCTATGAAGAGGAGTAAGGCAGAGGCATCTCATGCGCTCAGTGAAGATGAAGGCCCCTTACTGCCGGCATGGGTACAAAGGTTGCCCTCACCAGGACAAAGAGATTCCAATGAGGTGGGCATATGATACCGGCCCCGGCCCAGCTGACCTGGATGAGCAACTTGCACAACTTGTTCAACAGAAGATGGAGGAGATGCTTCCTTCTAGAGTAGCAGCTACAAAGAAAAAGAGATCAAAAGTCACACTGGATTCAGATGAGTCTCAGTGGGAGGACCTCTCAGAGGGTCAGGCCTCATCTAACGACGAGTCAGAGGAGGATGTGATTGTGTCTGCGCGTAAACGCAAACACAACAAGAAAGAGCACTCATCAGAAGGGGATGAGTACACGAGGGCACGGAAGAATAAGCCGCTCGTGAAGAAGAGCAAGAACATGACTAAGAAAAGGAGGAAACACAAATCCCCTGAATCTGACTCTTCGTCAGACTCATCTTCAACAAGCTCTGACTCAGACACCAAGCACGCGGGCAAATACACAAAGTCCTGTGGGAAGGAGACAAAAAAGTGCAAGGCGAAAAGGCGGAAGAAGTCCACATAACTACGCTTATGAGGAAGACAATTCAGGGGCACTTCAACACGTTTAAGCTGGCCAAAGTGATTATCAAAATGGCTGAGAAATTCACGGGGATCAAAGTCATGGGTCAGGGCCCGCCCACCCTACCCTACCACGACTATCACATTTCGCCAGAACCAAAATGAAAACACAATAGTAATAGTATCCATAAATAGCTAAGATCAATTTGTATCCCATAAAGTATGTAAAAGATTGCTGGACCCGGATGTGCTTCCTTCTCCCTGACCCACAACTATCCAAGGCTAGTACCTCGGGAAAACACCAGTTATCCATCATCTGTACCCAGGTAAGATTCGTATAACTATACTATATATGGGTTTTTCTTTCGTGTACATTAGTTGATTAAGCATGGTAAATTTAAATTGCAGATGGTCGGTCTTCCGCATTGGTTCATCCTCTTGTCCCTATCTTACGGTCCGTACAATGTGAACAGATGGAATTCAAGGCTATTAAAGGTGTTTTTGATAGGAATTCAGGACTATTTCCATTTCTTTGGGGGTAGATTAGTTGATTAAGCAGGGGAAATTTCAATCATGGACGATTGGTCTTCCTCATTCCACTGCTCCTTGGCCTATCCTGATAATGCCGAGCGCCAGGCTAGGAAGTGACAAGTATCAATTTTAAAGTCATTGGTTTGACTCGACCGGGGTTCGAACCCACGACCCCACGATCTACCAGAATGGGAGATGGACGTTTAACTCATTCAGCCATCCCATTTGGATTTAGTTGGACTACTTTTGATCAGTGGGGACAGTTTAATGGAATTCAAGGCTTTTCAAGATTAATTACCAAAAATGGATTAAATTCAAGGCTTTTCAACACCTTCAAATGGGGCTAATGAAGCTCAAGACTTTTCAAGACTTTTCAGGCCATGCACCGACCTTGCCTATCATAATAATCTCGAACGCTAAGGGAAGAACTGGTTAGCTCAGTGTCAGGATAATATGACTGAGTGGGAAATTGGGTCATGGTGCTGATGGCTTGGTCTCCCAGTAGTGCAGCACTATAATGTGGCCATGAGTGTGAACTGTCACAAATCTGTCATCATCATCATCATGCTGTCGGTCGCAATGCGACAAAGACTGCTTTTATTTCTTAACCACCACTATTTTGTGCGATTGTGCATTTCATAAAAGCTGCTTGCAAAGTGTTGAAGTGCTGCTGGCTTTTGCGAGTTACTAGCAGCATTCTCTCGGGGAGCAAATAGATGTCTCACACCGGCAAGAACATGTCAAGACAGGCGCAAACTATTTATCCCTGCAGTAGCTGTCCAGGAGATGTTGGGAGTTCCATTCATAACCGCCCTTAATGCTGCCATGGAAGCATGGTTTACTGTTAGGGTTTGCTCCCTTAGCCTTTGGTTCTATCAAGAACCTATACCACAAGGTAGTGGTGTATAACTTTGCAAGGCAGGGGCGCCAAACTCCCTGAGGTATTTTAGCAGATAGGTACTGCATTACCCGCAAATCTGTACCCGTCATAATATGATATAAATCAATAATTAATCGGAAGGTACACTCTCCGATCTTTAAGGTATTTATTATTTCTTAATGCACCATACCATATAAATATATATTATACATAATATGTATAATATATATAATAAATATATAATAGATATGTTATATCCAGTATATAAGTTACATATAATATTATATATGCTATAATGTATATATATAGTAAATATTATTGATATAATGCGTAGTAGTCAGCACTAACTTCTGTGGCAAGGAAACACTAGCCAGTTAGGCGCGGATAGGGTGTCTTCCTCAGGATAGATTAATGGTCAGGGCACTAGCCCCAGAATGGCAAGAATTGCAGGTTTGAATCTGCATTGGGACAAGCTGTTCCTATTCGCATCATCTCCACGTTATATATATAATATATATATATATTATATATTATGTATTATTTAATATTATATCAAATTGATGTGATGTAAAATGCACTATATATGTAATATATAATATTGATTAAATATACAACGTCATTATATAATTTAAATAGATACCCAGAACACGCTCCAGCAGAAGACGCTGGCCGGGAGCCTAACTAACCCCCGACAAATTGGCAGCAACATCCACTCTTATCGACGGTCGTCCTCCTCATTATCGCTCACTTAACAAATAGTGCCTTGAGTGCAGACTGCAATCAATAAATACTAAGGCGCATGGTTAGCACGTAGTCGTGTCCGCCAGGGGGCGTCCTGCAGGTAATCTTCACATTGACCTAGTTAGAGATAAGTTCAATATGGTGACCTTCACATCAACATTCACTTTCAAAACTGGCCTGACTTAATTAAAGGCATAGTCAAAGTGGTGACTGTGGCATTCACTTTGCACAGATACCTGAGCTAGTTACATCCTAATTTCTAGGTCAAGGTGATGACCTACATATTCACCTTGCACCGATCTATGACCTACACTAAAATTGCATAATTGGAACAATTAATTGTCCTAACCCTATATATTGTCCTGGATTTACTACAGATATATATCTGCAATAATAAACCATGTATTGGTGCAAAGAAGGAATACCTAAGTCCACTGAGTAGAACGTCGCCCTGCTGAAGCCTACGATTTCCACCATTTCGGTGTGCACACGAAAATTACAATTGTGTGAAAGTACTCGTCACATAGCGGCATACTCTGTGAAAAGGTCGTATAGACGATTTCCACCACCAACACACCACCACACCCTCTGATTGTAGGGAAGGACCTAATATGGGTAGAAGGTCAATGTGCAGCATCCTGTGCGTCATAGGTCTTATAGACGATTTCCACGACCGGCACATGTCTGATGGCAGTGATAATAACTAATTGTTGTCAGCAGCACCTTGATGCGCATGCTCTATGTAAAAGGTCTTCTGTCACGGTGCCTGATGAAGCGGTGAGGTGGTCTGCGACATTTACTGCAACACTCGTTTATTGAACTGCCTGCGGCTAGGTGATACTTTGCGCCACCTGGGGTCTGCTCCATCTACTTCCGCCCCGCTCGCGCCTTCCCGCCCCACCCAACCTGCCCCACCTTGAAACTCTCACCACCCTGACCACTCTGATACCCACCCCGCCCAGTCTTAAGGTAGGATTCCATATAATCAGGGAGCCAAAGGCCAAATTTAGTCCGTACCCTGCATTGAGAGTTAACGTTTTTTTTATTGGTGATTTTTGTAGACTGGGTGATAGTCTTCAATTTCAAGATGGATGACCGCCGGTCACCCTTCAGTAATTTTCGGGATTAACCCTTTTTCATTGGGAGTACAACATTTAACTTTGCCATAAAAATGGGGATAATTAACACAAAATGTCCTCTAGATCCGTTGTTATCAAAGTTAATAGATCAGATGTGGTTTGCAAATGGGAATGCGTACAAGGTATGCATCAGCAACTTTTCACTGTTTGTATTAGAACACTTGGTTTGCATTCACGCCAAACACTGCATGGAGTGATCCAGTTTTGCCTCTAAGTCTAAGCAAATGTATTTGCTTTCTATGCAAATTGCATGCGCAGTAAGACATACTGAATCACAACTATTATATTGACATGTTTTCCTTTTTATGTCGCATTCGGATCCGCATACCACATACTGCGTATACTGAATCCTAGCTATACACCACAATGCCTAACCCACCGCTCAATGTCAGCCCTGCCCAGCCCCATTCAGTCCAGCCACTTCCTGCCTCGCTGCGCTCCGGTTGCCCCGTCTGGCCCGCCTGCCCCATCTGGCCCGCCTGCCCCATCTGGCCCGCCTGCCCCATCTGGCCCGCCTGCCCCATCTGTTTGCATGCCCCTCGTTGATCTGCTCTACCCTGCCCAGAACCACGAATCCGCACCCTGCCCCATCCCACCTGCCCTGCCCTGTCCCACACTGACCCACCCCGCCATGTCCCTCTCTTATTGGCCTGGCCCCCACACCACGTCAACCCCCGCCACGTTGCTTGGTTGTTGGAGTTTCACATCCTGGTGATATCTAAGGCCATATCAGGACATGTACCGACTTGTGACACTGACAGTGCACACTCACTGCAACTTTATAATTTGACACCGACACCGCATATGAGTTTAAAGTTGGATTTATTTCTTTTTCAAAAATGAGTCTGTAGTAAGCACATGTAATTTTAGTAAGCAGATATTAAATTCAACAGAATAAGCACAGTGAGATAAGCCAATGAGTTATGCACAAAGAGGTCAATAAGCTTTAACCCTTAGCCCCATATAGTCTTTTAGCAGGGGTGGGTGGGATTGCAGTTCGAAGCCAGTTAGTGTCCTCATGTGGCCGTGTCAAAGTGAGCTCACCGCCGCTAAGTCGGTCCTTATATAGGCACTTGGGCCAGTAGTTCGAGCGGGTGATCACAGATGGCAGGTCAGTAAGACAGAGTTAGCATCTCGAAGTATTTCGTATCAAAGTACGAATAACCAGACGGCGCTGACGCAGAAGTCAGAAGGTAGTATCGCCGTAACTAGATAGGTGGCAGCATAAGTATTTATCTTAAAGCTATGAGGCTATGGCGGCGATCGAATGCCAAATTACCAGTGTTGCTGAGCATCACAAACAATGTTGTCCCAATGGGAAACCAGGCCACCAGCACCATGATCTGATATCCCACTCAGTCACATTATCCTGGCACTGAGCCAACCAATCCTTGCCCCACCCTAATACTAGTGAGCGTCAGGCTAGGAAGCGACAAGTATAAATTGTGTACGTCATTGGTTTGACTCGACCGGGAATTGAACTCCCAAACTCCCGCACGGGAAGCCCTGCGCTCTATGGATTCTGTCACCGCGTAGAGTCCCGCCGCCCCACCTCCCCATACAAGCCCCCTCCCCTCTCCCCCCACCCCCCCACACAGACCCAGTCTGCCAACAAGCTCCACCTGCCCATGTCCAGTCAACACACCTCACCATCCGGTTCGACGACCCCTTAGTGATGCGGCCCCCAAGCCTCTTGGCTGACGACATGCCGGAAATCATCCCGTGTTTGCGCCTGCGCAGTACAATGCCTTCGGTGACCAATTTCCGGTTCTTCTTTTTCATACCACCTTAAGCTCTTTGACAGTTGGGCGCAAACACATCTTTGCCGGAACCCAGTTACCGGATGTGTCTTATATCAGCCGAGAGAACAACGCTGCGAATGCGTCATGAAGATGTCACACAAATCTTATTATTTTATTTGGTGTCACCTCATTGTATCAAATCGCTAAAACCACTGGTGCTGCCCATTGGTGAAGTGTGTATTAGACCTAGTACTGTCACTACTAGTAGATTTAAACAACCTTGGGGCTATTTTGGTAGGTCGGTTGTTGGAGTTTTATGTCCTGGCAACATCGAATGTCATATAACGATGGGTACCAATTTGTGACAGTGCACACTCATGACAACTTTATAGTGCTGCCCCACTGAGATACCAGCCTGCCAGCACCCTGACCTGATATCCCATTCAGTCACATTATCCTGACACTGAGCCCACCTGTTCTTGCCCTATCCTAATAATGCCGAGTGCCTGGCTAGGAATCGGCAAGTATAAAGGTTTACATGATTGGTTTGACTCAACCAGGGTTTCTAATCCCATGATCTTCCAAAACGGGAGATGGACGCTCAACTCATTCGGCCATCCCGTCTGTTCCTGGTGTAATATGTCGGGACTCGGCCGTCTGAACTCCAAACATTACTATGCTCCACAGGTGTGTTCTGACAACTGTCTGTCAGTCCCTACCTGTAATTACTCTCAACAACTCATAAGGAAGAAAGGAAGAGAAGTCGCACAAGATTGACAGTAAAGAGGTTGTGCTTTATTGGCATGAACTCCTGTTCGCCTACTAGCGACCTATCACCCTCACTCCTAACCAACTTCCCACACAGATCCTCATGACTCTTGCTGGTGTATACAAGAATCAGTGCCTACAGCTCATTGAACGGAGACCAATGGATGTCGCACACAACTCATTGTCTTTGGAATAGCCTGGGTGGGCAATGCACTAATAGGGGACAGCTGTCTCTCAACCCTGACTGCAGGTGGTGTCCCTAATATATGCAGAAGGGCTGGGTGTGCTTTTCCAGTGGTCCTGTGGTAACAAGTAATCGTCAACAGTTACAACAACATATATCAAAGCTTCTCTCCTTAAATGGCACTCTTTCTGGTAAATGAAGGGAACATTTAAATAATTATTAACTGTTTCTTAAGTATGAACATCACATCACAATTTCGCTCGCTATGTGTTATCACATTTCCAGATAGGCGCTTATGTCACAAAGCAAGTGGGCACCCATTGCTTATCTGTTACATAACAGCGGTACCCAACTCTGTCGCCCGAGAATAATAATGTTCTTTGCCAAGATATAAACTGAAACCGAAAATCTGTATATTTTTACACTGGGTTATTTTTTTACAATGATATGAATGATCACGTCACATATGTGTGGCGGGCAGCCTACGATCACCTTAAGCTATTCCGCATTTGTTAGATCACACATTGAATATTGCAATTCCCAATTGTATGGCATATATGAATATAAAATAAATCGCCTTCAGTGGATTCAGAACAGGGCTCCAGACGGGAGGGCCGAATGAGTTAGAGCGTTCGATTTCCGTGCTGGTATATCATGGGGTCGTGGGTTCGAACCCTGGTCGAGTCAAACCAATGACTTAAAAATTGGTACTTGTCGCTTCCTAGCCAGGTGTTCAGCATAAATAGGATAGGGCAGGGACTGGTTGGCTCAGTGTCAGGATAATGTGACTGAGTGGGATATCAAGTCATGGTGCTGGCGGCCTGGTTTCCCAGTGGGACAGCACTATAAAGTCACCATGAGTTCGCACTTTCGCAAGTTGGTACCCATCCTGATATGACCTTAGATGTTGCTAGGACATAAAACAACAACAACCAAACAAACCTAACGTAGTAACATATACTCGAAAGTGTGATCCTATAAGAAAAGCAGCGTCTCTTGATGAATTCCAATCTGTCCTGAAGGTTCTCCTGTTTAATACCCCTGTCACACTACGACGTAATGAGCAAACGTGAGCCTAACGTGGTGATATTTCGTCATTACGTTGATGTACGTTGGATTACGTTATGATGACGTCATAATGACGTTAGACTGACATCGAGCTATGTCACATTACGTCGTGTTAGGTCGAGGTTTTGGACATGTTACAAAATGTTGACGTAGCTCGAACGTAAGGGTTTATGTTCACCGTACGTTCTGTTCACGTTCAGCGAACGTCAATGACGTTAAACGGACGTTAGGCAAACGTTCCTCACTACGTTCCACTACGTTTCACTCGTTGACCCACATTAAAGCCGGTGGAAATGTCCATGCGGGGTAATGGGAAAGTCAGGAGAACGTCAGGAGAACGTCAGGAGAACGTCAGGAGAACGTGCATTCAACGTACGTTCAACGTCTCATGACGTAGCTAACGTCATGTAACGTTCTTCTGGCAATGGAATAACGTTCAGAACGTTCCGTGAGCGTCATTACGTTGACCTCTCTCGTTGAATGATATCACTACGCTTTACCGACGTTACGCTCTCGTCCACTACGCTGCATCCACGTTCAACGTGTGCCCAAATTTGCATACTGCGCCGAGAAGTTCAACGTTCTTCACGTTCTCCCTATGTTGACGTCGTTACGTCGTAGTGTGACAGGGCCATAAGGTAGCTTTTTACGGTAAATGAAAGTTATAACTCCTCCAACTATTGTAATCAAGTTGTAAATATCTCAGGTCGTGGTTTCATTGTACAGCGCTGCAGTTGGCCCCCACGAGTAAGAGCGTGCTATCAAATTTACAATATGTCAGGTATAAACTACTTATGCAACTATTATTCATGTATGTAATTCTCCTGCTTTGTTATTTACCTGTTCTACTTGCTGCAAATAATCATGTAACCTCCTTTGATATGTTCATCGGTAGTTTGGGTTACAGGAGGGCGGGGTGCAGCCTGGAGTGCGGCAGATCTGCCTTCAAGCAGCTCCCTAATTCCACTAAATTTCACCAGCCCACAATCTGCCCATTTCGCCTCTGATTTTGGTCAATAAAATGCGACGGTAGGTCGTTAGGGCCAGCCAGAGTCTTAGGCTCGATCCATTACCTTTGTCTTGCCTTCTATTTTGTTATGGAAGGAATTATTAATAATAATTATTATTATTACTACACACAAATGGTTGGTTATCTTCGGGTACATCTATTTGGCCTTTTATACAAGGTCTATCTAAAATTCAACATATTGAAACAAAAATCAGGGGTCGACTTTTACACGAGATCGACTGTTACTCTGGCATATACATTATTCAGTTGTTTGTTGTTTTACGTCCTGGCAACATCTTAGGTCATTTCAGGACGGTGACATTACTCACAATTACCTTAAATGGAATATAATGAGTCATGGGTTGATTATCTAGAAACTAAATATGCCCTAGGCATTGTTTAGGGCCAAACCATGGTCTGAGTGTGTGTCATGAAGCTTTTACCATTAGTGTCATTCAGCGCTAATGACTGTTCTCCGTGATGTAAGGTATAGTAGGTCATGTTACAGAATTGATAGAAAACCACCACAGACTCATGTGGGAGGTCGCCAGGACGAAGTGGTCCTTAGCCGCTGCCGTATTGGCCACTCGTGGCTTACACATGCTTTTCTGCTCAAGGGGGAACCTCCCCCTGAATGTATTGGGTATCAGTCCCCGCTGACACTCAAACACATTTTACTAAGTTGCGTTGATTTTTTGGCCCTGTGCCAACAGTTCTACACTGCAGCCAGTATGCATGACCTTTTTACTAAGGTAAAACAGGAAAACATTTCAGCCTTTTTGAGGGCAGCTGGACTGTACCACCTCATATAGTTTATTAAATAGATTCTATCAATTATTAATAAAACTTTTCTTTTTCTATGGGAATTTGTTTCCCTTGACCACAAATATATGATTGTGAGCTTTCTAATTTAATGAGTGTCTATTGGCACATACTTGATTGTCTGCTTTTACATGTAAAAGCGATGGTTTGAACAAAAAACAAACATTTCTCGCTGTGAATATGGCCTATGCTGCCGACACGGCATAAAGCAACCACCAATCAATCAATCATGTTACAGACTTGACAAGTCCACCTTTCCCTTCTCTGTGTGCCATCGCAGAACATTGATAATACTAATAGACATGGGGTACTCAGTTTCTAATGGTGCCGAGCTGACCAATCCCGCCCTCCTGGGTTCATTCAGGCTTAGGCTCAGATAGCCCATCCTATGGGTGATGTCTAAGGTACTTTGAATATTCATGGAAGGAATACCTATTAAAATCGCATGACCAGATCGGTAAAACAGACAGTCTATCTGGGGAGCATTGCCTGTTCAGAGAGAGTAATAACACATAATACATATGTTAAAGAAGAATATTGTCCTCACTATCGTTAAATGAGAAAGACCACTACAAAAATGCATACTATGACATGTTCTTAGTAATCACTGAATAGCTTCCAAAGCGTTAATTTGGAAACTAATCTTTTGTAGAATGGCTAAAGCTCAAATCTGTGGTTGTGTAGGCTGGCTATAATGAAATCAATACAGACAAAGAGAAAGGAAGAGTATAAAGTGTGAAAGAAGAGAGAGAGTCAAGCCCTCTGGTTTATTATTTATATGGTACATGGGTTCATTGTAGAGTATCACCCCAGTCCCCTTTCCCCCCAATGGGAAACAAGCATTCTTAGCTCTACCAACAGGGATCAAACATAGCTGGCCTCCATGGTTACCACTGATCTGCCCACCACCACCAAGCTGTGTGGCTACCCTGGCCACCACCAGCCTTGAGCCTGAGTGTGGTGATCATGACAAGCAGAGGGGGGAGGGGTAGGCTCTGAGTGCCCCTTACACACAGTCCTGCCAGCACCACTATGTCTATTTACATCTCACTCAGGCACCACCAGCACCTACACATATACCTACATGCGCCTGGTCAAGTATACCTGATCAGTAATATAACATTTGCATTCCGCCACCAATGCATTAAATCGCAATATTTTACATTTTGATAACTTAATTGCTCGTCTTCGGCTGGGTTGGATGAATGGGGCTTTGACTTGTTTAATTTGAACTGCAGAATAACGTATGTGATTTGCTTCACATTGTAATATGTGGAATCTCGGCCGTCAGAGCCCCAATATACCACTTAATCTCCCCACATGCGTTTTGACAACTGTCAGTTCACACCTGATGCCCCTCTCCAACAAACTCATAAGAAAGAAAGGGAAGACAAGTCACGCAAGATTGAGAGTGACGAAGTTGTGCTTTATTGGCAGCAACTACTGTTAACCTACGAGCGACCTATCACCCTCACTCCCCTCCTACTGTCCACACAGATCCTCATTACTCTCATTAGTGTGTATAGGAATCAGTGCCTATGGCCCATTGAACCGGAGTCCCATGGTTGTTGTACACAGCTCAGTGCATTTTGAATAGCTGCTGCTGGTTTGTATATAGAAAGTGGAGCCTCAGACAGTGTCTGGGTTCCTGGTCAAGAGAAGAGAGTGTTCCCTTCAAGTGTGTCTCAGACAGTATGCATGACCTGTTACTAAAGTAAAACAAGAAAACATCTTAGCCTTTTTGAGGGCAGCTGAACTGTACCACCTCATATAGTTTACTAAATAAATTCGATCAATTATTAGTAAAACTTTTCTTTTTCCGCATGGGGGGGTGGCGCCCTAATAGGGGCAGCTGTCACTCAAGCCCAGCTGCAGGTGGTGTCCATAATGTATGCAGGATGGCTGGCTGTGCTTGCCCATCAGCCCTGTGGTAACAGGTAGTTGCAGACAGTTACAATATATATATATTAAAAATGTCCTTCTCCTCCACTTGTACTCTTACTGGTGCATAGAGGGAACATTTCACCAAACAGTCTCTTACATGAACATCTCGTCATAATCTTGGGCACCATGTGTTATAATATTTTCCACATAGTCTCATAGTCACAAAGAGAGTGGGGAACACATTACTTCTCTGTTCCATAACTTTGGTCCCAACTCCGTCGCCCAAGAATAGTAATGCTCTCTGCCAATATATAATTCCGAACCGAAAATCTGTATATATTTACAACATGCTTGAGGTGGTGGGTGGTGAGTGGGTATGGATGGGGGTTGAGGTGGTGGGGTTTGTGGTGAGTTGGGTTAGGTGGGGTTTGAGGTGGTGGGGTGGGTGGTGAGTGGGGTTTGGTGGGGTGGAGGTGGTGGGTGGGTGGTGAGTGGGGTTTGTTGGGGTGGAGGTGGTGGGGGTGGGTGGTGAGTGGGGTTAGGTGGGGGTGGATGTGGTGGGGTGGGTGGTGAGTGGGGTTTGGTGGGGTGGTGGTGGTGGGGTGGGTGGTGAGTGGGGTTTGGTGGGGATTGAGGTGGTGGGGTGGGTGGCGAGTGGGTTTTGGTGGGTGGAGGTGGGGGGTGGTTGGTGAGTGAGGTTTGCTGGGGTTTGGAGGTGGTGGGGGTGGGTGGTGAGTGGGTTGGTGGGGGTGGATGTGTGGGTGGGTGGTGAGTGGGTTTGGTGGGGGTGGAGGTGGTGGGCTGGGCGTGAGTGGGGTTTGGTGGGGGTGGAGTGGTGGGTGGTGGTGGTGGGGGGGTGGGGGTGGTGGGGTGGGGGGGGGTGGGTGGGGGGTGGGGTGGGGGTGGGTGGGGGGGTGGGGGGGGGGGGGTGGGGGGGGTGGGTGGGGGGGGGGGTGGGGGGGGTGGGTGGGGGGGGGTGGGGGGTGGGGGTGGGGGGGGGTGGTGGGGTGGGGGGGGGGTGGGGGTGGGGGTGGGGGGGTGGGGTGGTGGGGGGGGGGGGGGGGGGTGGGAGGGGTGGGTGGGGGGGGGTGGGGGGTGTGGGGGGTGGGGGGGGTGGGGGGGGGGGGGGGTGGGGG